>CM076569.1:434442286-435042286 GCA_034641835.2 Pinus albicaulis
GCATGAAAGTATCAGCTGCTCGTCGCCAGTCAAAATCAGATCATCTACATACAGTACGATGATCAACAGCTTCCCCTCCACCACAATCTGGTACAGGTTTGGATCCGCCTCACTCTTGGAGAATCCAAGCCCGGTGAAGTAGCTGTCTATCCGAGTGTACCAAGCAAGAGGTGCTTGCTTCAGCCCGTACAGTGCTCTCTTGAGTCGGCACACATGCGACTCACTGCTGAAGATCTCAAAACCTTCAGGCTGCTCTATGTACACCTCCTCCTCAATAACTGCATTGAGGAACGCAGTCTTCACATCCATCTGATGAATGTGCCACCCCATCTGCGCTGAGAGAGCAAGGATCGTCCGTATGGAAGAGTACCTTGCGACAGGTGCAAAAGTCTCCTCATAGTCAATCCCCTCGATCTGTGAGAAGCCACGGGCGACAAATCTCGCCTTGTACTTCTCCACACTCCCGTCAGCCGCCTGCTTCACCTTGTAGATCCATCGCGAACCTACAACTGATTTCCCAACCGGTCTTGGGACAATCTCCCATGCACTGTTCCTGATGATCGAATCATATTCTTCGATCATGGCATCAACCCATGCGGGTTCCTCCACGGCTTCCTCAAAAGAGGATGGCTCCGTCACAACACATTGACTCACAAGAGCCATGTATACAGTGTACCGATCCGGTGACTGCCTCTGTCTGTGCTATGCTGTAGGTGGTCCTACAACCTTCTCTGCATCTCGAGCCAGTCGCTCAGCTTCTGTAGTGCGCATGCGCCCTCTGATGGTTGGCGCTGCATGGGTGGTTTCTTCCACCTCCTGAACTTCCTCTTGTGGGTGATCCACATCCGGAAGCTCCTCCTTAGGAACTAACAGCTCCTCATCTGCATGCAAGTGTAGCTCCCTCTCAAGCGAACACTGCATGGCTTTCTCCTCATGAAATTTTATATCCCGTCGCACAACAGTCTTGCGACTGTCTGGCACATACACCCGATAGTTGTGAGGTGTATCAGTGTACCCCACAAATATTCCAACTTCAGCAGTTGGATCCAGCTTCCTTCTTGCATCCTTCGTCACATGCATGTAGACAGGAGATCCGAAAATCCGCAAATGGGAAATATCGGGCCTCTTGCCAGAATAAGCCTCCTCTGGTGTACTCATGCCAAGAACCTTGTGAGGACAACGGTTCTGCACATACACTGCTGTATTGCATGCCTCAGCCCACAAGTGAAGGGATAGGCCCTGATCATGCAACATCGCCCGTGCAGCACCCACGATCGTTCTGTTCTTCCGCTCAGCCACCCCGTTCTGCTGTGGGTTATGGGGTGCGATAAGCTCTCTCCGAATCCCTTCTACGCTGCAGAACTCCTTGAATTCAGCCGAGATGAATTCACCACCGTTATCACTCCTTAGAGCAATCACCTTCTTCCCCGAATCCTTCTCGACCAGTGCTTTAAACTCACAGAACTTCACGAATGTATCGCTCTTCTTCTGCATGAAGAAGATCCAGCACTTTCGAGAGAAATCATCAACAAAGATCACGTAGTACTTGTGCTTTGCTTTCGAAGCAACTGAGAAAGGACCACACACGTCTGTGTTAACTCTCTCAAGGATCGTCGTGGCGCGACTATCCTTCTCGTGAAAGGTGGCTTTCACATACTTCCCTAAAGTACACCCCTTGCACTGATCTGACTGCGCAAGAGTGCCCTTAGGAAGCCCGGTAGAAATCTGCTGCAGTATCTTCAAAGCTCCATGGTGAAGGTGGCCCAATCTCTTGTGCCACAGTTCGCCCTCATCATCCCGGCTCACCACTTCTCCCGCCTTGCATGCCATTGCTGCGCAGCCATCTACTTGCAACTGATAAAGGTTCTTGGTTCGAACCCCTATCTTCCGAGTCTCTCCAGTAGTCTTACTGCGCAGGAAGGCTTTTCCTTCGCTGAAGACCACATCATACCCCTTATCCTCCAACATCGCCACAGAGATCAAGTTCTTCTTCAATCCAGGTACATGCAAGACATCCTTCAATACAAAGGGTTTACCAGACTCCCTCTGAAAGGATATGGTACCGATACCAGTCGCACTGTATCTACCATCATCGCCCATCTCGATGTGCACACCCAAATCTTTATCCTCCAGATCTGAGAACAAATCCCGATCTCCCGTCATATGAAATGACGCACCGCTGTCCAAGAACCATACCGATCCCATCACACTTGAAACCAAGCATGCGATCAGTGAAAAGTCAAGCTCGAACTGTGAAGCCAAAGCTTCTCCATCTACAGATCTTCCCGCTTGCTTGTTCTTCTTCTTCTTTAGACAATTGGTAGCATAATGTCCGTGATCATGGCAGTGAAAACACTTCACTTTCGCCATATCCTACTTCTTGCCCTTTGCACCAGAATGAGAGGTTTTCTTACCCTTCCCCTTCTTTGCTTTGGCCACCAAAGCGCAATTTTCTTCATCGGCTCCCTTTGATGAAGATCCATCTCGAGTAGTCCTCCTTATCTCCTCCTGCATGAGATACGCCCAAAGGCGCTCCCATCCCGGCAGCTTCTCCCGACCATTGACACTATCTTGATATGAGTGCCAAGCCTTCGGAAGACCAAGGAGAGCCAGGTTGACCATGTCCTCATCTTCGACAGTCACCCCCACACTTCCCAGCTCATCTCTGCACTGAGTGAACTTCGTGAGGTATTTGGCGATACTGTCGCCCTTCTCCATCTTGATGTTCCTGAGCTTATCTTTGAGCGCCAGCTTCCTTTGGTCACTCTTACTCTGAAATAGATCCGTCAAAGCTTTCCACATTAAATATGGAGTAGCCTTTCCATGCAGGCTGGATACAATATGATCCTTGACGCCCTCCAACAGGATCCTTCGACACTTCGCCATATTCTTTTGCCATGCATCGACTTCAGCTGCATCAGTGGGCTTTTGGACATCCGTATCTACGAACTCCTTCAGACCATTATCTTCTAATACTGCTTCCATGCGATCCTTCCATGCAACATAATTCGAACTGCCTTCAAGAGCATATTCGAGTCGCAAACCGTTGAAAGACATTTTCAACACGGGCACCAAGAAAACAAAACTGCTTTATAAAATTCCAATTCCACCTCAAACTCAATAGCTCTAGATGCGCGAGAACAAATTATTTCTAGCACGAGAGATTATTTTACGGGCGTTTGCAGGACCTTTCACTTTACGAAGAAGATGAATCCAGGAGGCTACAGCCCGCATAGGACTCTGTCTCTGAAATAAGTTTTAGCAATCCTTTGTGATCAATGCAAGACTTCAATAGCTACGATACTACATGTAGAAATTTGCTGAATCATGATTAATTATTCACCGAGACTATCTGATCACATACAATTCGAATTTATATGCAACACATAATCTCTTCCACTCAGATCATCAAACATGCGGAAATAAAATCAAGCGATAACACATCAAATCATCATACACATTAACACAGTATGTATGGGGAAAGCTTATAGCTGAAAACCCCGCAGCTATTGTGTATATTATAATGGAGAAATCATATAACAAACTCAGTACAATACTCCTCACAAGTACTCAGTACTTTCTCATAAAGTTACACACAATCTAGCTCAGTTTTGAACAGGTTACTGGTTCAAAACTCACCGCCAATTGCCTTGCCTCTATTGCGCAATCCAGGCCTGTCTATATAGAGATCCAAAGTTCGAATCTCCTTGCTTATGGTATAATCATCATGGGAGATTCCTCCAAGTGTGGTGCAAATCTCATGCACAACTGATGTCGCCACTGATAGCTAACTCCACCCTTTCATCTACCTCTTTCACTGGTCTCCACTGAACTGTCCATGCACTGTAGTGAACTGATGTGTTCTTGAGTTGAATAATGAGTTAAATAATATTTAATTCACTCCACTCATTACTAGTTGATTAGCTAGTTAAGCTAATCTCAACTAGTTCAACTAAGTTAAACTGAACACAACTCCACTAGTTGTCTCATTAACTCCACCAAACTTCTGCCACTGAAGTCCTAACTGAATTCAACCATGCATGAGCTCACCAAACCCTTAGGAATAGCGTAATTCCTCTGTCAGATGCATGAGCCACTTCCAAGGCTCGAACTGAAGTGCTCCAAGAGAGTAAACTGAAGTTTATAGTCTAAATATTATTAAGGGTAAATAATATTTGACTTCCCTATTTTAAGGAGAGACAGTCTAAAAATAGACTTCGACCTCTTCGACCTATAGGTCACAAAAATAGAGTCCCATTTATTTTTACCAACATGACCAATACTCCAAGAATAACATACTGCAACCCCTGGACCATGCTCCATATGTCTAAAAATAGATTTTGCGCTAGAATTTTCCTGCGGGCCCACTTAGTGAAGGCGACTTCATTTCACTAAGCTCCATCATCTTGCTGCATTTTCAACATGTTACCGCACAAAAGATACTCTGCGCTGGTTACTTTTGGCCTACTATTTTTCGAGATTGCATCCTAACAGTCAGAAGTTGTCATGCATGCCAGATTTTTGATCATAAAATCCGCAAACCGCCAGCGCCAATGCATCCTTTTGTCTTTGTTGGACCATTTACAAAATGGGGTATTGAATTCATGACCTGTAACCCTCCTTCGTCTGGGGGGCATGGTTATATTATTGTCGTAGTCGACTATTTTACCAAATGGGCCGAAGCGATGCCTACATTCAATAACACAGGACAAACATATGCATTGTTTTTCTTCAACCACATTATTGCATGGTTTGGGGTCCCACAGGATATAGTTACGGATCATGGGAAGCATTTTCGCAACCATATGATGTCTGAATTGACTACCAAGTTAGGATTGTCGCATGATAATTCTACTCCTTATTATTCACAATCAAATGGACAAGTTGAGGCTATTAACAAAATTTTTAAATGAATGCTTCAACGAATGATAGGAGTCCGTAAAAGGAATTGGCATTTTATCCTGTACTCTGCTTTGTGGGCGTATCAAACCTCGGTGAGAAATGCAACCAGATTTACTCCTTTTCAATTGGTGTATGGTATGGAAGCTATCTTACCAATCCAATGCGAAATATCATTGTTAAAACTCATGATATACTTGTTCCCTGACACCTCACAATAAGAAGCACGTCTCCTTAACCTCATCCATCTTGATGAAACGCGTCGTGAAGCCCAATTGGCCAACGAAGCGCATAAGAGACGTATAAAGGTGCAATACTACAAAAATGTCTAGCCTCACATCTACTCAGAGGGCGATTTGGTCCTTCTTTACACTCAAGAAGCTGATGTAATAGGTATAGGGAAATTCGAGCCATTGCGGCATGGCCCCTATATTGTCAAAAGAGTTCTTGCTAAGGGTGCCTATGAGTTAGTTGATTACGATGGGATTCCATTGGCACAACCTAGAAATGGGTTGTATCTTAAACGTTACTATGCTTAATCATGAGCGTACTAATTTTTTGTATTATATTGTATATTTGATGTTGATTTGCATTCACTATCTTAATTTGTTTTTATAATTTTCTTGACGTTAGTAATCCGCTTTACATTTTATCGCAGATGTATGAATCTTCAGAACCATTTATTGGATATGCTGATGGTGCTAGTCGTAGTACGCAGAATCTATCCTCTGCAGTGTGGGCCATTTTCGCTTCGAACAGCGAGTTAGTGAGTTTTCAAGGGATTTGTATTGGTAGATCGATGAAAAATATCACCGAGTATAGCGCGTTGATCGAAATTCTCTCTGATGCCATTTAATTTGGTATTAATCACATAATCGTAAGGTTAGACTCACAACTTGTGGTATTACAACTTACTAGTGTTTATACTGTTAGAAATCCAACACTTCTTAGATTGTTCCTAAGAGTTCGACTTTTGGAAAGAAATTTTGATTTTGTTCAATATCAACACATTTCCAGAAATTTGAACACATTGACCGATTCATTAGCTAATCAAGTTTTAGACAGACATTTGCAACATAGGTAAAGAAAACATTCACATCATTGAATAGGATTGCACAATAAACATAGGAAAAACTCTGAAATCATATAGATAGATAGTTATAGGTTTTTACAAAATTTGTGTCCAAGACACATTGGTCATCTGACCTCAAAATGTATGCAAAATGTCACAACTAAACTATTGGTGCTCATGGTAACATGCTATAGATCTAGCAATCCTACAGAGCAACTGCATCCAATGGTTAGGAACCCCAATAGTGTGTCACTGTAGTCGCATGGGTAACTCTTCGACCCGACAATCCGGAATTCCAAAGGTGAAACCCTCTATATGTCGCTGAAGCTCAGCCAGAGTCTCAACCATATCAAGGTCCTGAAGGACTGATCTCCCGACAGCCCTCTCTATTGGTGCATCTACTTCGTGCTCTGGTTCCTCTACTAATTGAACACAACTGATATCTGCATTACATCAAACATTTAGTTTAGTCTTGGAAAGAAAAAAAAAAAAAAATTGTATAAACCTTAGAAAAATAAAAAAACATGGTCAAATCATTCTTACCTATTGCACCCCATTGAGCGCCTTCTGGTAATACTAAATCTGGATCTCCTCAGAAGTCAACACCTGCATATGCATACTCATCAATGGCGATGATCTGTCGCTGGAACTAGGCAAATAATGTAGTAGAGAACACAATGGTCGATTGGCCTACATGCCGACCCATGAGTTCTACCCATCTCTACATTCGAGGATCTCTAGGACTAGTTATATCCAGTGTCACATGTTGTGGCTGCATCAGTGGAATCTGTTCCAAAGTGAAGGAAATAAGGATTGAACCATAACTGGAATGTTTCTTCCTTCATCCCTTTGCTTTATTCAGTTGTTCCTTTATTTGAGATAAAACAGCTTCAGACTAGTTGAAGACTGTTGGCTCTAAGCACTCTAGCGCGTACTGCATATACAATATGTTCGCTACATGTAGTGTAATGGTGCTATCAAGTTTAGCGATCGTGAAAAGGATGGTTCTTAAAGGAAAATCCCCGACATCCAGGATGTTTATTTTTCCATCTTTGCTAGGTTCTGCCCCTGGATGGCAATACTGCATAACATAATCCCTCACTGTCTCTCCTCCAACGGTAGACCCTGTGAGAGAAATGGGAAAACCTCTCCTTGACAAACCTGTGAGAAAATACACGTCCTCAACTGTTATGGGAACCACTTGATTTTTAATGTGAAATGCCTCTATTGTTGGATCCCATGCTCGAACTAAGAACTCCAAGAGGTCTATTTGTTGCCTCATTCCTGACAATTTCAAGTACTTAAGTAGGCCACAATCTCTTAGGGCTCTTACAGTACCCAGATCATTTAAGGAAATCATATATTTTTCTTCATGTTCTCTTTCCCTCCATGTAATCGTCATTATAATCCGATGGAAACCTGAAATACAACCATGAGATCCATTAGATTCCATTTATTGCAAAAAACTAGGCAAATTTTGGGCACAACATAAAAACCAAAAACTTGAACTGCACCCAACGCACTCCCTGGGCTGAGATAGTGCGTTTCATATGTAGGTACCCTTCACTGTACCTGCTATGCAATGCAGGTTTTGAAATTTAGGGGTGCATTGCCCTCATGTTGGGCAAAATTTACCCTAGGGGGCAAAATCTGGTTAAGAGCTCCAAAATGCAAATGGTAACTATGGAATGGTAAAAATGAATAGTGAAACTACTTTTTATAGTCATTTAATTGTTTGCAAGTTAAATTTGTTGCTATGAATATAGTTTTTTTATGTTTTTATCATGAAACAGGTATTTTTAATCCATTTGATGTTGTTTTGAACAGGAAATACAACTGATGAACATATTAGTCGTGAAAATTTATTCAAAGAATGACTTGACCACAAAGCATACTTTTTCTCCTTATTTTTCGAGCTTCGTTAAAAACGAAAAAGGATTTGAAGCGCACTTTTATCTCTTTTTCGAGCTTCGATAATAACGAAAAAGGAACCCCTAGAGTCTTCTTTCAGCTCTTTTCAGACTCCGATAATGTGAAAATATTGCTGAGCACTTGTCTTTTTGAGCTCGTTAAAGTAAATGAATTGATATCTACTTAGTATAAGTTTAACCCTTTTCTGGACTGAGATGGATTATTTACGAAAAAGGAATACCTTGGTTAAACATGACAAAAGAGGTTCTCTCATATATTATTTTACACTTTTTCGGGTCTAAGTGACAAATTTATGAAAAAGTAATTTTGGAGTTCTATTTCGTCCTCTTTTTCAAACTCTCTAAATATGAAAAAGGACTGGGCTATCACTGTCGTTAAGCTCATTAAAACATAAAATAGAGACGGACTTGTCGATCATGGCAAGAATCGAGTTTCATTCATCGCTAGACTTGTTAAATTATTAAATAGCGATACTTTATTCGCACGAAGGGTTGAAATATAGATCAAGCAAATGCTATCCTCCTCAAGCTTGTTAAAAAATAAAGAGGTACTGGTCGACCCGAGAAAATTTGGGAAAAGTGAGCAAAGTTTCTTTTTGGTAGCAAGTCTCTTTTGAACATGACACTTCTTTCACTCCATGTCCGTGACTGTTTGGGTTGGGTAATCATCTTGACGGTTCACGCACACCTATGGTTCATCATACCTTCACTTCGGTTTTGGTTCAATGCTGCCAACTCATCATAGTTTCTCCGATATGTTCAAGAGAAGTCATCCAATGATTAAAAAATCATCCTTCTGCAATACTCATAAACCTTCATTTTCATGACCGTCATCCCTGAAAATTGCTATATCAAGTCATACCCTTGTCTCCAAAATCAGTAAATCCAGTTTTTCAATAAGGTGACTTCTTGTCGACGACAAATCAATATCCAAGAATTTCACTTAGAAACATCAGATTCCAGTACCATGAGGCTTGTTACATCATCGACAAGATCCTCGCTTTTGGACCTTTGACCGAAATATTTTTTTTGGCGTTCAACATCAAATCATCTATTCACGCCTTATGAAATGTACTGCAGTACCTTGAGGGCCATTGACATTAATGGTGGTTCTCTCGTGTTTTTTAACAACACACATCATTGGCTGGTAATCAAACGATGTCTTTCCATGTTCGACTACAAATCATATATTCACATGGCTAGAATTGTACCTGAATGATCGAGTGAACGAGATAAGAAGACCCCAGATCTAGTTTCAGCCATCCGGGCTGCGATTTCAGGATTTTTATAGACATCATCTGTACAGTGACCTTAAATAGAGATTGTCATCCAAACATGGGCCTATATCTGTAGGCATGTCTGCATCTGGGCAACATTCCAATGACGACGACTTTCTGAATTATGTACATGTTATTAGATTGTTTTATGTGCTGAACAAGGGAATGCCTACCCTCAACAATTATGATCAAAGAGGATATATCATGATATAATGTATTTTAAGATTGATGTAGGTGACTACTTCGCTTCGTTTCCAGGCTCATCACAGTGTAAAGCATCTCAATCAAATGTTTTATTATTTGGATCTCATGCTTTAGGGGGAAATTGTTATAGGTCAATTTGGGCACCATTCCCAATGACCTGGTTAACTGAACATCATCTCCAGGACCAATGATCAAGGGTCTATCATTCCCTATCATTTTATTTGCTACATGCTCTAAGACAAGAAACAAGACAAATCAAGCAAGACTTTCATCAAGCAAAGGTTTCCAGGGTTTGAAGCTTATTATATAGCATATGAGAGCTCACGAACGCAGGCTCTAAGGGGCCTAAGTGCGTTGCATATGCAGGTAGCCCCATGCAAGGTTACTTTCAAAGCACTTCCCGACATTCACAGGTGCGTTGGTCACATTGGGAGCAAAATTCTCATTGTTCTAGAATCTCCACTTGGCCAGTGCCTTCTAGAAGAGTTCACATGTGTCAAGCTTTGGATCCAAGTGTCCATTTGACATATACATGACTGGAAACATGTCTTTCCTATTATTGGAAAGTCATTGATTGCAAAAAAACCTTCAGTTCATCTATAAATTGAGCACAGATCTAAGTGCTTGAGAAGGAAGAATTTGAGTAGAGAAATGCTGGAGAACTTTCAATTGAGAGCTAGATTTGTGTAGCTGCTGCTGGAGAGATTTATACTGTGATGAGGCTTAGGGACGTTGCTGGAAGGGTCACTTCAAATCAGTCATTTGGTTGTAACCTCTCCTTCTATCATCAATAAATAATATTGCTTATTTTTCCCTATATGCATCTATATTGGCTTTGATTTTCCATATTTCAAGATCTTAGTTGATGTGTATGGTTTATGCTTTACTGATTTAGAAAAATAACTTGAATAGATATCTATATTATTGAATCTTCTGCTGTTTCAGTGTTCTTTCTTGCAGGAATAATTTCACACAAAACCACTTGAATTTGAACCTGCAACAGAAGCGACAGAAGGAGCCATTTGGAAGCGACTGATCAAGTAAGCCTCCAATCCTCTCTGTGTATCTATTCTGAGTTAGGAAAAATGGTCGTATAGTCTTTCACCTGTTGTTCTAGACTAGCACCTGTCTAGGGAAGCGTGATTTATCCATAATTCAAAATTCTGGCCCAACAGTAGCGATGGCAGTTCAGTGGTTCAGTTCCCTCCGACATACTTTATGTGGCTAAGTAACCAAGTCTTCACCATCGAAGACTTCCCTTATGCAGGTATATATTTCAGAGGTGATCCTGAGATGTCTTTGCCTCCAAGGGCATAGTGGGACGAATCAGGTTAGCGAACTATTTTGATGTTTTTAATCTAATTTTTTTATTTGATTTTTATTGTCCAATACTGATAACAATGTTTAATTGAATATTTCGGTCCACGGTGACCAGCTACCCTCCACCGCTTTGATATGCGGCAAGCAGAGCCTATAGCACCACTACAGGATCAGGCAGTAGAGATCCTAACTGATATGGAATGCAACCCCGAGAGGTTAACCATAGATATTCTCCAGACAGGGACATATGACATTCTTCTCCAGCTTCAGAGACATGTTACAGGCATTCCAGGATAGTTTAGGAGATTCCTGCGCAAGGTGGTGCATGCCATAGTCTATTACCATGATCATCATCACAGATAGTGAATGATCATTGTGGATTGACATATTTTGTTTTTTTGTATCAGTATCTATTAAATCATAAGGTGTTTGAACCTATGATCATAGACGATGTAATATTAAAACAAACCTATCTATGATATTACTACTTCCTCTGAGTATCTTGTTCAACATGTATCGAATGTTGTTTTGGTTTACTATGTTAATGTTGCAAATTTCTATTTACAAAATGATTAGCTAATTCATCGGCCAATGTGTTTAAATTTCTTGAAATGTGTTGATATTAAATGTAATCAAGTTGTTGTTCCAAGAGACAAACCTTAAAAAATAATCTCAATAAAACTGAATTTTTAATTGCATATACCCTGTTTAAATGTAATACAATGAGTTCTGAATCCAACCTAATGATCAAACGACGAATACCAAATGAAATGGCATTAGATAAACTCAATGATTGTGCTATATTCTGTAATATTATTCGTTGTTTGACCATGGCTTACCCCATGCATAGAAACTAACTCATCGGTGGGTGAAATATTCCGTGTACTACAACAGACACCATCAACAAAACCAATGTATGTTTTAAGGGATGTCTACATTTTCAATATCAAGAGTAATCAAGATAAGCATTGATAGCAATAACAAAAAACTTAAACTAGGCACACTATCTAAAAATAACTAATGTAAAAATGAGATCTTCACACGAAAGTTAAGCATAATATCTCTTAAGATAAAGACCATTTCTGGGCTTATCTAAAGAGATCCCATCATAATCAGTCAATTCATAGGCCCCTTTTGCAAGCACTCGCTTGAAAATGTAAGGACCATGCCACATTGGTTTGAAATTCCCAGCACCTAGCTTATCGTTAGCTTGATCGTAAACTAAGACTAGGTCATCTTCTGAAAAAACACGAGGGGTAACACTTCGATCATACTGAGCTTTCACACGTTTCTTATGAGCTTTTGTAGATAATGCAATGGTGGGCCGAGTCTCATCTAATTGTGCTAAGTACAAAAAGCATTTTTCCTCTTCAGAGGTAGCTGGTAGTAACTCTATGGCTAATTGGAGTGACGGTATTTCGCATTCAATGGGTAACACATCTTCTAAACCGTAGAACAATTGAAAAGGAGTGAACCCTGTAGCAGTTTTTATTGAGGTTCGGTATGCCCATAGTGCCGAAAAAAGCATGGTATGCCAATTCGATTTATGAGTTCCGATAATCCATTTAATCATGGTGGTTAAAACCTTATTGATGGCTTCAACTTGACCATTAGCCTGTGGGTAATATGGAGAAGAGTTATCATGGCGCAAGCCAAGTTGATCGGAAAGTTCGGTCATTATTATATTTCAAAAATGACTCCCATGGTCTATTATAATAGCTTGGGGTACACCAAAATGAGCAATCACATGATTTAATACGAAAGTAGCTGCAGTTTTTCCATCTGCCACGAATGTAGGCATCGCCTCGGCCCATTTGGTAAAGTAATCAACAACGAGAATAGTATACCCATGCCCCCCGGCCGAGTGAGGGTTACATGTAATGAAATCAATGTCCCATTTCACAAAAGTACCGAAAAAAATGATTGGGTGAAGAGGAGCTGGAGGCGCACACATATTTCAATAAAAAATTTGACAATTGTGGCATTTTCGGACCGCAATAAAACAATCTTTGAATAACGATGACCAAAAATATCTAGCGCGTAATATCTTTTGGGTGGTGGCAAACCCAGACATATGACCACCACATGATCCAGAGTGGCAGTCATTCAAAACCCTTTCAGCCTCTTTGTGAGTTACACAACGTTGAAAAATAGAATCTGCGCCATGACGATAAAGTGTTTCCCCAATAATATTGTATTGCTGGGATTGATATCGGGTTCTTCGTCGATTTGAACGTGAAATCTCGGGCCAAAAGGTTTGGGTTTGAAGATATATAATGATATCTCCATGCCATGAATCTAACGTATTGATAAGAAACATAGATTCATCTGCAATGGGACTCTTTACCATGGTTTCTGTCTCAGTATTAGGAAAGTCACACATTAGTTCTGCAAACACCAGTGATTTCTTTGATTTAGATTTCTCGAATTGCAAATCAAACTCTTGTAGAATGCAATCCATTTATAGTATTTTCATCAAGTAATTATTTTTCAAAATATACATCATCGGGTTGTAATTAGAGATCATAGTTGTTTTACATAACATTATGTAGTGACGAAATCGTTGGACAACTTGAACTGCTGCCAAGGCCAATTTATCCACATGCGAATATTTGATTTTCTTCGGATTGAGATTTTGACTTAGAAAATAGATGACATGCTCATCGTGAGATTCATCCTCTTGAAATAGAACCATACCAATGGTGGAATCAGAGGTTGCTAAGTATAAAAAATAGTCCTGGTGTAATTGGGTGGATGTAATAACGGTGCATGGGTCAACGCGTGTTTTAAAGCATCAAAAGATCGATTAGCAATCTCATCCCAAATAAAAGGTACACTTTGTTTCAAAAGCCGGGTAAAAACTTTTGTTAATTCAACATAGTTTGGGATAAATCTAAGTAGAAAGTTTGCTTTCCCTTGCAAACTTTGGAGTTGGCGAAGTGTGGAAGGAGGAGGTAAATTGATAATGGCCTCAACCTTCGAGGGGTCAAGATGAATGCCAACTTTCGAAATGACGAATCCTAGTAATCGTCTTGATTGCACAGAAAAAACACATTTGTGTGGGTTCAAACGAATCTTGTAATGCCTACAGCTCATGAAAATAACTCGTAAGTGTGTAGGATGATCATCCCTGTGTAAAGAGTGAGCAGGTAAATCATCCAGATAAGGTTGTACAATATTTTTGATATCATGAAAAGCGTAAGACATGGCCCTTTGAAAATTTTCACAGCATTTTTTAATTCGAAAGGTAATTTGCAATAAGAAAATGTTCCCCAAAGAAATATAAACATTGTTTTTGGTTGATCGGCAGGGAGTATGTTGATTTGATTATACCCAGAAAATCCATCCATAAATGAAAAAATTTCATTTCCAGCACAATCGTCAACAATTTGGTTGATATAGGGGGTAGGATAATTGTCTTTTGGGCATGCTTTATTAATATCCCTATAATCAATGCATACTCGTATAGTCCCTTGTTTCTTGGTAACATGAACTATATTAGATACCTAATCTATTTTTAGGTCCCTTTATTACTAGTTTAGTCCCTTATTGTTATTAGTGTAGCCCCCTTATTGTTATTGTTGTACCCCTGTAACCCCAATACTGTTATTATTGTGCCCTTACATTGTTATTGTTAGGTCGGATAGGACTATATTGTGGGCCCATGGACTCCTATATATAGAAGGAGGTTTTGGTCATTTGTATCATCCAAGAATTGTTCATTTATGTAATGTATTTGAGGTTTCCCCCTCAAAGTGGTTGATTTCTAAGGCTTTGACCTCTCTTTTCTTCTATTTTTGGAGCTAGTTTCATAACATTTGGTATCAGAGCTTTGGATTCTAAGGTTTCGCTGCTCCAAACAGGTCATCGTGGAATTTTCGCAATAACGTTTTTTCTACAAATATTAAGAAGCTGAAATTTTTATTGTGCGAAGTTGAAAACCTGAGGAACCTCATGTAAAAATTTCAAATCTTGGTTCGAAATATTTTTGGAGATATGTGTTGGGAAAAATACTGAGAGGGGGGGGGGGGTGAATCAGTATTTACTGCATATTCAAATTTTTACTTTTTCATTCCTTAAAACCCATACGCTACTTTACTTCAGTAAACCAGCGTATATACGCGGATCCCATTTATGAAACTAGCGTATAACAGAGATTTAGATATGTCATTAAATCTTCACTTAAACCATTCCATCATTTATTCATCAGATATTCAATAAGCAGTAAACAGGTGCAGTAAGAGCAGAATAAACCATCACACAAAGCATCACACATGAACACCAGGATTTTTAGGTGGAAACCCAAATCGGGAGAAAACCACCGCTGCAGTTGCTCAGCCTTCAATATTTTTATTATAGAGAAAACATGTTACAACATATGTGCTGGTGCAGACTTGACCAGCATGCAGGCACCCACCTGCGCTCGTTTACCAGCCTCTCCTAGAAGGGAGCTCCAACCCCCTGACTCGTTTACCAGCCTCTCCTGGAAGGGAGCTACGACCCCCTGATCTCGTTTACCAGCCTCTCCTGGAAGGGAGCTACAACCCCATGACTGAAGGCTACAACCCTCAGCACCACCTTGGACCACGTTTCATCAATTTTCACACTGGATCCAACCACTTCAATAGAACACAACTTGCAGGCCACAATTCATCATATTTCCAGACCGAACCCTTTCCATACTTTTAAGCACAACCATACATCATCAACAGATACATATCAACACAGATCAGATAGCAGAAACACAGCAGAACAGATCAGATATTTCATACCCCTTGCTTCAGCAAACCCTAGTTTGCATACGCGCTTTTACTTCACTGATGTCGCGTATATACGCGCTTCCGTCCACACAAACCAGCGTATACCTCAGTGTATATTTTATTGCGCATACGCTCTTTCTCTTCGCTGAAGCCGCGTATATACGCGCTTCCTCCGCGGCAAAGTAGCGTATAGATCTTCAATCATTACAGAGCAGCATACTTCATCAGATCAGATATTCAGTTCAGATCTACCCTTTTGCTTCAGACAGATGTTCGCCTAGATGTTCGCCTCATCACAGATCTGGGCCTTCCATAAGCAGATCTAGTAGATACAAGTGCATTTCAGATCTAGATCCCCTTCTTCATCATTGGTGCATCATACCTTCAGATTTGTCTTCAAGTGTAACCCTTTCCATTCAGATCTACTTCAGAGAGAAGTATTCATTCAAGCTTAGACATCTTGCACCTACACTCATGATTTGCACAATTAATTTCTTCTCCTTATATAGGTTTATCATTTTCAATACCATGAGCCCTTTTTCAATACCATGGGCCAAAACAATACCATGAGCCCAAAACTACCTGGACGGGGTCAATTAGGCGGATCATTACCCAATACAATGGGTCAATACCATGGTGGTTACCCCTGGTTTTGCACTTTTTGAGCGCTTTTGCCCATACGCGACCTGGAACGTTCCTTTCCGCGTGCATACGCAACTTCCCCTAGGCCAATCCGCGTATACCAAGAGACATGCTCTTTTTCATCAGTCTCTGAGTACATTCTGAAATCCTTTCTTCATTGCCTACTGTAAATACTGTAGATACATCATATTTCCTTCATCAAGGACATATTCAATCAAACACAACTTCATCAAGTAAGTTGTCATCATCTTCATCAAGTGGGTTTCCTTTCAAGTACAACACTCAACATCACATCATCAACAATCATCATATCACTTCAGATTTACATCATTTAACAAGTCCATCAAGTCAAGCATAACTTCATCAGGTGGAGTGCCATCGAGGACAATACATGTCAACGTTCGCCGTCTTCATCTTCATTCGTTGGGTTGCCATCAAGGACAACACTCTTGCATCATATTTCAACAATCTCCCCCTTTGAACCAGTCGCAGTCTGATGAGTGTTTGGTTACCCTGACCAGATAGATACTGTGTCACTCTCCCAAATATGTCAGATCATTACCTTCTCTTTATTCAAGCACCATGTCACTCTCCCCCTTTGACATCAAGGGCAAAGGGCGGATCAAAAACCAACATTCTTCCCCTTTTCTCCTCATGTGGAAGAAACGATCTGCCGAGATACGATATGTCTTTGAAGTAGCCAAACTCCCCCTGAGCCATCTTAGATCTCCAAACATATTTGTCAATGAAGTACATGACTCTATGAACTTCCTATCACCAAAGAGTCATACTTACATCCAATATCCAACCAAGTGGATTTACATATAAGACTCAAGTACCCAACCAAGTGGGTTTACAAAATTTGACTTAGCTACCCAACCAAGTGGGTTTACAAAAAGACAAGTCCTTACATGACTGAAAATTACAATTTTTTTACATCATGGGTCTCAACAAGACCTTTTCACCAAAATATAAATATGACCATTTATGACCAACACCAGAAAGTCCTCAAGAAAGAGAACATATTTCAGAACCATAATAATGCCAACACTGCATTATACACAGCAAAGCTAATGCTCCCCCTGAATCTGTGCAACCAAGCAATCTTTTCAAATGACTAAGGCTCCCCCTTAGTTTGTCCATCCTGAAAACTTCCACCAACAAATCATCAAGGCATCTTCATCAAAACATTAGAAACATAATTATGAGAAATGAAATACCATCAGAGATACCAAACAGCACAACAGCTATGCTGAAGAGAGCTGGACCAACCAAAAATTGTCAGCAACCAACCATACGCGGTTTTCTGTGAAGGAACTCGCGTATATACGCGACTGTGTTTCAGGAAACCCGCGTATCTGAACACCTTCTAAATTTCAGCCGGATGCGATTCTTTGTAAGGCAAAGACGATGTTCAGGCTTCTTTCGGGGATGTTTGGTAGCTACGGACTACGGATATAACGAGAATAGTGTAGTTGTGTCTTGGCGTCATCATTGGTTGTAGCATAAGCCCATTAGTAACTAAGCCTTCGGATCCTTTGCAGCATCAATACATTCTTTCCAAAAGAGATTATCATAGCAGAACAGCATCTTCAGATATGTGTCAAGCAATCATCCATGTGGTCCAAAATCATGATCTTCAAGATGTAACATGAAGTAACATATGTAGGCAAAAGATCTTAACCATAGCAACCAAACTCTATATGATCTGAAACAAATGATATCCAACTCATCCACACAAAGATACTTATCAGCAACCAGGGCTCAAAATATTTATCATAATAATCCATGTACCAAATCATCATCATTTGAGCATGAGTATCACCAAGACCAAAGAATAAGCAGTCATATTTCCAACAATGCAACCATTAGAATTCAACCTGCTACTCCCCCTAAACCAGTGCTTCTTCCTTAACTTCTGCAATCTGAGATACCTTCAACAGCAATTCATCAATAACAATCTCTGCATGATCTGTCCTCATCTCTGAACTATAAGACTTTCATCTCAACAATGAATGCTCTTCATCATAAAGCAACCAGGCTTCATCCATAATATTCAACACAAGAACCCATGCATCATTTCATTATCATGAGTATAACTAGAATGATGCTAACAGTTCAATCATCGCGGTGGGCGGATTCTCCCCACTAGACCTCAACCGGATCTTGATTTGCTCAGGATAAATTTTCTTATCATCGATGCATACGCAGTATGTCTTACGGAACTCGCGTGTATACGCGACTTTAGTTAATGGAACTTTGCGTATGGAAAGTGAAGCATAGAAAATTTCCATCTTCCTTCATTTCTTCCCGGAGCTTGCCACCTCCTGGCCACATCCTTTCCACATCGGATGCGGCTGTCGATAACATAACCAGTATAAACCAATCCCAACCATGAGAGTCATCTGGCATTGCTCCTCTTGTGACGATACATTACTAGATCTCATAATGTATCTCACATCATTCCTGCAGTCAACAAGAAAAGCCAGCTTCAGAAGCGGATGACTGCAGTAGGGTCATAATTCCCTACGTTTCTGATCGGTCCTTCATCTTGAATTGAGTGTTTTCTTCAAGAAAATCATTGTTTTCTATAGCATCAACAAAAACATCCTTTTCTTCTCTAGATTGTTTCTTATTCCATCCCTCCATCTTCTTCCAGATTTGTTTTCTATTTGTGTGCTTAAATTTCTCATATCTGTTCGACCTGCATTCCTTTCTTATATGTCCATACTTGTTACAAGCATAACATCTCATGTGGCCAGAGAAATAAGCATAAGAATCATAATGAGCTTTTCTATTCTTCCTTCTATTGCAATCAGCAGCTTTATGTCCATACTTATTACATGAAAAACAATATCCCTTGAAGAAACCAGAGTACCTTTCTATGTAGGATCTGTTAGTTTGTGGCTGAAATGCTCTGCTTCTGCAATTTTCTGCAACATGCCCATAATTATGACATTTAAAACATTCAACATTCTTGAATGAATTCCTTTGAGAATTCATGATTGTTGGTTGAGCTTTTGTCTCTTTCAACACTTCAGGTTTTGCATTGACTACCTCTGAATTTTTAGCCCTTCCTTGTGAGCTAGATTCTCCTTTAATAATTTCATGGAAACCAAGACCATGTTTGATAGCAGGAGACCTTTGATTACTCAGAATATTGTCCAAGATAATAGTACTATCATGAAACCTCAAAAGTTTAACCTTTTCTTCTAATTTACCTTTGAGAATGTTTACCTCAACCTCCAAGGCTTGACATTGCTTTGTCATGCTTTCCTCTTTCCTTCTTCCATCTTCTACTTGATCCTTGATTTGAAATCTCTTCTTTCAACCAATCTTCATTTCCCTCACAAGTTTGTTGCGACTCTTGGAATTTCTTCTTGTTTGATTTTTCAGATCTTCTATCAGAGGGTAATTTACTGGCCACCACCTTCCTTTTCAACGGATTGTAGAGGTTCCTTATTCTCCTTACTTGATGCTTCTAGCTCTGCTTGCAGAAAGATGATAGCAGCTTCGAGTCCTTCATTCTTCTTGCTTGATTTTTCCAGATCTGCTTCTAGATCTTTAATTCGATTGGATGCATAAGTATGAAACCTTTGATACTTGTCCACCTGTTCATTTAGCATTTCTATTTGATCTTTGATTTGTGAGATCATCTCTTTATAGATAGTTTCTTGCTTATTGTATGAACTTTGTAGTTCTTCTTCTTTAATCTTGAGAGCTTCTTCTAGATCCACAACTTTACTTTCACTATCTTTACTATTGTTTGCACAAAGAAAGTATTACAAAGTGGCCTTCACTCCTTTTTCTTCTTTGCCATGGTGTATGACTCTTGAAGTGATCTGTTTCACCTGCTTTAATTTTTGCTGTATGAGTTTACGAGATATCTCCTTTCTCGAAGTAGCCTTCTTCTTTTGCTTCTTTGCCATGAGCACTTTCAAATCATGGTCAGAATCTTCTTCATCTTCACTAGACACTTCATCATCATCTTCATTTGCATAATAAATATTCCTCTTTTCAAATTGTTTCCCCTTGGCATGTTTTTCTCTATAAGGACACTTAGCAGCATAGTGACCAACTTTTCCACACTCAAAACATTTGAAGGGAGGCTTACCTTTGAATCTTCCGGTACCTAGTTGGAGTTTTCTCACGAAATTTGCTTCTTATTCATCGGATATATAGCTGAATTATTTGACAACTTCCTTTTCTTTTCCTTTTGTAGATGCCTTAAGCGGCTTCTCTTTATGAGAGGGACCTCCTTGTCTCATTTCATAAGCAGTCAGAATACCATGTAGTTGAACAATAGTAAGAGTTTGCAGATCTTGCCTTTCTTTAATAGCTGATACTTTTGACTCAAATTTTGAAGTCAAAGATCTTAAGACCTTTTCTACCAGAGTAGTATCAGTTATGGTTTCACCCAAACTTCTCATACGATTTACGATATCATCTAGACGTAAAAAGAAACTGGCAATACTCTCATCACTATGCATCCTTAAATTTTCATATTCAATTCTGAGAGTTTGGAGTTTTGCACTTTTTACCTTTGTATCTCCTTCATAGCTCAGAATGATTTTGTCCCACATTTCTTTTGCTGAATTTAGCTGCATCACTTTAGCAAATTCTGGTTCAGACATGCTTCCTAATAAGACATTGACGGCTTTGGCATTGATTTCATATTTCTTCCTTTCGAACATCATTGGGAATAGCATAGAATTATTGATAACCTTCTTCCACGATTGCCCATACATCGCACCAGGAATTTGTAGAGATATGCTTTTCAATAAATACCTTCAGATATGATTGTACCATTGAATAGATAATAGAGGTAGCTTAATAGACATTACTCCTTCTTCGACTTCCCATTGCGCCAGATCTCCTTTAAGCGACAAGCACGCACACGGAAGCATACGATGCCAGTTGTTCACGAAAATCTTGAGAGGGGGTGAATGATTATTTCTTTGCATATTCAAATTTTTACTTTTCATTCCTTAAAACCCATACGCTACTTTACTTCAGTAAACTAGAGTATATACGCGGATCCCCTTTATGAAACTAGCGTATACACAGAGATTTAGATATGTCATTAAATCTTCACTTAAACCATTCCATCATTTATTCATCGGATATTCAATAAGCAGTAAACAGGTGCAGTAAGAACATAATAAACCATCACACAAAGCATCACACATGAACACCAGGATTTTTAGGTGGAAACCCAAATCGAGAGAAAACCACCGCTGCAGTTGCTCAGCCTTCAATATTTTATTATATAGAAAACATCTTACAACATATGTGCTGGCGCAGACTTGACCAGCATGCAGGCACCCACCTGCGCTCATTTACCAGCCTCTCCTGGAAGGGAGATACAACCCCCTGACTCGTTTACCAGCCTCTCCTGGAAGGGAGCTACAACCCCTTGCTCTCATTTACCAGCCTCACCTGGAAGGGAGCTACGACCCCCTGACTGAAGGCTACAACCCTCGGCACCAATATGGACCACGTTCATCAATTTTCACATTGGATCCAACAACTTCAATAGAACACAACTTGTAGGCCACATTTCATCATATTTTCATACTGGACCCTTTCCATACTTTTAAGCACAACCATACATCATCCAACGAGATACATATCCTTGGGATGGGATAGCATAAACAGTAGGCTCAACTGGATATTTCATACCTTGTGTGAACCCTAGTTGCATACGCTCTTTCTTCAGTTTCGCGTATGCTCTGCTCAAATCCACTGGCGACGTATACCTCGGTGTATATTTGTTACGCATACGCGCTTTCTCTTCGGTAAAGTATATCTGTGGCGCTTCCTCACGCGTCGAAGTAGCGTGTAGATCTTCAATTTATTCCCGAGACAGCATACTTCTTCAGATCAGATATTCAGTTCAGATTTACCCTTTCACTTCAGACAGATGTTCGCCTAGATGTTCGCCTCATCACAGATCTAGGCCTTCCATAAGCAGATCTAGTAAATACAAGTGCATTTCAGATCTAGATCCCCTTCTTCATCATTGGTGCATCATACACTCATATTTATCTTCAAGTGTAACCCTTTCCAATCAGATCTACTACAGAGAGAAGTATTCATTCAAGCTCAGACATCTTGCACCCACCCTCATGTTGTGCACAATGAATTTCTTCTCCTTTTATATGATTATCCTTTTTCAATACCATGAGCCCCTTTTTCAATACCATGGACCAAAACAATACCATAAGCCCAAAAACTACCTGGACGGGGTCAATTAGGCGGATCATTACCCAATACTATGGGTCAATACCATGGTGGTTACCCTTGGATTTGCACTTTTTGAGCGCTTTAGCCATACGCGACTTGGCACGTTATTTTTCGCGTGCATACGCGACTTCCCTTAGGCCAATCCGCGTATACCAAGAGACATGCTCTTTTTCATCATTCTCTGAGTACATTCTGAAATCCTTTCTTCATTGCCTTCTGTAAATACTGTAGATACATCAGATTTCCTTCATCGAGGACATATTCTATCAAACACAACTTCATCAAGTAAGTTGTCATCATCTTCATCAAGTGGGTTTCCTTTCAAGTACAACACTCAACATCATATCATCAACAATCATCATATCACTTCAGATTTACAGCATTTAACAAGTCCATCAAGTCAAGCATAACTTCATCAGGTGGAGTGCCATCAAGGACAATACATGTCAACAGTCGCACGTCTTCATCTTCATTCAGTGGGTTTCCATCAAGGACAACACTCTGCATCATATTTCCAACAATATGATCTGGGGAAGTTATGGTTTTTTCAGGTTCCCAAATTTAAACTAAAACAGGTCATTGTGGAATTTCCACTATAACTTTTCATATACAAAGTTTCAGTAGCTGATATTTTTACAGTATAAATCTGAAATCCTGAGGAACCTCCTGTAAAAATTTCAGATCTTGGTTCGTAACAATTTTGGAGATATGATTTGTGGAAGTTTGGATTGTTTTAGGTTCCCGAATTTCATCTCAAAGAGGCGACCGTGGGAAAAACATCATAACTCTCTCTTTGAGCGTCGGATTGGGATTTTGTAAAAAGTGGCTGCAATTAAACGAACTGTAGTTTTCGGTATATCAATTTTAGAGCCGAAGGAAGAAACAATGACATGTGGCAAGTCGTACAAGTTCGATTTACTGAACTAGTCCATAATTAGGTCATTGTGGGAGATTGGGCATAAATTTGCCTTGAAGAATCCAAATTAGGTCAGACCTATGGCATTTGAAAGAAGATTCAGAGGGCTACTCTAGGGTCAAATTTCAGATATTAAAGATCCGAAATCACAAAGATAATTCAATTTCAATATAGAGCTCCTCAAAAGCAAGAATAATGTGTGTATTTTTTCCGAATTACGTAAGTCTCATTTGAAAAAAAAATTAGTTTGAATTTATTCCAAGGGAATATTGAAGAATAGATATTAGTATAAGGTTCTAAAATCCCCCCTAAAAAGAATTCAACACCCATTAAGCCTTCAGAAGGCTCTACTATGACTCATGAAGACGAAGAAACACAACATGAGATATCAAAATTACAAGAGCAAGTGCACCAAATTTCGCTATCGCAAAGAGCAACAAAAAATGAAATGGAAGTTTTGAAGAAAGTGGTGGAAAATAAGATGGATGGTTTGAAGAAAGGCATGGAAGATAAGATGAATGGTTTGGAAGCTAAGATGGACGGCATGGAAGTGGGCATAGAAGCTAAGATGGATGGCATGTAAGCTAAGATGGATGACATGGAAGCTAAGATCGATGAAAAAATGAAAGACAACATGGAAAACTTGAAAAATGATCTAAAAGTAGACATCGAAGGTTTGGCAAAGTTGATAGAAGAAATGTTTCCTAATGGCGAAAAGATAGCAGAGGAAAATCATGACGAGAACAAAATAAATGTTAATCATGATTTCATAAACTCTAATGTTGGATGGAAGAACCACCATATTCCAAAGATGGATATGAGGAAGTTTGATGGCAAGGATCCCATAACATGGATACTATAGATGGAGCAATATTTTGATCTCAATAATGTGAAAAACACACAAAAGGTATGCATTGAAACTTTACATTTAGAACAAAATAAATTTTTATGGTGTCGATGGCTTTGATCCCGTAAAAAAATTGTCACTTGGTGAAATTCTACGGAGGAAATGATAGCACATTATGAGGATACAAAAAGCAACACCTTCTTTAGCCAATTGATAAATATCAAAAAAAAGGGTTTAGTGGTGGAGCACATTGAGGACTTCCGAAAATTGAATATAAGGGTAACTGATATTCTAGAGGAACACAAGATTTATGTCTTCATAGGGACTTTAAAGGATAACATCCAACATGAAGTTTGCGTTTAGGAACCTAATTCATTGGAAAAGGCATTCAAGTTGGCAAGAAAATTTGAATGTAAAATTATGGCAATAAGGAAGCCTACCACTCACATATATAAAGATGGAAGTGTTTCTACTCCTAGACTTCCACAACCTATAAGGTTGACACCACAACAATTGGAAGAAAAAAGAGCAAAAGGGCTTTGCTACAATTGTGATATAAAATACACTAAAGGTCATAAGTGTGCTGAGAAGAAATTATTTTACATAGATTGTGAAGAGGAAGAAGAAAATGAACAAGAATCTTCAAAAGAAGAGGATATACACCAGGAACTAACCCTATAAGAGGAAGAAATGAGTTCTACCATATCGTGTAATGCATTGGAAGGAATTACCACTCCTCAAAATCTAAACATAAAAAGACATATCAAGAATAAAAAGGTAATAGTGTTTATTGATTAAGGTAGTACCTAAAATTTTATTCATTTTAAGGTAGCCAACGAATTGAATTGTTTCATATACCTAGCACCAAAATGTCAAGTGATGGTTGCAAATGGAGGAACTATAAATTGCTCTGGAAAATGCCATAATATCAAGCTAACCATGGGGGAATATGTATTGAATAGTCCAATGCTTTCCATTCCTATGGGAGGTGCTTATGTTGTACTAGGAGTACAATGGTTACAATATTTGGGAACGGTAGTTTTTTTTTTTTTAGAAGGAAAGGAAGTCGAATTACGGGGTATTGCAGGGAAGCCGAGAAATATAATAAGCCTTAATGTCATGAAAAATCTTACGAAGAAAGAAAAACGAGGCGTAATTGCACAATTATGCTCACTAGAAGTTCCAACATCAAAATAATCTATTTCTGCAGATCTCCAAAAAGTCTTGGACAATCATTCCAAGGTGTTTGAAACTCCCAAAGGAATCCCACCTATTCGTGATCATGACCATGCTATTCATTTAATTCTAGGAAGTGTTCCTCCAAACATCAGGCCTTATATATATCCTTATGTCCAAAAGAGCGAAATGGAATGTATGATTGCAGAAATGTTAGAGGCTGCTATAATTCAACCTAGTCAAAGTTCTTTCTCTACTCCAGTAGTATTGGTGCACAAGAAGGATGGATCATGGCACGTGTCTGGATTATAGGGAGCTCAATAAACTCACTATTAAAGATAAATTTCCCATTCCTGTGATTGATGAATTACATGGAGCAATTTATTTTACCAAGTTGGATGTTCGTTCAGGATATCATCAAATTAGAATGAAGACTAAAGATAGTCCGAAAACAACATTTCGAACTCATGAGGGTCATTATGTATTTTTGGTCATGCCTTTTGGCCTTACCAATGCACCTTGTACATTTCAAGGTTGGATGAATTTCATTTTCAAACCCTTCCTTAGAAAAATTGTGCTAATATTTTTTGATGATATACTAATCTACAGCTGGTCTTGGAAGGATCATGTTCAACATGTTGACATGGTGCTCAAAATATTGCAGGAGAAATAATTATATGCAAAAACATCCAAATGTTTCTTTGGAGTACAAGATGTGGAATATTTGGGTCATATTGTATCTCACGAGGGTGTTAAGGTAGACCCTAACAAAATTAAAGCCATTAAGGAATGGAATGTCCCCACAACCATAAAGCAGTTGCAAGGGTTTCTCGGGTTAACAGGGTATTATCGCAAGTTTGTTAAGAATTATGGGAGAATAGCAGCACCTCTAACAACATTATTGAATAAAGATGCATTTTCATGGACTCCTAAAGCAACTAAGGCCTTTGAACATCTTAAAGAGGCAATGTGCCTAGCACCGGTCTTAGCTATGCTAGACTTCACAAAAACCTTTGTTGTGGAATGTGATGCCTCAGGAAATGGAATTGGTGCTGTTTTAATGCAAGAAGGAAGACCCATTTCTTTTGAAAGTCATCAAATCAAAGGAAAGTATTTACATAAAGCTATTTATGAGAAGGAAATGTTAGCAATACTACATGCACTAAAGAAATGGCGACCTTACCTAATGGGAAGACACTTCAAGGTAAAAAATGATCATGATAGTCTTAAACACTTTTTCGAACAAATACTATCTTCAGAAGAGCAGCAAAAATGGGTCACAAAGATGTTGGGTTATGACTTTAGAATAATCTACAAAAAAGGGAAGCTAAATGTTGTTGCAGATGCACTCTCAAGAAAGAATGAAGAGGTGGAAGCATTGCTTTGTGCTATTTCTATTATCCAACCAGATTGGATAATCAAAAGCAAGGGATGAATGGAACAAGGACGAAGAAGTTTGGACACTCATTCAAAAGTTATAACAATATCCTAGTACATCTGATACATTTAGTTGGAAAAATGATTCCTTATTGTACAAAGATCACTTATATCTTTGTAATAATTCCCAACTTAAACAAAAGATTCTTTTGGAATTGCACACTTCTCCTTTAGGTGGACACTCAGGATTTTTAAAAACTTACCACAGGGTGAAGAATTTTTTTTTGGGGATGGCCTTAAATCTGATATTCAAAAGTTTGTGGCGGAATGTTTGGTTTTCCAGCAAAATAAAGTTGAGACAATTAAGACTTCAGGTCTTCTACAACATTTATCCATTCCAAGTCAATGTTGGGAGGATATTTCAATGGATTTTATCACAGATTTACCTAAGTCCAAAGGAAAGAGTGTCATCATGGTGGTCTTTTATAGACTTACCAATTATGCACACTTTTGTGCATTATCTCATCCATTTAAAGCAAGTACAATTGCTACTACATTTATGGACACAATTCAAAAGCTACATGGAAACCCAAAGGTTATTGTGAGTGACAAAGATCCCATTTTTACTAGAAATTTTTGGACAAAGTTATTTTCTTATTTGGGTAATCAATTAGCACATAGCTCATCTTACCATCCTCAATCCGATGGTCAAACTGAGATAGTGAATAAATGTTTGGAAGGATATATTCGTTGTTTTGTATCTGATAAACAAACACAATGGGTCAAGTGGTTACCTCTCGTTGAATGGTGGTAGAACACTTCCTTCCATACTAAAGCAAAAATGACCCCATTTATGGCACTTTATGGATATAATCCACCATCCATCACATCATATTTAAGATAAAATCCTAAGGTTCAAGTAGTGGAAGATAACATCAAGCATCAACAAGAAGTTCTCCAACTCTTAAAGGATAACCTAAATTTGGCACAAAATCGAATGAAACAATAGGCAGATAATAAATTACGGCTACAACCATACAAACAAATGTTCCTCAAGAAAGCTAAGAAGGATAATAAATTATCATCAAATTACTATGGTCCTTACAAGGTGTTGCAAAATATTGGTACTATGGCATAAAAATTGGAGCTTCCAGCTTCTTCGCGAGTGCATCTAGTTTTGCATGTTTCATGCTTAAAGAAGGTTATAGGTGAAAATCTTCCAGTTCAAACAATATTGCTAGAACTTGATGAGAAAGGAAAAATAATATTGGAACCTTAAGCAGTCACGAAAACAAGAACTCGACAACTACGAAATCAATCAATTTCAGAGTATCTCATCAAGTGGAAGAACTTACCCATTGAAGATTCTACATTGGAGGATGAGAATTTTATACAAAAGCACCCAGAGCTACTCAAGCGTTGAGGAAAACACTTTTTTGAAGGAGAGGGGCATGTTAGGTCCCTATATTACTAGTTTAGTCCCTTATTATTATTAGTGTAGCCCCCTTATTGTTATTGTTGTACCCCTTGTTAATCATCCATAATTTTGATGATATCCAAAGATGACTAAATTACCAATCCAAGATTTCTAGAAACAATATTTGCAGAGAAATTGTGAGTTCTAGAAATCTCATAGCCTTCATTATCCTAAGTCTATCAATTCACTGAATATCTTCACTTAAATCCTCCAAATAATCCTGCTGTTTCCCAAAATATTTTCTAAGGCCCTATTTCCATCATTTCATTTCCCCATCTCATCTTCACAACTTCCCCCATTTCACCCATTTTTACTCCTATCCTCTGTCATATTTTCCCCTAAAAAAGCCCTTTTTCTCCCTCATCTACCCTCATTTTCTCATAAAAACCCTTTTGAACCATTAAGCTCACTTTTTTTTGGTTTGAAAACCCCTCTTTTTATCTATCGGAACCCTTGAAAAGGTCTCAAAAACCCCATTTTGGCCTTTTCCGACATTTTCAAAAACATTGGGCCTAAGCGCTTTTTGGTTAAAGCCCTTAGCCCTTTTTGTGTCATAATGTTGAGGCTTAAAACCACCCACTAAAGCTTTGGACCTTCTTCTTTTGCTCCCAGTCCTTCGCTCCACCCACAGAACCACATTCTCCGCTTTCCCTTAGCCCCCTTTCTCTTATCCTTTTACCCCGCGCTGTTACTTTTCCACGAAGTAATCCCTGCCATCGATCACCATGATCCAATGGTCGTCACCTTTCCATTTCACCCACGGGCACTTTTTCAATCCACAGGTCAACCCTTTGGTTCCCCCGCATTTGACCGGCCTGACTACGGGAGATCTCAGATCTGCGGCTGAGATCTACTACGGAAGCACAGGCCAAGAAATTGGCTCGTACCCCCCGGTCCCCCCGCAATATATTCTCAGCCATTGGATCATTTCACAAATCCAATGGCTACCGTTTCTCTCGACTCATCAACCATTCTCCCTGCCATAACATTTCTCTGACACGTTCTCAACCGCCGATTTGCGCGATCCAACGACCCACATTTAAAACCCTCCGATCAACCCCGCCAATCACATAAAAACACTACCCGGCGCATTAGCTGATGTCACGACCTATTGCCCACCTCTCACTACTCTGCCACCCGTCCAATCCCCATCTGACACCTGGCGTCGACTATCTCCCGCCACCGCGCACCTTTGCCCATCGCGTGCCCTCTCCGCCATTGGATCTGGAGCCCAGGATCCAACGGGCCGTGTGCTCTTTCGTGCTTATTTATCCAAAAAAATTAATTGCACGTAATTGATGTGAAATTGGTGGTTTCGGGGGGACACGCGTCACCCTCCGACACGTATCGCGTTCGATTTACTCTTTACCACTTACTGCCGATTGTCAACGCGAAAACCACCGTGGTTTCACCAAAACCACTTTCCATTCTCGCGCCCAAATTCAAATTTCCTCGGCCTCTCCGCCTAGTTCTGCCTTCGGAACCCCTTCCCTATGCTTGTCCCTCCCTCTACACATGCTCATCTGCCCCCACACAGCCTCTGTAAGCAGTCAATTACAATGCGCAGGGTTTTATAATATTTTTTGTTTGTTTTCAGGATAAATGACGGATAAGGTTTGAAAGCTGCCCTCCCACAGTCAAAATAAGTGACGAAGAGCCTTTGAATGACGGTCCAAGGGCCAGAAATACGAAGAAAAAGGAAATATGGGGTTTTTAATTCAAAGGTTTTAATCAGTGTTTCATGACCACTATTTGAAACACAAAACCCTCCAGTACACCAAAGGGAAACCCTGCACACAGAACCAAAGAAGAATCAATGAAGTGAAGAAGAAAGGAAAAGACAGAGTTTAAAGTTTAAACTAAAAAAAAAAGGGGATAAAGGCGAGGTTAAAGATAGAGGAACATAAGTATTAAAGAGACAACATAAGGATGATGATCAAGGCTAAAGGCTAAATCAAAGCCTCAAAGAAGATTAATTAAAGATAGATCAAGGCTAAAAGGCCTTAAAAATAGTTTAGTGATAAAATAAAGGAAAGATAAGCTTAAGAAGACCTTAGATAAATCAACACTGAGCAGTTATTCACTTGATAAACCTAACTGCCACCTATGACCTACTTTATGTCCTAAGGGGAAAATTGACAGTGATTACACAATCAGAAGATATTTTAAGCTGTCAGGAAGTTATTATAGAAGACAAAAATAGGCTTAAAAGTCAAACTTTTCACCTGTTTTCTCTTAGAAATTAAGGCAAAGTTATTAAAATAGAGAAGTAGTGCAATTCATTCCTACCTTATGCCCTGCGTGGTTTTCAAGGTCAGGAATGAATTTACTCTCTAATTAATGACACTTAAGCCCTAAAAAGAGTTCCACCTCCTCATTTCTCTATAAATACTCTATGAGGAGCTCTTTGTCAGGGGTTGGTTGCTGGCATTCAAAATCTTTGCAGTTGTACATAGTCTGGCTGAAGATTAAGAATAAATTGAAGTTTTGGAAGACTGATGATGTTTTGACATGTTTTTTTAATGAGAAGGCTCTATCATTGGATCCCTAAACATGGCTATTGGTGATTTATTCTGATATGTTAATGTTATTTCCTGTTTTCCATTTTGTTCCATCATTCTATACTTGCAGTAGAGTAAAAATATTAGGCTAAGAAATGTCTCCCAGAAGCACCTTAGACATGTTTACTCTTCACTGCCTTTATGTTTTCATCTGCTGAAGGTTTTATTGAGCATTTTGATTGCTTTTCAAACTCTTAAGCTTGTTTATTTCAGAAATAGTTCAAATAGTTGGTCTCAAGAATGATTTATGGTTTTCCCTGCTTACTTGCTGCCACTTGAAAACTATTTCTGAAGTCTCCCTTTAAAGTACCATTGTTTACAGTATGCCAAAGAGCTCTGTTTTTATCATACCCTTTGTTCTTGCTGAGATAATTGTTTTGAAGGTCTTTATAATTGTAGTCTTAGATGTCTAGGATTTCCCTCTTCTATGAATGCATTTATTTGTGAATCTTATATGTTTTCTAATTCCTTGAAGGTGAAATATTTGGATGAAATAGAGCGTTTCTCGACTCCTAGATTTCATTTAAAAAAGTTTGTCTTGGAATTATTATTTGCTGAAGTGTGGTTTCTAGAATTTATGGTTAGCCCTGTCTATGAAATTCCTCTTCATGTTTAGATAATGTTTTAAGTCCCTTTGTTGAGAAGTACTACTTCTCCTTCTAAATCCTTAATGTCCATTTCATTTCATCCACCAAACCCAAGATCCACTGGCCAAGTTAGATTTTCCCTTTGATATCCCATATCCATTGATTGATCTTGTTATAAATTCTTCTTGACTCCATTGCCCAATGGTTATGATATTTCCCCTTTCTATCTATGCTTCCTAGATCATTCATGTTCAACTAACAAAACCCAAAACAAACAAACTTGCACTTAATAACTAGCCTAAAATCAACCCTTAAAAGAAATCAAGCTATATCCTTACAAACATATTGAGAGATCCCTCTCTGAGACTAGGAGGGCTAGATCCTAGAGCTCTAAAGCTTGGTTTATATGTTGCCTTTTCATTTGGTTTTCCAATCAGCCAAATTACAGGACCCCAATATTGTTATTATTGTGCCCTTACATTGTAATTATTAGGTTGGCTAGGATTATATTGTGGGCCCATGGACTCTTATATATAGAAGGAGGTTTTTGTCATTTGTAACATCCAAGAATTGTTCAGTTATGTAATGTATTGTAGGTTTCCCCCTCAAAGTGGCTGATTTATAAGGCGTTGATCTCTCTTTTCTTCTACTTTTGGAGCTGGTTTCATAACATATGTCAATGGAATCAGATAAATAAATCCTGCTTGCAATAGATTTTCAACTTCAGCTTTAATAGCAAAAAATTTTCACGGATGTATCAGACGTAATCTTTGTCTAATAGGCTTGGCATCCGGGTATGTATTAATTTAATGAATGACAATATTTGGATCGATTCCTGGCATCTCTTCATAAGACCAGGAAAATATGTCTCAGAATTATTAAAATAGGGCTTTATATGTATTAATCTCGTCAATCATACAAGAAGCACCTCTATGAATGTTTTCAATAATTCCAGGTTTAACTGATATGTCGATAGGAACAGTTGTAGAAATGTTTCCCAAATTAATATTAGAATCCGAATTTGTAATCGATATGGGATTCTGTGGTTCCTCGACATAATAAATCGTAAATATCGATGAAAATTCATTTTCAAACCTATCAAGTTCAGGTAAAAACGAAGATATATGATGTAGATCATCCCAGGGTAATTCATCCAAAGACAAAAATTCTCGAATACTTTCATCAGTGTGAAACACTTGTTGAAAAGGATCAGAAAGTGATGTCAAGGCTAAGCTTGATAGTGAAGAAGATTCTTCGATGATCACATTCATTTGATCATGATTAGTTGAAAGTGTGTTAGAAAACGACTGTACTGCCACATATGCCATTTCAAAAGGACTCAAAGGCATCTCGCCATTGAAAGAATACAGTTCTGATTTTGAAGGCACTACCCAAGTGTCATTGAATGGTATAGTGCTTGATAAATTCATATTTATATTGGAAATGGTATGTGGTATGTTGGGTGGAGGTATAGAGAAAGTTCCCATCAAAGCAGAGTCCTTTACTAAACCTACACCAACATCTTCATATGGGATAGTCGATTTTCCAACATGTTGGATACTGTCTGTAGAAGCAGGGTCGGATGAATAATATGACAACTGATCGATTTTCACAATATTTCCTTTATGAGGAAACATGATTAACTGGAAAATGGATGAAACGACAACAGTCATGGCATAAGACCAACTACGACCCAAAAGAAGGTTGTAATCCAGAGGGGCATCAACAACTTCCACATATAGATTAACGATTTTGCCTTCTACTTCTATAGGTAGATCCTATAGTATACCATACGGATGAAATCCTCTTCCATCAAAGGCTTTAAGGATTGTCGGTGATTGGTTGAGTGTTGGAGAACCAAGAGTTTTCCAAAATTTTAACGACATTATGCACGTGGATGTCCCCTCATTAATTATAGTACGAAAAATTCGTCTGTTTTTGACTAATACTGGAATCTGAAAAGCCATTTGATGAGGGAGTCTCGGTGTAAAATTTTCTATATCAAAGACTATGAGATTAGAATCCTGAGGATCTATAGCTCCAATAGCTGATAATAGTAATTTCCTTTGTGCTGGACATGATTGTAGCACTTCCAAGGCCGACATTTCTGAAGGGGATATCGCCAAGTCTTCAATGATGTTGTAATTCTGAGTAGCTCTCGCATGTGGATTGAAAGCTGATTTTCAAAGTACACCTTTTGTAGGTGGTTTAATCACTAGATCAGGATTAGTTTTCTCGATGTGAAGCGGATCGGAAATAGAAGGAGATACAACTGGTGTTTGACTAGATTTTCTTGTCTCTTTACTAGTTACAGGATTTTTATTACCATAGTCTTGTGATCACGTCGAACCATCACCTGAGACATCATTAAAATATCTGCCGATGAATTTGAAGAAGATCCTATCATTTTTCTATCTTGAGTAGGAAAAGGATCCTTTAAGATAGCTGGTGTGGATGAACCCTTGAAAAATTTAGAGACCTCAGACTGATGTGGGCACTCTTTAGTAAAGTGATCCTCATCACAGATAAGACAAGGATAATGAGGTTTCCATTTATCATCAGCTGGTTCATTCTTTTCAGTTTTCTCTTTGGGGGACGTTGTTTGTTTGTTTTTATTATTACCTTTCTTCTTATTACCAGTTTTAGATTTAATTGTAGACGAATCTACAACATGAATGTTGGTAGAATTTTCAAGGGAAGAATCTCATTTTGGTGAATCTAGTAAAGTTATGATAGGAGAAGTATTTTTGGAAGAATTATTCTTACTCTTATTAGTGCTAGCTAAACCAATGACACCATTTGCAGCATGAGAACCTGAAGGAGTTTCAGTTATTTGACTGGGACCCGGTAAGTCAAGAATTTTTTTGTATAAAGTTCCAGATTGTGTATATACAAGGTCTAAGTACTGAGCTTGAGCAATGCCCCGTTCTTCCGTAACAACACCTCCCTTAGACACATATTCAGTGATTTTTGGAAGCAATGATTTGATAAACCATTCCGCTAAAATATGATCCGAAATAAAAACTTTCACTAAATGTCTTCTACGTCTCCATTCATGTATGTGATCTGATATGTACGTAGACGTAGATTGTTTTAATGAATTCAAGGGTTACGTGCCATTCTTGTGTCAGACTGGAAACTGAAAATGTGTTAAGAAAGATGTTGCTAACGCATTGAAATTGTTGAATGAGCCACGTGGTAGTTCAATATATCATTTTGTGGCTAAACCTATCAGGCCTCTCTGAAATAGTTTTAATCGAATGGAATCATAAATTAAAGAGTTGGATACACACCAGAGGTGGTAAGTCATGACATGGTTTGAGGGGTCCTCTCCTGATTTACCTTCGAACTTAGGAGTATCACTGAGCAACTTATTCGGCATTGGTGGCCAATACGGAAGATAACAAATCAGATCATTCATTAGGCGCGAAAAATCGAGTAAATCCAAAGTTTCTATGAATGGTAACCGACGGTTAGGGTCATGCTGAGAAAATTGATAACCTTGCAGAACTATACCAGTACCAGGAGGAGGATATCTAGGATAAACTGGAATAGCCTATGCATTTGGAATTGGAATGCCTCTTGGATAACTAGGGTTGTCCGGACCATATTGAGGTTGAGATGGTATCTGATAAGTATAACCAGGGTACAGTTGATGTTGGTATACTGGATTTTGTACTACAGGTCCATATTGATACTACCCTTGATATGGTTGATAAATAAAATGAGGTTGGCTTGTTACAATTGTACTTGTACCAGGTTGTCCCGAAGGCATCTGAACAATATTCTGAATTGTGGGTCCAAGTTGAGGAGAAGAGACTTGAGGGATTTGTTGTGATACTTGAGGGGATGTAGAAATAGGGGCTGTGGAAATTCCAGGGATAGGTGTGATAGGCTGAATAGAAGTTGGTGCAGCAGTTTGAGGTGGAGTTCTAGGTGTACTTGGACCAGGCTGTTGAACATTACTAGGTACAGATACCCGTGGTATAATTTAAAGCGTAGGTTGGATAGGTTGCTGGATTTGACTATAACCAATTGGCTGACCAGGTTGATTATAAGGCATTTGTACATTAGTTTGAAATTTCTATTGATTCAAAGATGGATCCCACACTGTGTTAACTCCAAGGTATGGAGCTCCCATTAAAGGTTGTGTTGCGTAATATGGACCATAACCAGGATGATAATTTGGAATGTAATCTTAATAGTTGGATGGATAATTTCCACTAAAATATTTACCACCCTAAAACAATTGCTGTTCATGATAAAAATACGACCCTTAAGGAGGCTGCTGTCCTTGAAAAGACTATTTCCCTAGCATAGGGTATTGTCCTTGAGGAGGTTTCAGACCCTAAATAGAGTACTTCCCTTGAGGTTGATATTGTCCTTGAGGTATGTACTATCCTTGAGGTATGTATTGTCCTTGAGGTTTCCCCCCAGGCAGTAAATTACTTCCTTGAAGATGCCCCCCGGGCGGTAAATTACTACTTTGAGGGTCAGGGTTAGGAATGTTTCAAATAAAATTTCAATAAAATATCCTAAAGTCTCTAAGGAAACAATCAAATCGAAACACACGCCTACAAAATCTAAGAGAGAAATCCACACACAAATAGTAAATTCCCACAGTAAAAACACTAGTTGGTTATGAAATCCAACGTCGTAGAATTCTAATGTGGAAATGGCGGTTGGAATAGTTACCCCGACAACCTACTTAATGAAACAGTTCGCTGTAAATCTCTCCACTTATGCCATCTCGAAGTGAAGAGGACCCTCTGGAATGTCCAAGTGAGTCTAGTCGACGTCTGCTCAAGGTACAGTGGGACCTTCCCTCCACCGTCACCTTGGGAAAAAATCCTAAAGTTTATAGTTAGTAAGGTCATCAACAGGAACAAATGTACATGGGGGAATAGTCTATGATCCGTTATACACGCAAGGGAAAAGTAACTAGCTCAATCCCTTTGAAGGCTCCTTGATATAATCCAAGTTTTACCAATAAGTGACCCTAGGCTCCTCGACAATGTTCTATCTGAGGTTTATCGTTTTTAGTACCTACAAATCTGCTATCTTTCCCAATGAGATAGGTATGATTACCTCACTGGTTCTGACATGATATCGTGCTTTAATATTTTAAGAAGAGCTTCCCAGAGCACAAATGCTACAATTGGATTTTCCTACCGCAAGATTGCTACTTTTTTGTTTGAACTTTCTTGGAATTTTAATTACAACCTATTCCAAGACACTAGCCTAAGCTATGTTGGTGGAAATAGCCCTAGAAAATGTAAAATATCTATATTGATTTTATTAAAGTGTTGTTTTTAAATTGGCTATTGCTTAAGGCAGAAGGTATGGAAGTGAAACTTCAATGATGTTTGTGACCCGACTCAAAAATACGCTAAATGCATCTAAATGATAAGTGCAACTCTTTTCTTTTCAATGAATCTTATTTAAGGGAAATATTGAGAGATTTAACAATTCAAAACACCAATTCTTTCATTCATAAACAAAATATTTGAAAAGAAAATGATTTATTTGAGAACTCAATTTCGTAAAAAAATGATCAATTACTCTTTCGAAATAAAATTCATTTATCAATCAGATCAGAAACTACAAATTAATAAACAATTTTTTTCCAAAAGAAAACACTATCTAAAAATCTAAAACATAAAATTCAAAATCAAGGAAAAATCTAATTTTGAAGTCTATCTAAAAGTTTGAGGATGTTTTCTCCTAGTTTGTGATCGAACTAAGAATAATTTCTACTTATTTCAACAAAAATGAAAACACCCAGAAATGGTTTGATGTGAAAATCAGGCTTTAGTAAGCTAAAAAGCTCTTCCAAATTTGCAAATGAAAATGGAATCAATTTTCATAAAAGTAGGGTTTGCATGGTTTTAATGGCTCAAAAAGAGAATATCATAATACCAGGAAGCTGAGGTAAATGAAAGTTTCTTATAAAGAGCAGCAATAAAGTAGGGAAAACACTCACTCATAACATGCAAATCGGATGATAAAACACACAAAAAAAAAATTTGCTGAAAATAAAATCACACATAAGATTTGACAGCTTAAGACAGACTGGGGAAAACAAAAAGAATCAAGTAATCTGGTTCCTAAAAAGAGATACTTAATTTTTTCAAAAATTTTCCACAGGTCCGCAGGTTCTAATGGAGAACAGAGCGGTGCCGCACTGTTCTGAACTTAAAACTGCCGAGGCTACCGCCCTGTTTTTAAATGAAAACCGTGGAGGCAAGGAAAAGTATAGAAAAAACAAATATTCAGCTTTTCTTTTCTATGACAAGAGCGATCTCCCTAGTATTCTATGAATATCTAGAAACAAACATTCGTTTGTAAATCCTTTTCTCTAGACTATTTGCAATTCAGAATTATTATAAAGAAAGAAAGAGGACATGCCCCTACCTTTAAGTCCAACGTTCAATGCAGTAATTTATCCAATCACTCCAAAGAGGCTTCTTCAGTAAGTAAAACCTGCAATCAAGGACAAACAAAATATCAAAGCACCTGCAACATATAATAATTGGGAAAATCTAATCTAACTTAGTGATCAAGGAGTCCAAGTATTGAATTATTCAAATAAGCACAAGAACAACTCAATGAGAAAAAGAGATCCATATGTATTAAATTGAATGAAAAGAAGTAACCTTACAACCTGATGCCTTGATGTCGTACAGGTTCTCTTGGGGTCCTGAACAATTGTTCCTCCTTCAGTTTGACAAGCCTCCCTCTCTCAATACTGGCATAGAGTTATGAAAATAAGGGTGTGATCATTCTCATGCAAACAACAACTAGTGTAGACAGTATGCTCTCTTGATAATTCCTTCAGAAACTACAATGTATGTCTACACACCACAAGCTACCCTTAAGACTAAAACATGAGCTCAATTTATAGGGAAATGGAGTTAGTTTCAGTTCCATGAAGAGGGGGATGGATTCCTCTCATGAAGGGATTTGAGCTCCATAGAACAAGGGATAAACTCCATGAGTGGAGGGATAAAGCTCCATGAGTAGAGTGATAAAGCTCGAACTTATCGCGCCTCTAGAAGCTTCCATTTGGGAGAATATTCGACCAACTGGGCTTCTAGAACTTAATTTTTCCCTTTATTTGACTTTTACGGGGGTCCAAAGGTTTTAGTAGCAGAACGTGCGGAAGCTGCTGTAGGCTATAGAACAAGTATCCGCGAACCCGAAAGAAAAGGCTAGAAATAGTGCAGAGTTAGACTTTTAAGGGTTTTAATAAGCTTTTCTCCAATTCCAAGACTTGGTTGAGGAACATTAGGTTTTTTGACTTCTAAGGGAGCACAATATAGGTAGTGATGGATCTATATGGACAGTCAAATGTCATGGTGACAAAATAACGTGTAACAGTGCCTTTATCTCTATTCCCTAGCACTGGAATAGAGGCACTTGCTCTAAGAAGAAGGCTATCAAGATAGACCCGTATCCAAACTGCTTCAGTTTTCTGTTTTTACACTTCGTGAGTTGTTTCTTCATGTTTTCCACTACGGCCTCACACCAGTTGAATACGGTGGGTGCCATGCAATCCACTACCGTCTGTAGTTGAGACTTAGTGGCCTCATGCGATACTTGTGCCGCATCCACGCATGTGATAATTTATAGCCTTATAGTGTGGGAGTGCTAACCTTTCAGTCTCCTATCTTTGAATTTTTTGATTTCTTGTCTTGTCTTCGATTTTCATCGAAGGTATATCTCCTTGTCTCTGTAGCTCCTGTAATTTCTTACAGACCTTTATCTCTCTATTGAAATAATAATCCTAGTTTCAGTTTTGAATTTTTATTTTTATTTTTAATCATTTCATTGATCGGTGCTGGTATTGCTATGACAGTCACGCTGATTAGTGCGTTATGCATTTTACACAATCATGCTTTTGCCTTTCCAGTGTGGGTTGCGGCCTAAACAATCATGCCGATTCTTGTGTATGACTTTTTAGGTTTTCCTTCTTTAATCAGCCAGAGAGTCTTATCCTTCTGAATGCTTTTTATTGTTTGATTAGCTTTGTTCCTTCTCTATTCATTGACATTTATGGTTTAAGTTTCACACCCTTTGGTAGTCTCTCTTCCAAAGCTGGTTTCATCCTTGTCTCCCTAGGGTTTCTAGGTGTCCTCAGGAAATCCGAGTGGTTGCTTGCTTTGCTAACCTCCAGGCTTCTCATTGAATCAAGTCATACCTTTCAGGCTTAGTGTTTGAATGGTTTTCATCTTTCGGTCAGATGTCACGAATAGTATTTTTCAAGTGTCAATTCTGAATGCGTTTGAGTTTCTATTTTCTTTCAAGGATAGATTAAAATTGCTTGTGTTCCGGTTGAAGTTTATTTTCTTTGAGTGATTGATCAATGTGTGAATGAAGGGTGCTTTGTTTTGAAGAAAATGGTTCACATCTCTCTTTGATTTTCAAAACCTTTGCCTCTTGTATGCATGTTTGAGAGATCTAATTAGTACTCAAAGCGTTGTTGATTAATTCACATTATACATTCGCATTGTGCTTATAAGGAAAATACAAAAAGCTTTTTTGTTTCATTTCACTTTAGAAAATGTAAATTTCACTGAAATTTGCTTCTTAGTGCATGTAGTGAAAGGGAGAAAAATGCAAGTTTTTTTGTTTCGCTTTAAAATTTCACACTTGAAGAGAAAAATAAGTGTCATTTCATGCATTTGTTTTGCTTCTATGTTGATTGTGTGAGTTTCTTTTTCCCTCATTAGCATAGGATTCATTGAAATGCATGGTTATTTTCTCATTTAGCTACATTTTAGGGATTCAGATGACATCGTTAGGGCTTTGAAACCGAGACATAATTCAAGATCTGCCATAAAATTTATTCAATCAATCTAAGGAGCATTTGTAACCTAACGAATCAAATTTAAAGGTCTAGGCGAGAGACGTGTTCCGACATCGTTAAGCGTAGGAGATGTCGCTAATAGTCTGCATTACAATGCAGGGGTGATATCCCATCCCGTGTATGGAAGTATATTGATGTATGAAAAGTATATTTTGGGACACTTTCATCGAATGGTTACGCATTAGACAACACTACTATGGATTTGGAATCCCACATATCGTTGCGTATATTTTTGAAGACACCACTAGGCTGAAAATCTGCCATAGGTAATTGAGTTGGCCGCCTTGTAGACATGATACACCAAACACAACATTAGGGGAGATTGGCTGCTGTATGTTAAGTCCTTGGTCATTTCTCTTTCAATTGATCACCAAGTTGTATATTGCAGTGCATGGATACCTGGTAATAATTTATGTCTAGCTTACCCCTTTTTGATTTATTTCATTTTTTTTTCTAAAATTAATTGCCCACGATCACATGGCTTACATGTTAGAATATTTCTAGGCCTCATCACGAGTAAATAATTAGAAAGATATTGTTTAAATCCTTGAATTAATCATCTTTCTCCTCTCCTGATTTTTGAGATAAGATCATCGTGGTTGAACCACCAAGTTCAGTTTCCTCTCTGTCCACTCCTTCCAAAGGGAAATTATCATTTGTCTCTTCCGATTCTCCACCTTCAACTGGGATTCAAACTGATGAGTTTTCTCTCATTATGATTATTCAACCTCTCGCCTCTCGATCTCCGCTTGATGTGCTAGTAGGCTACGTTGCCTACCCTCTGAATCCATTATTTGATCCTATTGAAATCTCCCCTGAAAAACCCTATAGTCCATATGATACACCTGGTGTACCATTTGTGAATTCACCACGTCCATCTCGAAGTGCTGCTCATCAGTTATTCTCGATGGCTTTTGAGGGAGAAGCTTCATCCCCCCTGGAGGTTTCAAGCACCATCAATGGTGTAGCTGTGATTGCATATGAGGGACCTCAATTCCCTCCTGAGGTTTTTCCTTATGTGACGACTCAGCCTTCCTCCCAGCCGTACATTCCGTTGAATTACACCTCGTTGGGACACCTGATCTTGAATATGTCAATTGGTACGCCTTTGTATTACAATACTATTTGGAAAAATACTGGGGTATCTACCCCTGGTCCGAGTGTTTCCAATGTAACCGTTTCTATGCCTGCTCGAACTATAGTCACACCTACTTCCGCAAAGACAACTGTTTCCGTAGGTGTTTCAATAGCTCTTGTCAGTACTCTGGTGTCGATTCCTTCGACTTTAGTTTCTGGAGGAGATCCTACCCTGTCAATTTTTTCCCAACCTACTGTTGCAGCATCCACAAGTGGATCTTCGGCTTGCATTCTGAATTCCTCTCAAGCCGCTGGCAACATTCCTATGCCTGTCGGATCATTCGTCTTGACAGGGATGGAATATGATCAATATCAACAATTTTTACAAAGTATTAACCATCAAAATTATCTCATGTATGGTTCTGAACAGTTTCAAACTCAGCCAGTAAATCCTCAAGGATTTCAAGGGAAACCTAGCGTCCAGCCAGGGGGTTACGTCTATTAGTAGGGTTTTAATTATGGTCAAAATTGACCTGATGGACCATAAGGGAAACCTTTCATACAATAGGCAACACCTTACATAAAACCTAATCAACCCTTTTTCCATCAAGGCCAATTTTCCTATTTTCATCAGGGACACCCTTCTGGTCAACCAGGCCAACCCCAATTTCAGTAGGTTCAGGATTTTGTCCAGCAAGGAAAACCCTCCATTGAACCGAATCCAGTCTTTGTTCAACTACGTCCTTAGGTACAACTTGGCCCTCAAGTACAACCTATCCCTCAGGTACAACCTGGTCCCCAGGTACAACCTGGTCCCCAGGTACAACTTGGTCCTCAGGCACAACTTGGTCCCGGTCCTTAGGCACAACTTGGTCTTCAGGTACAACTTGGTCCTCAGGCACAACCTCGTCCTCAGGTACAACCCCAGTCCTCAAGTACAAAATGGTCAACCTCAACAACCTCAGGGTACGATCCAAAAATCCCATAGAAAACCCCAGGGGCAACCCCAGGGACAACCCTAGGGGCTACCATAGGGATAACCCCAGAGAAATCCATACCAAACCATCCAGTAGCCGCAAAATCCGTATGCTGGGAACTATGGTTAACCTGGATCTCAGTGGTCTGCTGCAGGTCATAATCCATTTTTGATTTAGCAACTGAGATATGGTCTGAATCCACAAGGTTTCAACCCTTATGGGCAGTACCAAGGTTATAATCCTTATGGGAAAAACCCTTCGGGGAAGCACCCTTGGGGGAAGAATTACTCCCAACCCAGTTGGCATCCAAAAATGGGAATGTATCAAAGACCTAACATCATGCCTTTCAATACATAATTTCCATTTCTCGCAAAGTTGGTGTTAGTCATCAATATTTTTTCACTTGTTAGTGATGACTAGATCCATTGCTGAGTTTTCTAGAAGCTGATCTCCATATGTCAATTTGTCATCTAGAAAACCCTCATAAAACTTTTTTCGCCCTCCTACTTTTTCAGTCCGCCCATGTCAAAGTCAAAACTCATTATCACTATCCTGTCTAGCTTTAGCCCTACTGGTCTTCCCATCAGCTCTAAAAAGCAAATCCAAGTCTGTTTCAAAAGCCTCCCCTAAGTTAGGAAGTGGCGCTTTAAGGCATTTTACCCTTGGCAACCATCAAAAGGCCAAAAACCTCCATCTGATACAGACCAATCATGACAGACCTCCCACTCTACAAATGAAATTGATAACAGCCCTAAGTCGCGCCACTTACACACCCCTAAGTCTCAGCACTGCATAGACCAAAGTCTCAAGCTGATTATTAGGTGTTTTTACAGTGTTTTATGGATTTTGCAAAGACAGGAAATATAACATCATCTCAGGAGAAATTTCTTGAATCTACATTTAGAAGAACAACTGCTTCTCAATGTAAACATGAGCCTGAGATACATCTGCAAGACAGAGAGTTACTCATCAAGACCTTGCAGCTTCCTTTCAGCATGAAATCACAGTAAAGAAAAGACACCAATGTCACACAGACTGGTAATTTGTCATGGCCAAGAACCTCCTTCATTTACAAGCAGAGGGTTAAGGCGCCTCCTTCATCTACAAGCAGAGGGCGCTGGCCAATATTGACTTTAAGGATTGCAAAAGCCCAGGTTTGCTTTTTACTAGACAGTAAAACAGTGACTCTAGGTTTCTGAGTATAAGTGATTATCATAACAGGGCTAGGATCTGAAATGTGCAAGAAAAGGAAAACAGAGTTTTTGGTCTTGTAAAGGGAGTCATTTGAAGTTTTCAATAATATGAATTGTTAAAACCCTTGGAGAGACATATCATTAGTGAAAACAATTCTAATTATAAGCAGCCTGCTGTTTCAGCAAGACCAAATTGAAGAAAAGTTGACAAGTCATGTCATTACACAGGTAGAAGAAAAGATGGTTGTTTTTCAAAGGGTGCCAACCTCCCTACTCACAGAGATTATCTTGCAAATGACTGATCATAAGTTGACCAAGGCAAATGGTGACATTTCAGTTTCCCCTCAACAAAGAACAGTGCAATGAGACAGTGAAGACCTCCTTCACAGGAAACAAAAAGGGCAGCTATCCTTGTTTCACTTTCTAACTTTGATGCATCATCCCCTGTTTTGTTTTCTACCCACAGTCAAAGAAGAAAGCTCAAAGACACCTAACAGTTGCATCTACAGTCAAGCAAACCTGTCACCTAATTAGATTTACATTGCAGGCAAGATTATGGTATAATACCCAGAGCAAAAATGCATTTGATCTAGTTTGTCTCTTACAAACAGGTATACAAGCTCATCAAGTACAAAAAGGAGCTTTGGCACAGTGCTTCAAGTTCTGGAAATCATCAAAGGAAAAATCTAAATGCCACTGCTCCAAAAGAGACATTTCCTCCTTTAAGTAAGAACAGTCAAAGTTTCAAAGGACATCTTATCCACAAGTTATGATCTGAGTTTTGAAAACTTTGAAAAGCATGGAAAGAAAATCAGCTGGCAAGGAAATCTAAGCTTTTATTACCAAGAGACATCACCTTTAGAACTATTGTTCATCATGTCCAAAAGAGGGTCATTTGACATATTGTCAATGTTTGGATGGTTTGAAACAAACACAGTTTTTCATTATTCAAAAGGACAGAGATATCATAGATGATATGATCTAAGTAAAGGAAGCATATTGAAAAGGGGCGCCTTTCTTAAATCAAAGGGCCATGACCAAATCCAAATAAGGTCAGAAAATTTGGGCACCTGCAGTGGGAAAGAGGTTGAAGGATCAGTTGGGGACAGAAGTTGTCAAAAGCAAGGTGAAAGATAAACCCTATCCTTTCAAATAACAAAGCAGTCTTCAGGATTTTTTAACAGTTTTGGAGTAAGGTTTACATAATTAATATCATCATCAGGGATTAACAAAGTAGCAGAGAATGGTCTATAAGTCAGCAGGGCATTATTCAAAGTTTGAATTTCGGTGTTAAATTGTCACCAAAAAGACAAAATTGACAGAAACCACCTCTTAGACCTATATGCCTAAATGGACAGAGTTCTGACCTTTCAACTGTATTTTCTTTCTTTAAAAAGGGTTGAAAACTCTATTGGCATTTTTTTAAGGGCATAGATACTCTGTTGCCGAAATCATTTCAAAAAGAATGAGCACCTCTCAAACAAAGTCAACATGTTTTCAAGTTTCAAAGGGTACACCAAGGCAACATTACAAAGGCAAACCTTTAAAAAGGCCTTACAAAAGTTAAAACACGGAGCTGGATGTCAATTTTGCATTTAACAAAAGCCCGTTGGCCTCTACATATTTTCAAAAAGGTTTAAGATCGTTGAACCTCCTTTTGACTCCCCAAGAAGCGCAAAGTTGATCCACTCTTGCCATTTCAAAGTTTGAAGACGAGTTCGCAGTTGTTTTGCTGTCTGCAAGGTTTTTATAACAGCGCGACGCGCCTGTAAGTCTGCGCGACGTGCTCAGGAGCGGATTTGCATTGGCATTCAACTGCCGCGCGACGCGCCTGTACACGGCGCCTGACCACGACCCGACCGGCCGCCCGGTTGGTTTTTTGCGCGACGCTCTTCCTCTACAAAGTTCCGCGCACCTGTTCATACCTCCAACCGCCTTCAAACGCTTCTAACTCACAAGCAATGATTGGAATCTTGATTTTTAAGGTATTTAGCTTGCTCTCCCTCCAAATTCACAGTTTCTAGATAATGATTGGAGCAGAAAAGCTTGGTTGAAAACAAGATGTGTTAAGCTATAGTATTGAAAGGGGAAAAGTTGCTTTGATTTAAAAACTAAGTTTGGAAAAGCTCGAAATCACCAGCAGTGAGGATATTCATAAAATAGCTCTCCAAACAGTCAAACCTCAGTGACAAAAGAAAACAGTTAGATGTTGTTTCTATCAGACTAGCATGAAGAACAATGGGAGATAAAGAAACAGTGTTATTTGAAGAGAGCAGTGTTCAAATTAAAGTAGGGTTTGTGTTTTAGAGCAGTTGTAATTGAAAGCTACAGGCCTCTTCTACCTCATCATAGAAACAAAACAAGCCCTGTTAACCTCTCTCATAAATTATGTCTCTGACTTAGGGTATATGGTTCAAATAACTGCAAAGAATGTAAGGGTTAGAGCAAGATTGATGAGTTTGACCTAGTTTATATATCATCATATATTTTGTGGAGCTGCATATCAGGGTTAAGGTCAAATCAAGGGAGGTGTTGTCCTCATTTAACTTGCTACATCACCATATCTGTAAACTGGTTTTTGCTGTGAAAATATCCATTGGTTGAAGCTGTGCTTGAGTGGTGGGCATACTAATGAAGGTGCCTTCAAGGAAAATGGATGTTTTGAACTAAGAGCAGTGTGTTTTCACCTTTATTAATCAGAGGACAAGAAATCCTATACCTTCAAAGCATCAAAGGGTAAAGGTCACTCCTATAAACCACAGAAGGGACAGTTTTTCACTAAGTATTCCACTTGACTGTCTTGGTTCTTCAAGCTTATTTTGATAAAGTTGATATTCAGATAGAGTAAAGGTTTTTTCTGCAAAGGCAAGGGTTTCACATTGATAAGGTGCTTTAACTATTTGACAAGATAAACTCCTACAGGCTTGGTCGAACTTGTAAAAGCATTCTTCAAAAAACTCTGTCACCTTGTTCCATAACAGTGAGTTTGACTGTATGCCCACACTGGAGGTTGACTATGTATGTGGTATGATTTTGTTTGATGGAATGACATACTAATAGAGAATAGTGAAGTGTAATGAGAAAAAGGGTTTTTGTTAAAGAACAGTTTATTGGTTGAAAGCTACAGGGCAGAGTTGCTCCTACTTCTCACAGAAAAGACAGTTTTCACTGAGACTGTGACAGTGACTATCTGATTACACTAAGGGTTGATTGCATAAGATATAAGTTTGTTGAGAAATTGGCACACTAGGGAAGGCAGGTTTGTAATGATTGGAAAGTCTACTTTGGACAAAGATTAGAATGTGCTGTTGACCTCTAAACTTCACAAGAACAAGGTGATTTCTTGACACTTTGCACAGACAATTCACCTAACAGTTGTCTTCTTTTCACTGTATGATCTCTTATTGAGAAATCTACTGACAGAGATACATTCAAGGTAGAAGGCCACTTTTTAAGGGAGCAGGGGTTCTTTATATTGTGAGGGAACAGTGTGCAGTCATCCAAAGACATTGTTCACTACCTAAACAGTTAGTTGACACAGTTTGGCTCCAAGAAGGCAGTTTATACACAGTGAGGCAGTTTGTTTCTTCAAAAATCACATTTAGGTCAAAATGCCTCCAAGGCAAGACAACAGAAGTGGCCCACATAAAAGATATGAGCCAATCTCTACAGAGGAGGTAAATTCACATCCATCCATCCTTTTCAACTTTCATGAGGTAGGTTGCTTGGATTTCTGCCAGAAGATACAGGAGGTCAAAAGTTTTTCGCCATTGACACACCTATGCGCCCTGAGGTTCCAGAACAAGCATTTCCAGGTAGCAGACCTTGATTTCAAGTTTTCTCCAAGATCAGTGTCCAAAGCCACCAAGATTCCATATCATGGCGAAAAATGGTTCAAACAGGCACATCTTGACTTAGAAGATTACAAGCCTTTCATCAAGCCTAAGCATAGAGATACTTGTACTGCTATTTTTCCTTTTTCTTATCTTCTTGACAGCTATGCTCCTCTAATGAAAATCATAATGAAGTATTTTACTTGTGAAGGAAGGTTTACTCGAATTTATGCCTACCATGTCCGACTATTGATGCATTTCACTAGAACCAGGCAGCTAAATCTCCCTTACTTTTTATACAAAAGCATCGAGAAGATGGCATCCACAGTCCAGAAGAAGCCCCCACCTCTGTAAATACCTTCCCTTTTCCATCATTCTCTGATCAAAATTATCATCCTACACCAGCTAGAGAAGAAAGAGGTTCCATGGGATGTATTCATCAGTCACCCATATTTCTCTACTGTTCCTCCTGTCCATATATCTCCCACTCAGCCTGTTCATCGCCCTATACCTTTGTCCAGCAGGCCTACTCCTAGAAGGTTCAAAATTACCACTGAACAGTCAAGACAGCAGGAAGAAGGAGAAGGGAGTAGACAGCAAGAAGAGAAAGGTCATGAACAAGAGGAAAAAGATGAAGAGCAGCAAACAGAAGATGAGGAACAACAATAGGACAGTGGTGAAGGTCAGCAGCGAACATAAGATGATGAACAACAGGTACAAGAAGAAAATCAGCAATTTGTTATTGAAGGACAGGAACAGTAGCTTGGGCAGGAAATTGAGAAACATCTTGAGCCACAAAATGAACAGGAAATCCAAGCACAGCAGCAGCTTGATTTTGATGAAAAAGGGCAGCAGGTTGAAACACAAATTGAACAAGGCATTGAAGTAGAACATCAAATTGATGTTGGCGAACAGGGGCATCAAATTGAACAGCAAGAAGAAGACACACAACAGCCACAAGGAGAGCAGCAGTTTCAAGAAGATGTCAAGGGTAAAGCAGTTGTGTCTCCTCCTCCCAAAAGAACAAAACCTAGCACAGCAATGAAGAAAGGGCCTAAGGCTGCCACTCCAAAAGTGACAAAAGTTGTCCCTAGCAAAAGAAAATTGCCCAAGAGGTCACCCAATAGCATGCCAAGGAGGAAAAGTGCAAGATTGGCCTTCAAAGGGAAAAGCAAGGTTGGAGAAAGTGAAAAACATGGAAGTGCATTGGCTGTCATTCCAATCCAAAGTGATGATAGCGATAATGAAGCCCGTATTCTTGAAAACCTCCTAATCCATAGAGAGGGGCAAATTGAGGCATTAGAAAATGATCTTCAACGGGCAAGGAACTTAAACCATTTCTTGGAGATCCAAAATAAACAGATGAATGTTCACACAGCAGTTCATGAGGCACGAGATATCAAATACAAGAATGAGGCAGCTAAGGTGCAAATGAGGATAGAGGAACTCATCGGTGAGTTTGATGAGGAAGAAGAGGGAGACCAGCCTAGGCGGAAGAGGCCTAGAACCATAGGGCTTAAAAGAGCCTTGGAAAAACAGAAAGAAGAAGAACAGGCACAGCTTCAAGCTTTTCCCCTCACTGCACTACTTGAGCAGGAGATTGAAGAAAATAAGGAGGCATGGTTAGAAAGGGCCAACAAACACTTAGAGATGAAGCTTGAAAGAGAAAACAAAGATCTGGAGCTGCAAAGGAAGAGGACACATCACTTTCAAAAGTTGAATCAGTTTGCCCGGCGCAAACTAAAGGCAGCCCAAGAGAAACTGAAGAAGGCAAAGGGGAAGCGCCCGACACGGAAAGAGGAGAAAGGCACATCAGCACTTGATATTTTGGCCTCAGCTTCAGAGCATGTTGCTAAGGACCCTTGAGGGTCATGCGCACCAATTTTGGGCCTATTTTGACAACTTTTTGTTTTTTGGCATTTTTTGAGTTTTTGGTCAAAAACTCATAAATGCGCCTTTTCATTTTGAGGATTTTTCAAGTCAGGAGGATGATACCATTTGATGCCATAATTCTATGAGCAGGTCCTCAGCGATTTTCAGAGCATTTGGAGATCATTCGCCCCCTCAAAACGGCGAAAAATGCTCACTTTTTGCATATTCTGCCCGGCATATCAGCAGTCTGCAATTTTCTGGCTTTTTACACACAGGTACAGATTTGGAAGACTTCTAGGCATCAGATTGAGGTGATTTTAGTTGCACCGGAAAATAGACACTCAGAGCTTTCCAACGAGCTATCATGAGCCTCGTTTCGACACCGGGAAGGCTGCCAATTGTTTCCAGCAAGTCTGGGGACCTTTTTCTGATATAAATTTGAAGTATTTTTGTAATTTTTGAACCTCAAAAATCTGCGTTTTCCAAATGTGCGTTTAGCTATTTTTACACTTGGAAAATGATGTAAAGTCAATATAATTCCCATTTTTAGCATTTTTTTAGATATTTTATGGGATATTTTGTGCCTTGGGCTTTGCAAAGCCTCAAGGACACGTTTAGATATTTTGATTAGGCCAATGGGATAGCTAGTTGCACCATGAGGTTTTCCTCACTTGGGCCTATTTATTCCACAAGGCTCTCATTGTAAACAAGGCTGAACTTGAGAGAAGAAGTAATATATTGGTCATATGAGCTTTGAAGAACATACTTGTGTTATGATTTTGGAATGCCTCTTGGATGCTTTTGATGAATGATGAAGGATTGTTGATGGATTCCATGACATGGTAGAATGGTATAGTGTTTCTTGCTTTGTTGTTGTCTTCTAGTTTTCATTCATGATACATGATTCTTGCTTGCTATAGATCAGTAGAGATTAAGTTTGATATATGCCCATGGAGGCACCTCAAAATTCCTGAATCTTCATAGCTTTTATGTTTTCTTCTTCCTTAGTTGCACTAAAGAATTCTTAACTGCTCTTTAGTGACTTAAGGATATTGTTGCTAGTTTTATTCATAAGTTCTATGCATGTTGAGTAGGATGTATGGTATGCCCTGCTTACCTATGACTGTCCATAGTTCTGTCCATGAAACTATCTCTTTGACTGATTAGATTATCATCTTGTTGAACCAAGGAGGCCTAGTTCCGATCTAGCCCTTTGCCTAAAACTATGAAAGATTGTTTGTCAAAGTGCCCAATAACTTAAAGACTATGTTTAGGCGTTCTGGCATAGTATTTTGAGTTGTTAGTCCATCTTATGTGTTTTCCCCAAAGTCTGATAGCCATTTCCCAAAGTTAGAGGGTCTTATACTTCTATGCATGGCTGGAATGTTTGTTTCGATGTGTTGATTAGTTTATAGTCACATGTTGCATGATTAAGAGTTTTCTTTACCATGTTTATGTTATCTATTAAACCAGTGATGCTTGAAACTCTTTGTTATTCACAAACTTGATGTCCATTTACTCCATTTTGCCCAAAGATCCTTTCTACCTTGAATCAAATCGGCCCTACAGCAGCCCTGCATCATCATCTCATAGCTTCCTTGACCTTTTTGACCCCATAGCCCCATTGATCTAACTTCTTGTTATCCATTTTATATCTTTGATCAGTTTCATCCCTCCCAAACTTAAAAACAAAAATCAAAAACTCACTTCATAACTAGCCTAATATCAGAACACCATAAGCAAACACACCGATATCTTTTACATCTAATAGAGAGAGCCCTCTCTGAGTCTAGGAAGGCTAGGTCCTTGGGCTCCAAAGCTTGGTTTGATGTTACATCGTCATTTGGCTCACCAATCGGCCAAATCATGGGACCCTAACAGTTGGAACTTCTTGATGTGTGAAGATTGACCAACGATCCAATTCTTCAAAATCCATATTGGTTCCCAGTTCCGACCAAAATTCCGAGCGATTGCCCCAAGTTTGAAGGAAAATCTAGGGAAGACCCCCAGACACATGTTATGTCATACCAAATTTCGTGCTCCTCCAATTCCTAGGTCGACGATTCTGTCCGTTTATATCTCTTTTAAAGAACGTTGACTGGTGCCGCTGCAAAGTGGTACATTGCACTCCCGCGTGGGACTTTTTCAGGATTTCAATTCCCTAGCCATGGCCTTTCTCATGCATTTTCAATTGCCTATTTGTTATTAAACATGACTCCACCTCCTGACATCCTTAAAGTGGAATACTGCTACACATATCTCTGATCATATCCATGAATGGAGAAGGTGTCTTCGTTTGGTCAAATTTGACATTCCGGATCAAATCTTGACATAATGGTTTACCAAATCGTTTGTCAATCAGATCGCTAGGGATATCACTATGGGGGAAGCTATCGTAGAAGAGCTATCCATAGCTCATGCCCAGCATCTTGATCTAGTTTACTCTCAGTCTGACACGTTATATGATATCTTGCCTGATGCCTTGCGCCCGATTTCTCAGTCTTCAACCTTAAAAGCTCCAGTGGCACCACTGGTAGATGACGTCATTGGTTCTATTTCCTAGACTTCACAGAAGTATTCTTCTGCTTCTATGTAGAAATCATCTTCTTTCTCTGATTCTGTTCCTCAGAATCCCCCGAATTCTGGAAAAAATTCAAAGGTCAACGCCGTGAAGTCTTCTGCGGTCGACAAATTCTCTAAAGGAAAGAAGAAGGGAAAAGGTAAATCTAAATTTGATGCACAAAAATAGGATTCCTCCAAACCTCACACTAATAATGGAGCTAAACATAAACCAAAGAATCCTTTCCTGATATGTGATGATGAGCATTACACCAAGGAATGTCCATGACGGGCCGAAGTGAGTCGATTGCTCAAAGGCACCCAAGGAACTCCAGCTGTTCTTAAGGAACTGTTTCCATCACAACTAACTCAAATGGTGGAGCAACCCCAGTCTTCCACCCATTTTGGTTCTCAAGTTTTCCTGATGAATGGCACTGCACCCATATATATCGCTACTAGATCGAAAGATTATGCGGAACCGCATCTAGCGGTAGGGAAAGAAATCGCAGATGCTCCTACTCCTTCTCCCCTGCCTGCTTCTAGTCCTATTCATATTGAAAGGCCTAGTTCAGATCCCGTTGTACGCCCACCTTCTAAAGGTATGCTTCACAAGTCCTCCTATAATCCGAACACCCACGCCGCTCAACATTATAATATTGTTGAGGATTTGGCTCAGGTGCCATCTGCTATGTCTGCACTATAGGTGCTTCAGAGCTGTCCGTCACAATGGAAGGCATTGTTATCTGCTATCAGAGGAGTTGATACTACCGATTCGAGCCTTATTACTTTTGATCTGGAGAATTTTGTCCTGCGTCTCCCTCACCAACTTGATTTGATTATCCAAGTTGGGATTAATGGTAATAATATCCATCGTGCGATCGTAAATGAAGGTGCATCTACATGTATTATGTATGTTTCGTGTTGTAAAGCCATTGGTTCTATAACTCTCAATCAGTCTCCGAATACCTTGGAGGCTTTCTAAAGGAGAGATTCTCATCCTTTTGGTATCCTTCCAAGTTTTCCTATCACTTTAGAAGGAAAAAAGACCAATATTGAGGTTGAAGTTGTTGATGCCAAGCTCATTTATAATCTTCTCCTTGGTCGTAGTTGGACTCATGCTATTCTTTGCATGCTGTCCACTCTCTTTCGTGTTCTCTGTTTGTAATGTTCCAAATTTTGCAATAAAGTATTTGGAACATTAATTTTTATTTTATTTTAATAAAAGGAATAAAATGGGCGAGGGAACCCATTGTAGCAACTTAATAAACACTCCTAATGTGAAAAAGTCACTTAAATGGCTTAAGATAGCAGCGCAAGTGTGAAAAGGGCCAAAAGCAAGTGAGCTAGACCATGGTTGACCAAAGTCAACAACGTACCCTAAGAGGGGAAGATTGCACAAGAATATTGCGTAGTTGGAGTGGAGGGAAATTTGAAATGAGAGAAACCCTAATGTGAGTGGGGTCCATGCACACATTGCATAAAAGATGAAGGAAATCCATTGTGGAGATCATTCTTGGAGATAGAATTCGAAGTTGAAGCTCTCTTCAACTTGTTGCTGTTTAGCACAAGAGGGATTCCTGTTTAGGAATGCCCTTCTCTTCCATGGGAGGCCATGGAGAGCTTCTTCTTCATCTTCCTCACATCATGGATTAAGGCCAAAGCAGTCATTTGCAGCTACTACGTTATTCTTGCAGCAAGAGAACGCTGGAGTTGCTGGTGTTGCAGTGAAGGACCTTCATCATCTCACCTCCAGAGTTGTTCTGTAGGGGAGAGGCTAGCTCTTTCTCTAGGAGATCAACAAAGGATATTCTGGAGCTCATATTGCAGATTTGGCATCAGGCCATATATTTTCTGTCATGCCCAGCGCAGTCCCTTTCTCTTACAATGTTATTCTCAGAGAGGGTTTTCAGGTGGAGCTCATTTTGTGCACTAGTGAGTGCAATATTCAGTGAGGGGATAAGCCCCTTCATTTTGGAGATCATTGGAGGAGGTATCATTGTTTATTGTAGCATCTACTTCCTTCTCCATTTTTGTATTATTATTGAGTTGCAGCAGCTACACTGCAACTCCGTCATTTTCCGGTTTTATGTATTTTAGCCAATCCCTTAGAGGATTGATGTAATAATGTTTTCTGGGGTTGAGATATTTCTCCCCCATCTTTATTTGATCTCATAATGTCATATCATCTCATGTATATTATCTTGCAGTCATTTTCGCTCATAGACTGCGCAGTTATAGAGTAGCTGGGTTTATGCAGCAATGTATTCTCTTGCTTATGTACATTTTCCTTAGAGGCTGATTTGCACTCACCTTGAGAGGTATTTTCCTCAAGGATCTTGTATAATATTTTCCGCTATACATTTTGTATCATATTTTTACTCTTCTGTCATTATATGATGCATTATTCACTGCTGTTCATATCGGAGGTATAATACTGCTGAAGGGTTTCTCATTGAGCATTATTTTAGTATACTTGTTGGTGGGAGATCTGAATAACCTGCTTAGGGTTATTTCTTTGAGCTTATATTCTGCAGGGAGCTTTTACCAGACATATTATAAGGCATCCCAGCACTAGATTTCCTTATTTTCACATTGGCTTCCTTATATAGCGTCCTCATGGGCAGTTGTTGCAGAAATTCCTTGAAGGGAATTATTAGCTCTTGACATGTTCTATTGGCAGAGTCTGCTAGTGGGCCAGGTAGCCTATGGAACTCATCCTTCCTTGTGAAGGTGAAATATCTAGTAAATTATCCTGCAGTCAATCTCTGAAATAGTTCAGTGTTGATTGTTAATACTCCCGGAGTGGAAAATAGGAATATATCCAGATATTCCCAACATTGCAGAGATTTTCCCATTTGGGACATCACAGTGGTATCAGAGCATAATCTTGGCTTAGCCTGTGGATCTTCTCCAAGATTCCATCTAATAAAATGAAGAACACTCCACTTTGTGGAGAAGACGAAAGAAAAAGGAGATGAGCTAGCCAAGCTTCTCCCTAAATCCATTTAGGGCTTTCATGGGAGCCCCAAGCAAAAGAAAAGGGAGAGATTTGAAGAATATTCCCAAGGGTTTGAAGCAGAAATAAACTCTAGGTTTTTTGATGAGGAATGTGAACATGCAGTCACATCCTTTGATGCACAACGCAGTCACATGTGTAGATTGTCATGGAAGAGATGGGAAAAGAAGGAGAGTGAACAAGAAGAAAACTCTTGGATATTTTCTAAGAGAGTATGAGTTTAAAACTCTAGCATTCAGAGATCATCTCACTTCATGGATTTTTGCAAGTCTAAGGTGAAGGAGAGCCAACAAAAAGATAGATTTATTCTATCTACTTTCAGAGGTTCACCTACATGTTCAACCAAAGCATGGGTAGAGGAGCTGAAGACCATGTTGCAGCAACACAAAGTTTCCAAAGGAGATGCTATCAGATTTGCAGCGCTGCACTTGAAAGGTAAGACCTATGCATGGTGGATATTTGAGTAATATTCTTTCAAGGATGCAAATACTTATTCTATTTCAGATTCATTGGAACAATGATGGAAGGATTTGGTGGGAGAAAATCTGAAACACATGCAGAGAAACAAACCAAGACTTTGCATACAAGGGAAGGAAACATAAACTCAGATCCACTTCAGAACCTTGATGATAAGGCTGACATATTGCATCACACCTTGTTGGAGGTAAGGTATCCATCTCATATTCTTGCACAAGAGAGCATGGAGGTCTCTTTTTCAAAAGGAGATCAAATTTTTGAGAAGTTGCCGCTACATGTTGATGAGGAAGAGGGAAACTGCGCTGGAATAGCTAGAGTTGATCCAGTGCCTCATGCAGAGGTAAGAGGAGCTCTTGCTCCACATAGAGGGATTCTTGTGTCTTTGCAAGAAATTCCCCAGGATCTCCCATGTAGAGATCAAGGCACAACTCATGATAAATCTGTGCCATTGATGGTAGGGTGCAGAGCTATGGAGATAGAAGGAAGAGATAGGGAGGATGATCAACATCATGTGATGATGAACACATACCCTGTCTATTTTATGAGGTTGATGCACCTAAGATGATGATTGGATTGCACAGTGGAAGCATGGAGGGTTTTCTCCATTCATACATTCAGTCATCTCTTGATGATGGTGTCTCACTACATGGAGACATTGCACCAAGGAGACCACTAGATCAGCAGAGGAGGTTGGATGCTCCACATTTGGGGCCTCACACCTTGATTTCAGGAGGTGGAAACCTTGGGAGAGTTCAACACAACACAGAGAGTTTGGGATAGATTCAAGGAGGAGGGAGACACTCTCTCATTTTCAGAATTACCCACTCTCATCAGTCATACTGCGCTGGCAGATATTGCTGCAAGGATAGAGGATTGCATCTTCATGATGCAGGATGGCTACTCCATAGATTTTTTGAAAGAGATGAAACTTCATTTGAGGAAGGACTCTTCCATGCATTGGAGTAGATGGAGGCCACTCATGCTTACATTGCCCAGGATTAGGAGATTATTTGGAGATGATAGTCTCTCATGGGAGGCTCATTTTCAGAGATCATCATTTCTATTTGAGCATGAGCAGCTACATGATGGGCATGGCAGCAACTTGGAGGGTAACTTTGGAATGAGGGGATGTCAATGTAGCAGACAACAACATGATGGAGAAACATATTGCAGAACACTAGCACTGTCTAGGTGGAGGATTGATCCAGGATGAAGGATTCAGCTTTGGTTGAGTATTCCCCAGGATCCTGATGCATGCATGATTCTTGGATGGCCTTGATGGAGATGGCCGATACTAAGTGGATGATATGTTCATCTATCATCATGGCAGACTCTTCTTGAATAGGGTTTCTAGTCTCAAGGAGAACACTATTGCATGCAGCATATGAGGACTTCCTAGCTATGCATTTGGATGCATACTTGCCTTGCTAGATGAGTTCACTTGGGAGGGAATCCAACATGATCTACATCAGCATATGGATAGATGCAGAGCCCAGTTGTTCTTGGAGAGGTTGGCACAACCATTCCCTTACTCATTGGAGGAGAGGGAGAGCATTCAGATGAGCCATTTCAGCTCGAGGTCTCAAGTACATGGTAGAGAAGGTATAATTTCACATTATGTACCTCTTTACTTTATATGAGCAGCATATTGATCAAGGAGGATCATCCCTTCTTGAACTTGGTACAATGTACTTGCAACTACTTGTAGCCTTGATTTTGGCTATTTTGTGATGGTTGTGGGGGGGAAGCCACATACTTCTTGGTGTGCACCATTGGCACCTATTTGTACTTTCATGATTTCATCTCATTAGATGTTTGTGGCAGCAAACAAGTGGCTAGTACAACACTTGTTACCTTTGATTTTGAGGCAGGACAAGGAGGCACTACATAGGTTCCATGAGTGGAATTTGGAACCACTCTCCAGTTGTCATTTGACAACTTGTTTCTATTGCATATTTCTCCTTATGTATTTCTAATGTTGTATGTCTATTGAGGAGCTTTATTTGGAGTGCATTGTATGAAAATCCCATTGGGAGCATGATTCTCTGCATTATACATGTTTTATGTTGCAGGAGATGCCATGGGCAAACCATGATTGCCACATTGCTATTTGTACCTTATTGTGGGAGGGACCACTTGGAGAATTTGCAGAGGCACTTCATGGCTGGTTTTCTTGATGGGGTGTCTTGGGCCATACTATTTCATCCCAAGGGTAGAGGCAGCCCCATGAACACTCAAATGGAGAGAGGACCATCTTGAGAAGCACAAGCACACTCTCCATTCAGCCCCAACACATTGCAGAAACCGGGGGTTGATATTTTCATTGGATGATAGCATGGATGAGAGGATCATCATTCGGAGCAGCATTATCCCATGCATATCATCACTCCTACCTTAAGGAGGCCACATTCTAGCAGGAAAGATTCCACTACACCTTCTATCTTTCCATGAGGAGCATCATCTTCTGTTTGCATACTTGGGAGAGAGCATTGGAGGGTAAATTTGTTGCAGCATATTTGAGTAGTGGTGGGACCATGGATGAGGAGGCCACAAGAAAAGGAGGAGGAATTTTGTTCTCTATATGCAGTTTCTTGAGGAAAAGCAACATGTGGGAGGGGGGGACTGTAATGTTCCCAATTTTAGCCTCAAGCTAAAATGGAACATTATAGTTGCATATTTTTATTTTGTTGAATAAAAATGGGTAAATTGACCCATTCATGTAATAAACAGGAATAAAATCCCTTACAATGTGAAAATGGATCATCATGGAGTTGGATTTCACACCCTCATGTGTGAAAGGGGTTAAAATGCAAATGGACAAGGCCAAATTGACCAAGTCAAACTGCATTGGCATGAGTTGGAGAGCACTAAGTGGGACAACACAGTTTTAGTGGAGGAATATTCCATGAGGGAGGAAACTCCTAGAGGAAGGAAGGTGAAGGCTCATTGAGTTTAAAAGAAGAGCAAGGCAACCCATTGAGACTATCTTGGATCATTTGATTATTTGTCTATTGAGACAAATTGCTGCCTCTTGTTGTTCAACAGAGCTGTAGTGCCCTCGGGCATGAGGGAGTCCTGTTTAGGATTTCCTCTCCTTATTGAGTAGCTCATGAAGGATTTCACTCATTTTCCGTATTCCGGCATTCAGGCCATAGCATCATCCATCTTCATCGGCATAGTGTCTGTAGTAGATTATTGTGCAGTGTAGCTGGGTGTTGCTGGAGGTTTCCTACAACACCATTTCTAGCTGATCTTTCAGAGGAGGGAAGTTCTCTACTTCCGAGAGGTTAGTGAAGATGGTTCTTGAGAATATTCCACCATCATTGGTAGGAGGCCAACCATTTCCATCAGTCACAACGTAGACCCTCTCATAGACTGCGTTCTAGTTGGAGCACATTTTCAGTGAGGGTTTTGCAGGCATTTCAGAGGGTGAGATCTTTGGTGTAGGGATCAGCCTTGCACTTAAGATTTCCAAAGGAGAATGGCTCTTCATCAGCTTTAGCCATTCATCCTTCTCCATTCCATTCCATGTATTGAGTTGCTGCAGCTACCCAACAACTTCGGCATTTCAGCAGTTTTGCATATTTCAGCCAATCCTTCCAGGATTGACTAGAGGTAGTGATTGGGAGCTTAGATCTTCTCTCCCAATGATGTATGAGCCATGTATATGCAGATAAATGATATATTTCACTCAGCACAACAGTCCCCCTTCTATGACTGCGCAGTCCCTATTCATCGACATTATGCTATGGAGCAGCATTTGTATTTTGGCATGTATTTTCATGGAAGGCTTCTAGCCTTATTCTTCTAACATTCATTGTATCATTTGCTGCTGTTATTTCATAATAAAATGGCTCAAGGGTTTTCATACATTTTGGCACAATTTTTATTCACTGCTATTTCCAGTTTATGTCTTTGCTTATTTCTGTAGCTGCAATGTTGGGGTTATCTTAAGAGATTCCCAATCTTGTTGTGTTTCCCTCTTGGGGATATTGTCCCTTGACAACACTCTATAGACAGAGTTTGATAGTGGGTCAGGAAGCCTCTGGAGCTCATCCTTCTCTATGAAGGTGACAAATCCAGTAAATGCCCCTTCAGTCCATCTCTGGAATAGATTTCCTTGTCAATTGATAATGTTCCTGAAAAAGGAACATTACATTGTTTCCTGCATGAAGGGAATATTATCACTGTTGATCAATTGTCCTTTTTCGCTTCCACTTCTTTTGAAGGAAATGTTCCATATGTAGACCATACCACCACGCCATATGAGAGTGTGGGGGCAGGGTTCTTCAAAGATTCTGCTCTTATGGGTCTATTCTCTCTTCCTCCACTAAAAACTGCTCAGGTTAACATGATCTCTCTCTTCCTCCACTAAAAACTGCTCAGGTTAACATGATCTCCACCTCTTTTGATCCCTGTATCACCCCTTTGCCTGATCATATCGATTTTTTTGGTGATGTGATGCTGTTAAGCTCGGTAGAAGTCAATTATTGTGAAATTGTCTCAGCTTTGGAAAATCACGCTGAACATGCTACTGCTAGCATGCATTTTGATGTGTACACCCAATCTCCTTGGCTTGGTTCCTCAGATTCATCTGATCCCATGAATGAGACATTTCCATATGACAAGAGTATCATGGAAACTATGTCTCTCGAGGAAACCCCTTGGAATGATATTCATCATCGTTCGTCGTTTCTCCCGAGTAATTGAGTAGATTAGTCGTGTGATGAGGATCTCGCTCCCCATGTTCCGCACGAACCGCTCCCGACCTTGATGTCAGCCCATGAGGTATTTTCTGAAGGGAACATGGGAAATATTACTGAGGCTATGCCTATCGACATTTCTATGAAACCAAGAATTCTCGAGAATATTTATATAGGGGTGACTTGCTCTCCAGATGAGGTCAAGCTCTATACTAGTCCCTTTCAAGAATTTCGAGATGTCTTTGCATGGTCCTATGAGGAAATGCTTGGCATCGACCTGAGTATAGTGGGGCATGAAATACCGACTTACCTTGACACAAAGCCTGTTCGTCAATGACTTCACCCTGTGTACCCTAGAAAGGACGCAACCATTAAGGAAGAAGTTGAAAAACTTCTTAAGGCTGGATTCATTTATCCCATCCGATTGACTAATTGGGTGTCCAATACTGTCCCTATGAATAAAAAACAGGGTACCATTCGTGTTTGTGTTGATTACCGAGATATTAATCGGGCCTGCCCAACGGATAACTATCCCACTCTGTTTATTGACCAGATCATCGATGAATGCGCCAGGAGTGAGATATTCTCCTTTATGGATGGTTTTTTTGGCTACAAACATATCAACATATTACCCACTGATTAGCACAAGATTGCCTTTATCTGTCCATGGGGGACCTTCACTTACAAAAATATCCCTATTGGTCTCAAGAATGTCGGTGCTACCTTCCAACACGCGATGTCCTATGCTTTTCATGACATTAAAAACATCATGCAACCTTATCTAGATGAACTCCATTCTAATTTAGCTAAGTGTGGCGACCATCTCGCACACCTTCGAGCGAGTTTTCTGTGCTTCCATCAATACAATATTCGTTTGAATCCGCATAAGTGTGTTTTCTGCGTGGAATCTGGTAGACTCCTTGGGTTTATCATATCTAAAGAAGGCATTCGTCTCGATCCCTTGAAAATCGAGGCTATCGTAAATTCACCCCCTCCCTCCTCTTTATCCAAAATTGTAGAGTCTGCAGGGGAAAGCTAATTTCCTACGACATTTTGTTCCCAATTACGCAGAACTCACTAAGGGTTTTACACAATTACTGAAACAAGGGATCCCATTTTTGTGGGATGAAATTTCTCAATGCTCCTTCGATGCTTTAAAGAAGGTTCTCATCAATGCTCCTTTACTGCATCCCCCAAATTATCATCATGACTATTTTTTATACTTAGCAGCTTCCTTTGGTACCATAGCTATGGTACTCGTTCAGGACGATGAAGATGGTACTAAACATGTCATCTATTACCTTAGCCGTAACCTTATGGATATAGAGACTCGATATGCCCACGTCGAGAAACTGGCTTTAGCTGTGGTACATGCTGTTCAATGCTTTTGAAATTATATTCTCTTACGCACACTTCCGTGATCTCTGACTACAATCCTGTGAATTATATATTGATCTGCCAGTTGCTGGGGGAAAATATTCAAAATGGATTGTCATTTTACAGGAGTTTGATTTGGAATTCACTGCCGCGAAATCAAAGAAATCATTGGTTTTTGCTGAATTAATATGCTCCCTTCCCTCTACCTCTGCTCCCTCTAATCTCGATGAGCACATTCTGGATGAGTCTCTCTTCTTGATCAACATTGTTGATCCATGGTACGGTGATATCATCGTGTATCTCTAGATCCAAAATTTCTGATCCGAGTTGGATAAGTCTGATCGTCGACGGATTCGTCACCATTCCCATTCGTATCATATCATTGGGGATACTTTATACCGAGTTGGAGTTGATTCGATTCTTTACCACTGTCTGACTTTAGAAGAAGATGAGATAGTGCTCAATGGATACCACTCCGGGGCATGTGATGGTCATATGTCTGGCTATGCAACAACTCAAAAAAATCCTTCCTGCTGGTTAATTTTGGCCTTCTATTTTCAAAGACTGCATCCTTGCCATTCGCAAATGCCATGCTTTCCAGATTTATCAGCGCAAGATGCACGCCCCACCCGCACCCCTTACACCCAGTTGTTACCATGAGCCCATTTGCCTAATGGGGCATTGACTTCATGGCATGTAACCTCACTCAACCGGGGGGCATGCTTACATCATTGTCATTGTGGAATATTTCACTAAATGGCTCAAGGCGATGCCTACATATGCTGCCGATGGTAAAACTATGGCTCAATTTCTCTTCAATCATGTTATTGCATGATTTGGTGTTCCTCAGGCCATTGTCACCAACTATGGCTCTCATTTTTGCCACTACATGATGGCTAAGTTGACTTCTCAGTTGGTATTGCGTCACGAAAACTCAACTCCATACTACCCTCAGGCCAATGGCCAAGTTGAAGAAGTAAATAAAGTTTTAGTAACTATGCTTCAATGCACCATTGGGATGCACAAGTCAAATTGGCACCTCATTTTGTTTTCAGTTCTCTGGGCATACCGAACCTAGGCTAAGAACGCTACTAGATTCACTCCATTTTAGTTAGCGTATGGCCTCGAAGCAACCTTACCGATTGAATGTGAAATTCATTCCCTCAAGATAGCATTAGAATTAATTTCAAATACGTCGCCAAAAGAGGAACGTCTCTTGTAATTGGAAAAACTTGATGAAACTCGATGCTTCGCTGCTTTGGTTACTGAAGCACAGAAGAAACAGATCAAAGCCCATTTTGATCAGATAGTTTCTCCACGTGCCTTCTTTGAAGGAGACTTGGTCCTTCTCTATGACCAAGCACACGATAAGCTAGGGGTAGGAAAATTCGAACCCATGTGTCATGGGCCATATATCGTAAAACATGTTTTGCAGAAAAGGGCCTATGAGATGATTGATTATGAAGGTTACCCTTTGGATAAACCCTGAAATGGGCTTTATCTAAAGAGGCATTATGCATTATTTTCTTGTGTATTCACTCTTGTACATTAGTGTGCTTTTCATTTTTGTACATTTTTGGTTTGGTGTGCGTTTGCAAGCGGTTTTCCTTCTTATCTTGTTTTACTTGATTTGCATATGTCTTTGGCTCCTTATCTCGGTTTCACTGATGGTTCCTGCTATAGTACTCGAAATATATATTCTGCAGCCTGGGTTATCTCTGAAACTAATGGTGAATTAGTAGATCTGCAGGGCATATGTTTAGGTCGTACAACCAATAATATTACTGAATACAATGCAGTTATTGAGCTTCTGTCCGAAGCAATTTCTCTCGGCATTAGAGAACTGGTTGTTAACCTAGATTCATAGCTTGTTGTTCTACAACTCAACGGGAAATATTCCGTCAGACACCCTAAAATATTGAGAATGTATCTGCATGTTCGTTTGTTAGAAATAAATTTTGATTACATCACATATCATGATATTCCACGACACATGAATACATTCACAGATGCATTGGCTAATCATGTTCTAGATAGACATTTGCGGAGTTTATAATCATCATAACATAACATGGAACAAGAAAATAACACACACACACACACACACATATTGATTGGTTTGCAATTAGTGTTTACAAGTACATCATAACCCCCTCAAAAAAAATATATGTTCTAGTACATAGCGAGACTCGCAGGTCTCGGCAAAACTGCAGGAAAGGAAAATCTAATCTAATCCCCAGTGGAGTCACCAATTTGTTATGCAGGAAAATCCTCTCTATGGACAGGGACGATCCCTCTAGCCCTAGAGTGGGTCTAGTAACAACAGGGAACAATTAGAAACCTACTTTCCTAGATTGTAAATGTACACAGATTGCAAATAGATCACCTACCTCAACCTGATGCTAATTCCCATTTGAATCCTTTGGTCCTTCACGTTTTGTGGTCAGATATTTTCCGCTATCGATGCTTGGTTACCTACACAAAGGATCAAACAACAACAAATGTGACATCATAACATATATAATCCATATACAACCTACCTAGCTGATCAAGGAAAACTAAGAATCCAATCACACATAAAGATAGCAATGGAAAGAACGAACCAATCATATTATATTAAAATAGAGAGGGGGAGTTACAACCTATGCCTTGATATCAAAGCTCTCCTTCGATGGGTCTTGATCTAGGAATGTCTCCAAAGTGCTCTTTCAACTTGATGTGAGGGCAAAAGGTCTCAACTCTCGCTCGGTGCCTATAGCAACAAAAGGTCTCTCTACTGTTCTTCTATCTCTGTTCTAACTAACAGAGCTATGGGATATTGTCCATTATATAGAAAAGGATGAGGGAGCATGGATCCACTTTAGGTGGGGAAATGGGTTATCCCTTTGGGTGGTTCCACTTTTGTAGGAACAAAAAGGCCAAATGGAGAATCTCGACTCTATCCTCAGGATCAAACAACCAGGTCTCTGCCACAAAGCTTCCAGATCTTGAAGCTTCACTTCCATTTTTTAAAAAACTTCCTAGAAGGGGATCGACGTGAGTATGAGCTTCATTCTAGCGCTGATCGGCACAAACCTAGACCAAAAATAGGCCTTCAGCGTGAGCAAGACATGGAGAGGGCGCGCCACTCCAAATAATTAGGTTTACAAGGATTTGCTTCAGGAATGGCCAATAGAGAGTTTATTCATTGTGCGGAAGAGGACATGAAGGCATATTTTAATGATGGAAAATAGGCATAGGGGTCACTGTTAAGGGTCTGACAAATTGTTGTGTAACAACCTCCTAAGTTAGGAACCTCTTCTCCTACTTTTTATACATCTAAACTATTGTCAATAAGTTATTTGGATTCTCTTCATGAAGGTAGTATTGTGGGGAAGGACAATCATGATCTCCTAAGTTAGGAGCCTCTTCCATCACTTATTACATATTGAATCAGAAACTACTTAGTTAGATTTTATATTTGTAATATGCATTTCCATAAATATTAGAATTTAGAGTATATTCGTAATATGCATTTCTTTCAACTATGTTTTGTCTTCTAAAATCAACTGCATATGAAATCCATATATTTTGGACATGCTTCCAAGTTTACAAACCCGAATTGATAAGTAAATACTTGTGTTAGTTTACCCAGTAAATTGACCCAACAGTCATATTGGTAACCCATTTTTTTAGCATCATATCATCCAACATTGTCACATAGCAAGGCCTTGAATAAAAAATCTATCTCTCCACAATATCATAGCACAATGTTGGCGAGACTAATGATTTATAGAAACCATCACAATTGTCTCTCAAGGAACATACCCACCCAGGTTCTCTCATAGTATGTTCCACCAGAACTATTATTATGTTGGATTCCCAGCCCTCAAAGAATATCAGTCCTCTAAAACTACTCTTATCTTGGATGCCCTACCACATTCTCAAAGAGTATGATATGCCATATGCTTACCCAATCCTCCATTATTTTTTCCCAAGTGAAGACAAGAATGACATGTATATCTATCCCTCTCAATTAGGGAGGATATTCCCATTCCAATGAAGGAATGCACCCATTCCTATAAAATGAATGTACCCAAGCTCCCTCTTAACTAGGGACTTGACCAAGCTCCCTCTTGATCAGGGACTTACTTCCATTAGCTCTCTAGGTGGAGATCATGGGACAACAAGCTCCTTGTAGTAATTCCTCTTTAGATGTCATGAATTTCTTCTTTGATATGAATCCTACATCTTTTGTGACTTCTTCATAGGGCACAAACCATCCATCACTTTCATTCATTAATCACGTCAACCATGTCATCCTTCTTTCATCGTAAAGTGATACATTAGTACATATCTAGCCTTCCTTCATACCTTGCTGCCTTATTCATGTCATGTTTCCTTTAGGATATTTCATCCTAACACATGAATATCAGATGCAGATGACATCAAGAACTCTTCCCTTAGAAAGCCTGCATTAGCCCATCCAAATATTGTTCAAAAATAGAAAATTAATTTTAAACAAAAAATAACTTTGTCATGGTATTTTCATCATGACATCTCCTTGTTTGCATCAACATCTTGCATATATATTGACATATCTCGAAAATATATACAATGTCAAGGGTATCTTTCCTTTTTAGAATTTATCAGGATATTCATATATTTCCTATGGAGATATCATAGTCAAATATTTTAGTCCTTGGATGTTGATTTCCTCCTTCATAGTTGCATTTTTCTTGATATCTTCCTTTCTTTATTCACACATTCTTCCTAGGAACTTCCAATCACAGTTCCTTAAACTTTTTCAACCGCCTCATATTTCATATGAGGACATATTATGTTGACTTCATCTAGTCAATGTGTGAACCATGCCTTCATGCATCCTTCATGCATGTTCACAAGGGATGTCCTTATAGGACTATTATTATCTTGGATTCCTAGTTCTAAAAGAATATAAGTCCTCTATGGCTACTCTTATCTTGGATTCCCTACCGCATCCTAAAAAGTATCAGATTACAGATTGCTAGCCAATCCTCCATTCTTTCTTCCCAAAGTGAAGACAAGAAAGATGTGTATATATTCTCTACCTCTCAACTTGGGAGGATGTGCCTATTCCTATAAAGGAATGTAAAAAAGTTCCTCTCATCCCAGAACTTGTCCAAGCTCCCTTTTAACCAGTGACTTTCTTCCAAGCTCCCTCTTAACCAGGGACTTGTTTTCCAATAACAACTATTTGGTGGAGATCATGGCACTATCACCCGCTAGAAGAGCTTATCATTTCGATGTCATGATTTTTATCTTCATCATTGTGGAGCATTTAACTCTTGGTAATTCTTCATAGGGCATTGAACATCCATCACTTTCATTCATGAACCACGTTAGTCATTTCATCCTTTATTTCATTGGAAAGTGATCTACTAGTCCATATCTAGATTTTCTTCATACAACTACCTTTTCCATATCATGTTTCCTTTATGATATTCCATCCCACCGCATGAATAGTAGTTGTAGGTGACATCCATAACTCTCTTTCAGTATCCCAGTATCAGCCCATCTTGATATTGTTCAAAAAATAAAAAATGAACATCAAAGAAAAATTACCTTTTGTGATGGTCCTTCATCATGACATCTGCTTGTTGCAACATCAGCATCTTGCATACATATTGACACATCTCCAATATATTCAATGTCAAGAGTATTTCTTTACTGACCTTATTAGGGTCTTCATGCCTTCTCTATGGAGATGTCATGACCAATTCTTCTATTTATACGATCTCTTCTTTAATTCTTCACATATTTCTCCCTAGGAACTTCCATACATAGTTCCTTCATATTTATCAACCACCTCATATTCCATATGAGAAAATATGTTGATTTATTCTAGTCAATATGTGAACCATGCCTTCATGCATTTTTTCAAAGGATGAGATCCATTTTATTTGATCATGCTCATGATATAGAGCATTTACCCATGCAACTATATGATGACACGACTCAATTAAATACATGCATGCATACCTATTTCCTTATTGTGGTCATCTAGGCTTCCTTTAGCAACTTCCTTTTCTTGTTTGAGAGTACTTAAACCATCTTGACATGTTGCATTCTTTTGTCACCATAACATAATCCTTCAATGAATCTTATGCAAGGTGGAATTCTGAGTGAGACACTTCCTTCCTTCAAGAGAGGTGAAACTTCCAATGAATATTCCAACGGAGGATCTAGATTATCCTCATCCGACAAAATCTCATTTATCATGATGATGATGTATGATGAATTCCTTCTATCATGCTATATGACTTTATTTTAACCATATGCACTGCACATGTTACCAAGAGTTACTTCCTTTATATGATGATTGCTACATCCATGTTTATTTATACTTCATGTATTTTTTCAATCTTTTCTGATGATATAATGAGCTCTTGCTTCAAAAATATGCTACTATGATTCCATATCCAAAAATTATGCATCCTATCATGCTTCTAATTTTTCCAACCATGATCTCTATACTTTACAAAAAATAAAAATAACTTGGTGGAGGAGGTTATCTCAATCATAATAGAGATATTTTACATCCTTTTTCTTTGGATTCTTCTTTTCGGCTTCTTCCACTTCTTCGGTGATATGGGTCTCTTCCCTTCCTATTTTGTTGTTGTCCTTCTTGAGTTTAGGACAATATATTTTGTAGTGTCCATATACATGACAACCATAACATTATATCTTTGACATATTATTATTATTCTTTTTATGAGGAACAACATTTCCAAACTTTCCTGTTCTCTTATCCATGGCAGAAAATGATTGTTCTTGCTCGTTTAATCCTACATAAATTTTTGCCTTCAACCCGGTTTCTTCAATTTTACATAATGACCAAATTTAATTGAATGGGGTAGCTTCCTTCTTTACATAGATGCTTGATGTAAATTTGCCCCATTCCCCTGGTAGTGCATTAAGCACTATGGTGTTCATTTTTTTCTTCCAGACATTATTTCTCCCAACTCTTGTAGTTGGTCTCTTATTTCTAACACCCTCATAAAGTATGAGGCTATGCCATCTTATTTTTATATTTTCATATTGTAGAGTTCTTGTCTTAATGATATTAATTCTCGAAGAATACTTACGATGAAAAATTCTACTAGTTTATCATATAATTATTTTTGGTGTCTTCAACTTTGATATGTAGGGTATCAAGGGATATTTGATGGATTCTATCAAGATCCTTTGAGCCCTTAATTCCTATTTCATGTACCTTGCAAGAGCTTTATCTTCTTCCTTTGGAGCCTTAGTGATTGCACCCTTGACATGATCAACAACTTCATTTTCTATGAGGATCAAATCAATCCTCTTCTTCCATGCAATAAATTTTGATGACCCCACCAATTTGTTGCTTTCCTTGCAAAATAAAGTCATCTTAATAGTAGATTCAATCATAGATATAAAGGTACTTACTTGTCAAGTGAAGATTCTTCTTTATGACAATATATTCAACTTGAATCCTTCTTGATTTTGATGATGATGTTGATAATAGAGGATGTCTTCTTGATGAAGATGTATTCCTTCAAAAGCGATCCTTCAAAGAGAGGGATATCATCTTGGTTCCTTGATGACAATGACTATGCCTTCTCCTCACTTTTATTTGATGTATAAGCTTCAAAATTCTCCAATTTGTAGTTCTTCTTTTCTCAACTAGAGGTAGGGTCTTTGAGGTATCCTTCTTCTCAAGGTGATGAGTATGCGAGGTTCCCAAGAATGCTTTAAGTGTAGACTCCTTATTTGAACGAACTATGGTTTTTAGGTCTCCTTTAGTAACTTCCTTCCATATGATGATGTAATCCTTATCTTTGTGATGCCTTTGATTCTTCTTGATAATGTTGAAACTCTTGATGACATTCTAGTTCTTCGTCCCTTTAGTGTCCTTCTTTAAGCTTCCTTTCCTTTTCTTGTCACCTTAGCTTTGATTTAATATTGAGAAATCTAGGGAAACAAGTGTAGGTGATTTATCTTACTTTGATAACTGATTGTGATATATTTTTACTTAATATAAAAAGCTTATTTTTTCACTTGCTTATTATTAGCGTTATTCTATCATAAAATAACTACCAAATAGTAAAATCAATGATAAAATAAGACACAAGATGTAGGCGATTAGCCAAGGCCAAAACCTCTACAACTTGAGAGGAAAGCCCACCAAAATTCATTCTATCCTTATAGAGCTTCAATTGACAAATTCCAAGACCTTTGAACCTTTACCAAGACCCTCCAAGATCAAGTCTCACCTTACCTCCAACAACTTGTGCAAATTTGAATTTCAACGGCTTCTTCTGCAACTTAGAATTGGCCAATAGATTCTTCTGCAACTTATATCTTCCCAACAACTTCTTCTGCAACTTAGACCTGTCCAACAACTTCTTCTGCAACTTTGACCTTCCCAACAACTACTTCTACAATTTTGACTTGTCCAATAGATTCTTCTGCAGAAACTTTATCCCTTGCACGTGTGAGAAACAATGGTGTATTATTCCTGATCCTCTCTTCTTTGCTTGGATAGATAGTCTCTCCTAGAGAATTCCATTCTCATAATATATCTTCTTGATGACCGATCATTACTTCTGCAACTTGACTTTAATGCAACAATATGTGCCCTAATTCCTTCACACATGTGGATAGAAGTAGCCCAAAAACAAATCCAAAACAACTCGACGTTTCCTCCTTCCTTCGTTTTCCTCTTCTTCGCACTTCCTCTTGTCATTGTGATCGAACTTAAGTGAGTGAAGTGTGTGTATCCAAGTGAGGTTGAAGTCTCATTTATATAGACTTCTCATAGGGTCAAATTACTTCTTTTAGGCTGTATTGTCTCTTCTTGTAGGCCGACTTGATCTTTGTGCCATGAAGAGGTCTTGGAGGGTCTTTTGACTCTATTTTGACTCAATAAATTTTCCTTTACAATATGTAACATGCCCAAATGGGTCTTCAATACATGAAAATGACTCAATTGACTTTATGACAAACCTAGAAGCACTCAATGGGTGCTTGAATTATAAAAGAAATTTCCGTGAGCATGAAACCAATGCCTCAAGAAAAAACAATATTTTTTTTTTCCTTTTTACATTTAAATACATAAAATCATGATTACATATGTCATTATGAAGACCGAACCTAGTTACATATTTCAACATTGAATACAAAGAGAAATTTAAAATTGGCTAGCTATCTACTTGTACAATGCATTTGGAAATAAAATGTAAGAGCTTCCTTGTACAAACCACTTGAGATGTAGCCTTTGACCATCACATTCCATAAGATCATATATGGTTTATGCATTTTATCAAACAATAAAAATTTTTTCTCCACACTACTGCAAGTGGAATACTTGATAACAAAATTGGTATCAAAATTGATATTCTAATTAAATCCATGTCTACGCATGTGGTCATGGACTTGATTCATTGTTTTTCTATCTCTACATGCTTGCATCAGAGAAGTATATGGATTGCATTTGAATATAATGGATCATTGGCCCAAGTCACATTTTAATAAGCGAAGTCCATTTCTCAACATATAATGATATACCTCCTTCACTGCTCCCTGTTTTCATATTGTTTAACAGAAAGTGCCATTACTTAACTTCGCACATATGGTTTCATCATGCATGTGAATCAATATAAACTAAGACAAAAAAGAATTACATTGAGGGTAATATTTTGTGTTCATGGTGGTTCCATATTTCATGTTCGAATCAAAACACATTGACTTTTTATTTTCTTTTTTATACAGGTCATTTGGCCACATAGTGGCCACTATCGCCCAAATGAAGAAAACTTGTTCGAGTTTCTTGTTTTTTTTGGGAAAAATGACATTGACATTACTGATGTTGAGGTATATGTTGTATAATTATTTTATAATCTAATTTAGTTTATATTACAATGTTCATCGTCTTTCATGTCTTATACTATACATTGTATCTTCTTTCATTTTCAAGAGAGGAACTTAGTATTGATGGTAAGAAGCATGAATTGAAGAAAGAGGAGAACAATAACACTGGAGCGAAAAATGTAGAAAGAGAGGAGATAAAAGAACCATTCAAGTGATATATTTAAAGCCAATATCCCACATGAGACACAGACAAGCAAACTAATGGTCAAGTCTTTAGAGTTGGTGAATTCACTTGCCTTGACAACACAATGCTAATGTTTTGAAGTGATGAAACAATATTTCATTTGTAAATTGTAGTCCAACCAAAATTGAGTTGGAAACTCATATTGTAATACTTTGAAATTTCATATAATATAATTCATGTGGTTGAAATTATTAATAGCTGTACTTGATATTATTTAGTATTGTAATTAACATATGCAACTTTGCGTTTTCATATTAGATGAACATGCACATTGTATGACATTTTTTTAAATTTAGTTGTAAAATTGTACTATTTAATTTATGTTGATTAATAATGAACACATAAAATCAATCTAAAATTACTAAATTAGTAGTTTATATTGATTAATGATAAACACAAATAAAATAAATATACGATGACTAAATTAGTCGTTTATAATGACTATTAATGAAAGTAAATGAAATGAATATAAACTACTAAATCAATTGTTTATATAATGAATATGAAACTACCAAAAAATATAAATGACTATTGTAAATGATAAATTTGTGACTACAAATGACAACTAAATTTTGCATATATATGACTATTAGTAGCTAATTTACAATATCTTATAACATGACTAAATTTTAGTCATATTTCTTTGGTCATTAACTAGTTTTAAATAATGTCTAAAATTTGCATATATATCACCAATAATAGTTAATTTACAGTATCTTATAACATGACCAACATTTTGGTCATATTTCTTTGGTCATTAATTGGTTTTTTGAGGTGATCATCTAGTAATATATTTTGTTATGTATTTGTTCATTAATTGTGGCAAATAATGACTAATTCAATGACTAAATTTACTGCTAGATAATAAAATTGAGACAACCAATTAATGACTAAGCTAAATACGACTAAAAGTTGGTTGCGTTATAAGATACTTTAAATTAACCACCATTGGTCATTCGCTGAAAAGTGGTCATTTATATGCATATTTTAGTCGTTTTCTAGTAACTAATTAGTCATTTTGTACTTTTGAATGCCATCGTTTCGATTAACTATAGTTCCAAACATAATTTCATCAATGTTAACTTGGCTGAAAGATTGCAATTTCCCACAAAAAACATTCAAAGAATATGGGTTGAAGGTGAAAATGTTCAATTTTTTAAAGATTTGAAGGTTTCCAACATAGTTACCGATCAAACGAGAAAATTAATGATTACCCCTTTTTTGAGTTAGCAAAAAAATCACCTGATTTTGAAAAGTGGTTATTCAGAATACACCTTTTATCTTTGGAGCATATTTTTGACACTTTAAATTTTCTTAAAGTAACATTTTTTTTAAAATGTTAGTGATTTTCATGCTGATTCTGAAAAGTGTCGAGTCACCATCAACCCATTTTTTTTAAAGGACTTATTTTTTACGCTTAATTTTTTTTATGTATCATGTATGAACATTTTTTTAAAATGTTAGTGATTTTCATGCCGATTTTGAAAAGTGTTGATGCAACATCGATCTTTTTTGTTTAGAGGGCTTATTTTTTACACTTTTATTTTTTTAATGTATTAAGTGTGGTTACTTTTTTTTTAAATGTTGGTGATTTTCATGTTGGTAATAAAACATTAAAAAAAATAAAAAAACATGACAAAAAAAACAAAATATAAAAAACAAAAGAAAAAAACATAAAAATTAAAAAAAACAAAATTGACTTGTAAAAACAAAAAACTGATAAATAAAAAAAAATATCAAAAAATAAATAATAAAAAGAAAGAAAGAATTTTTTTCAAAAAACTCATAATTAATTAATTAATTATTATTATTATTTTTAAATTAACCTTTAAAAAAAAGAAAAAAAATTGCCTGAGGGCGCCCTAGATTGATTCCTGGAATCAACCTCACTGTCAAGGGCTAAAATTTTTTGTTTTTTTGTTTTTTAAATTATTTTTTTATTTAAGATTATTATTATTATTTTTTAATTATGTGGGCTTTTAAAAATTGTTTTTTTTTAAACTTAAAAAAGAATTGCTTTTGATGTTTTTTTTCTTAAATTATGTGTTTTTTGAAATATTTTTATTTATTTTACAAATTAATATTATTTTTTTCACATTTTTTATGTTTTTTTTAATATATCTTTTATATATTTGTTTTTTTTTTTGTCATTTTTTTAATTTATTTTTTATGTTTGGGCCTAATGGTTAAGAGCATGTGTTTCCTCCTAGGAGGTCACAGGTTCAAAACTAGAGGGGGGTAGATTATGTATGCCTTCGTAGACTTATCAGTCAAATCGCTACGTGGAGGTGGGTCCCTTATCCCACAAACAAGAGGGTCTCGTACACCAATTTGGTGTCTCACTTGGCAGTGACCTTAAAATTAGATAATAATAATAATAATAATAATAATTTTTTTATTTTTTTTTATTTTTTATTTTTTTTCAAATTTTTTATTTTTGTTTTCATATATATATATATATATATATATTGCAGGGTCTGTGTCGATGCTCAACCAACAACCCGATCCCATTAAGTGAAATTTGATAGTTGATTTTAAAGTTTTCATTATAACGAATCAAGACTGCCTCCACAATGTGTCAATTTCATGGTTGGTCTTTAAGTTTTCATTACAATGGGTCGAGTTCACCTATACTATGTGTCAATTTGATATATATATATATTGCACGGTCCACGTGTCGATGCTCAAATAACAACCTGATCCTATTAAGTGCAATTTTATAGTTGATTTTAATGTTTTCATTATAACGAATCGAGACTGCCCCCACAATGTGTCAATTTCATGGTCGGTCTTTAAGTTTTCATTACAATGGGTCAAGTTCACCTATACTATGTGTCAATTTGATGGTTGATTTTTAAATTTTTGTTGCTATGTGTCAAGTTGTCTTAGGCTAAGATTTTAAAATCGCAATAAATTTAGAATTTAAAAAAGAAATTACTCTTGGTATAATGACTCTTTCATTTAGGTGTTCATTTTCAAAAAACATTTAGTCATAAAAAATTTCCATAATGTCATGCTTGAAATATTTTGAAAACTTAAGGGTTTTTTTAGTCATAATCTTTGGTTTTAATTCCATGGTTTAAAAAATTGTCAAGATTTTAATGTTTTTCTAAGTCATGATATTTTATCTCTAATGTTATGGTTGAAAAAAATTATAAGAATTTTTTCTTTAGCACCATCACTAAATTTTTTTGAAATTTTAAGGTTTTTCAAAGACATGATATTTTATTTAATGTCATGCCTAAAAATCGTTCAAATTTTAAAACTTTTCAAAGACATGATGTTTTATTTTTCCATGTTTGAAAATTGTTGGAACTTTAAAGTTTTTTGGAGTCACGATATTTTATCTTTAATGTCATTATTAAGAAATGTTGTTACCACCCCCCCAAAAAAAACAAAGACCATTATTCCAACATCAACACTTTTCATTTTCAGGGTGTCTTTGGCAAAAAAAATAATGGTTTTTACTACCATTTTAAAAAAATGTTGAAAATTTACCTTGAAAAAAAAACATTATTCTAGCATCAACACTTTTTGTTTTTAGGGCGTCTTTTGCACAAAAAAATTGGTTTTTACTTTCACTCTTAAAAAATGTTGAAAATTTACCCAAAAAAAATGTTGTTCTAGTATCAACACTTCTAGTTTTCACCCTATTTTTTCATGTTTTTTTGGAGTTTTTTGGCTAGAGTTCTTGTTTTAAGGTAATAGTTCTCGTTTGATCGATAACTTTGTTTTCCATGGATAAATATGTGTTTAATTCATATTTTTATGCTATAGATATGGATGATGCAGATACTGTTTTGGGACATTCTTGGAGAAGCTCATTAGGTACAATTAATATTATTGTGTAAAAGACATTTTTGAAGCTTTGGTACAAGTAAAAGAAGAACACATTGTAGGTATGTATCATATTAAGCCAGAAGGGTCTAAAGGGCCATATGAAGGGACCCTTAAAGAGAAAATAATTGCAGTATCTAATGACATATATATTAGATGAAGAATCCACAATTGAATTAAAAGAAGAGATTATAGAAGTACTTAATGAAAAGTGAAAGGGAGGGCATGAAAAGGAAGATGAATTGAATGAATTACATGTTGAAGAGTCATATAAAGAATAATTAGGTGAAGAGTTAAATTTTGATCTAGAAGGACTTATAATTGCACTTGAAGAAAATCACTAGGAAGGGCATAAAAGGGAAGAAGAAGCTAATGAACCTCATGTTGAAAAATCAAAGGAATAAGATAAAATAGCTAAGGTTGTTATATATTTGTGCTCACATGCTAAAAAAACAATAACCGTCAAAGCAAGGTCATAAACATCAACAAACTTACTATGGATCAACATGGAACCAAAAAAAAGAATCGGTATGGAGGTACATGGAGGAATACGAGTAATACATGGAGATATCAAAGTAACTTAAACATGGAGCCCAAGAAGAAACTATAATCAAGATCAAAGTAATGATACAATTGGACCCAATATCCACATTTCACTAGGAAGGATGGATGCTCATGCATGGTACTAGTTGGATATGTTTCTCAATACATCATATTATATGGATTATTCCCATGTTTTGAGGATTAAACTTGCCAAGATGGAATATAATGTACCTAGGGAAGCGACCAAAGGAATAATGAATATAATGTAGCCATAATAATGGAATATACCCACTTTGTAATTATAAGGAAATAATATAATAATAAGGGTATTTGACATAAGATCCTTAGGAATACACATGAGTATGATTGTATTTCAACATGTGTTGAGCTGTATTGTCTTGTAGAAATCATGGATCTTGGAGTGATTCCTTCCATAAGGAGTATTTAATGGTGTTACCCTACCTTAAGGGTTCTTCACTTTATATTCTTGGTTTATTTCATGATGAATTCGTTTGGTATATTTAGTATTTTGGGATTATATTGGAAATTTTCATAGTTGATTATCTCCTATGTATTTGAAGTTTAACTACATAGAGGGGGTCATCCTTCGTCAAGAGAATTTAATAAGTATTCAACTAAATAGGAGAAATACCTTGGCAACCAACGTACACTGGATAATTTTTCACGTGGAAATAGATTGAAGACACAAAGTAGCGAGGCCTATTCAGAAGGAGGATCTTGATCAATTTAAAAGAAATGATGAAAATAATCTCTTAGAACAAGACAAGATTATGATCAAAAGAAAAAGAGAAGTTTCTAAGAAATCTTTATTAAACGGAGGGTCCTAAAATCCTTAATCATCTAGGAGACCAAATCAAGCACTAAGGATGCTCTTGACCTTGGGACTAAGACATGGAGAAATAGTCACAGTAAAGTAATTAATTTAAGTGGCGCATTAGGGGGTATATCCACCTTATCGAATCTAGTCTTCTTCTGATTAGAAAAGGAAATAATGCGTTGATATTGGATCATGAATTCCTTACAACATCTACAATCAGGTGAGGTGTTTAATTTTTAACATTTAAATGCCTATAAATCCTCTGGAAAAGTATATGTGTTGGAATTATCTAAATGGTTTTTTAGATCAACAAATATTGAGCGCAAAATAATGACAAGGGATTTTAAGACAATTATGAACCAAACAGAAAAGGGGGGGGGGGGGATCTAGATTTTGTGATTGTTTCAGGTAACAAATGGATGACTTAAATATTCTTGGAGTTTAATTGAAATCAAACCTTTCTTTGGGAAATTCACATGGTCCAATAAAAGGACAAGATCAAGAAACATTGTAGCTACACTTTATGGTTTTCTTGTTCACCAATCCTTTCTTATAGATCCAATAATAATCTCCTCATGTATCTGTTAGCAACATGGTGTTGGAATTGATGTCAACCATTGAGATTCAATTATCTTGGCGTTGATGTCAATAGATTGGATGTTTTTTCATTATGATCTAAAGCTTGACAAGGTGCTTACATGTCCTATAAGTGTTGGAGAAGATGGCGATGACGTTACAAGCAAATATGGATTGAAGGAACTTGAGTTTTCCTGAAATTAGGGGATAAACTTTGATTAGAAATTCATAACCCACATCCATAGGGTATAGAGTCTAGTTAGCCATTGAAAAATTGCGTCCAAGCCTATGCACATGCATAAAAAAAATACAAGCTCTAAACCATTGAAATTTCCCATGGTTATGATTAGAACATTCGATTGACTTTTCTACAACGAGTATTGAAGACTTGGTCAGGAATGGAAGGTGTGAACACACCAATTAGTTGGTTTATGGTTTAGTGGTTACTTGATTCAACATAATTGGTTCAAAACAAAATGAATGAGAAACTAATTGATCTAGTATTCATGGTCAATCTGAGAGTAATGGAGTAAAATTAATGAGTGTGAATCTAATCCATTGGTTGAAGAGCTACGCCCGCTGTTAAATATGCTATGGATTGCATCGATATAAAGGTTATGTGGTGTAATTATTGTGAGTTTTGATCCATGTACCTATGTGCATGGTGTAAAGAGAGGTAAAGAGCCATGGCATAAATTTCTATGCAATGGGATAAAGATAAAAATCATGTTGGTGCGAACGAAATGTGCATATTGACTGCTAGTGAATTAAAGTCCTTAGTCTAAATATCTAGATGTAGGAGGCTAAAAGGATTGAAGAGGTTATGAGAAACCAATAAAAAGAGAAAGAGGGTCAAATTGTAAACCTTGAGGTTGAAGTTGTCATATTGAGGAAGTGGTTAGAAGAGAAGGAAAACTAGCTCAAGTAGGAGAAGAGCACCAATATTTTCGACAACCTACTTAGCAGCCAAAGATATCCCTTGATAAGATATGGTATTTGTTTTTGAAAGGGAGTGTATTTTTGAAATGGCACCCCAAAGCAGGGCTTATGATTTAATTTTCCATTAATTAGATTGGAAGAGAAATTGTAATTTCATCTCATAACAACTTGTATTTGTTAACTAAGTCAGAATGACTAAGTTAGCTTAGGAAATTCGAGTTGAGGGTCTAAGAGGATGCATGTAGAGTGATTCCATGATTTAAAGGGGTCTAGTTGCAGTTATGAATGAGTTTTAATTAGTTAACTCAATCAATTGAGTTAAAATTAGTTTAACTAGTTCTAACTAAGTGATGAGCTAGAGAGAGGTCCAATGAATTAAATATTATTTAATTCACAATGAGTGATCAATCTGTTAACTGAAAATTCAATATAAATAGCTATTTTATTTCAGTTTCGAGGAAGACATGTTGAGATAGAGGTTAAATGGAAGATAACTATCAGTTGTATACTTAGAAAATTGTATAGATAAGTTATAGAGTCAGATGGAGGCCTAGCAAGGATTGCACAATTATTCCAAGGGATTTTTATATTTAGTAAGGCCTTAATTCCTCAAGGAATGCATGAGCAAGGCAGGCTGAGCAGAGGCATAGAATTGGCTAAGTATTTTTCTGATTTTTCCTATATTAGTGTGATACAGTTGGCAGAGTGCAGGAGTTCTCTTGTGAGAGAAAGCATTGTATTGTTTCATGATCCTTGAATTTTTACAATATACAATAAATCTTGTGTGGTGTGATTAATTATTTATTTCTCTTACTTGTTTATGTGATTATACGATCATGTTTTTTCTGCAAATTGTAGAAGGATCTAGTATCCCTTTTTAGTACATTATAAGATCATATTGAACCCCGTGGTTAGCTTTTCTACATAATATCAGAGTGCTAGGAATCAAAATAATAAGAGAAGAACAAAGTATGTTTTTGATCAGGTTCAAATGTACATATTTATTCTTTAGGATCTAGCAGCAGATGAAGATGTATTTCAATGGCTTGAGACTTGAATATGCACTCGAGGGAAATTCAAATTATATTACATGGAAGGACAGGATGGATGCAGTGCTTGAGGACAACAGATTGAATTCTTTCATAGATACTGATGTACCACATCCCACAACAACAGATGCTCAACTTCTTGATGCATGGAAGAAGAATGTAGAAAATGCGAGAAGGATGTAAGAGGGAGTTCGAGACCATATTGTCTCGAGCCTCCATGGAAAGGTGACTCCATATGCAATGTGGAAGGCTTTAACAGATCTACATCAAAATATCAGCGACCACAGGAAGATGGCCCTGAAATACAAGCTCAGGAAGATCAAAATGGAGAAGGGTGACATGATCCATAAATACTTAACCAAGTTCACTTAATGTCGATATGAGCTTGGAATATTTGGGATCTTTGTTTCCTCGGATGATTTGGTGAGCCTATCTCTTCTATGCCTTCCCAAGAGCTGGAAAAGCTACCATGACTATGTTAATAGGAGGGAGAAGTTGCTATATTGGGAATGACTATGGTTCGATTTGACACAAGAAGAAATTAGGTGGAGAACTAGAGATGGATGCTCATCAAAGACTGATGATGAGGAAAACTGTGCCTTGGTTGGAAAGGCGAAGAAAGGAAAAGGGAAAGCATGCCATTCCAAATCTGAGACAGGAAAGGCAGGAAAGAAGCGAGAATTTTCAAAGGTGAAATGTTTCAACTATCATGAGCATGGAAACTATGCAACAAATTTTCCACAAAAGAAGAATAAAAAAAAGGCTTCAGGAGGAGTAGTAGGTGAAGCATTGGCTTCACAATTAGAGTTTGAATTCACCCTCATCGCATGGATGGTGTCATCAGTGATGGGATCTGTGTTGTACTTGGATAGTGGAGCCTCATTCCACATGACTAGAAACAAATAATTCTTCAGCAACTTGGAGGAGAAGGATATCCATATACACATCGAGATGGGTGATGATGGGAGGTATAACACTACCAGGATTGGTACAGTTACTTTCCAGAGAGAGTCATGTAAACCCCTCATACTAAAAGATGTCATGCATGTACTTCGTTTAAAGAAGAATTTGGTTTCTGTTGCTATGTTGGAAGATCATGGATATGATGTGATTTTCAGTGAAGGAAAGGTGTCCCTTCATCAAAATGCCATGGGACAGGTGAAAACGATTGGGGTTCGAGTGAAGAACCTCTACAAACTTGATGTGGATGACTGCGTAACATTGAGTAGTAAATCAGAGCAGGTGGAAAGCCAAGAAATCAGTGATTTATGGCATAGGAGGTTGGGCCATCTACACCACAAGGCTTTGAGGAACATGCAACACATTTCTACAGGGATTCCAAAGGGTACACTTGCACAGAGAGACAAATGAAAAGGGTGTACTATGAGGAAGTATACAAAGGACACATTTCACAATAAGAAAATCCAAGCGACATAAATCCTTGAGAGAGTTCACTTAGATGTGTGTGGAATGTTCTCAAAAGATTCCACAAAAAAGCATAGTTATTATGTGATTTTTTTGATGATTTTTCAAGAAAGTGTTGGATTTTATTCATGTAGAAGAAAGATGAGGCGTTCTCCAAGTTTTGTGAGTTCAAGGAACTTGTTGAGAAAGATACAGGGAAGAAGGCAAAGGCTCTGAGGAGCAACAATGGTGGAGAATACGTCTCTAATGAATTCAATAAATTCTACGCCTCATAAATAATTCGAACATAATTGATTGCACCTCATAACCCAAAGTAGAATGGGGTTGCAGAAAGAAAGAACAAAACTATTGTGGGATAAAAACGAGCTATGTTGCATGATCAGGGCCTACCATTGCATCTGTGGGTGGAAGCATGAAATACAATAGTATTTGTGCTTAACATAAGTCCTCATAGGATACTTGGGAATGGCACACTATATGAGTATTTTTTAGGTAAGAAACCAAATGTTTCATATTTTAAAATTTTTGGTTCATCTGTCTATTTCCATGTGACCAAGGATGTTAGGAAGAAGCTAGAGCCAACAACAGAGTTGGGGATATTTGCGGGGTACACTGATACACCTCACAAATATCAGGTGTACTTTCCAGCAGATCGGATGACAGTGGTTAGAAGAGATGTGAAGTTTGATGAAGACAAAGGCATGCGATTATCCGTTGAGAGGGAGCTTGAGTTGCATGTAGTTGAGGAGTTCTTAGCTCCAAAGGATGAACCTAAGGATGTGGAGAAACCAAAAGCAAAGGAAAAGAGAGTGGTATAAACCACTCATCTAGATCCATCCTCCAAAGATAGAAGGAAGTGCACTTGAGAGGCTAACATATTATTCCTGGATGTGAGAGAGAATGTGGGAGCACCCACATCACAACATAGGAAAAGAAGGTCCCCAAAGCGATACACTAGATACACGAATATTATGAGTGAAGGTATTGATATAGAACCATGATATTTTGAGGAAGCAATGCATCAACCAATGTGGGTTGATGCCATGGTTGAGGAGTATGAATCCATTATTAGGAAAAATGGATGGGAAGTTGTCCCAAGACCAGTGGGGAAGTCAGTTGTAGGATCCAAGTGGGTCTATAAGGTGAAGCAGGAAATAGATGGGAGTGTGGAGAAACACAAGGCTAAATTTGTGGCTAGAGGGTTATCTCAGGTGGAGGGGATTGACTATGATGAGGCTTTTGCACCAGTCACAAGATACTCATCCATTAGATCCATCCTTTCACTCTCAAAGCTGATGGGATGGCAGATACATAAGATGGATGTAAATAAAACCTTTCTCAACGGAGTTATCGGAAGAAGTGTACATTGAGCAACCAAAAGGTTTTGAGACCCTAGACAGGGAGTCGCATGTGTGCAGTCTCAAGAGAACACTGTATGGGCTTAAGCAAGCACCTCGTGCTTTGTACACCAGGATTGACAGCTATTTCACTGGGTTGGGCTTCACCAAGAGTTAAGTGGATGCAAACCTATATCATATTGTGGTTGATGGTAAGATTTTGAGTATTGTACTTTATGGTGATGATTTGATATTGACAGGTGATGAGTATCTCATAAAGTCTTGAAAATATCATCTTGCAAGAGAATTTGAGATGAAGGACATGGGGCTCTTGCACTATTTCCTTGGATTGGAAATATGACAAAGATATAGGGAGCTATTTGTATCTCAGGGAAAGTATGCCAAGGAGATTTTGAGGAAGTTCTACATGGAGGGAAGCAAACCCATGGAGACTCCTCTTGTAGGAAACTAGAGGAAGGAGGATGTTACTTCAGGTGAAGTAGTGGATGCTACTATTTACAGCCAGCTGGTGGGTTCACTCATGTATTTGGTGAACACATAAAGTGAAATATGCTACGTAGTTAACCATTTGAGCCAAGATATGGTTAAGCAGACCAAGCTCTTTTGGAAGGCAGGGAAGCATGTGTTGAGATATATCAGGGGCACTACAGTGTATGGATTATGGTACAAAAGGACAGAGGGAGTGAAGCTTTAATGCTTCAACGATGCATATTGGGCAGGGAGTCCATCTGACTGGAAGAGCACATTAGGAGGAATATTCAACATATGATCAACAACAATTTCTTTGTACAATAGGAAACAAATATCAATTGCACTCAGTTCAACAGAGGCAAAGTACATGGTGGCCAGTCATGCAACATGCGATGTCATCTAGATGAGGAAGATAATAGTTGGTTTTTTTGGTCAGTAGATGTATCCGACAATGATACATTGTGATAACCAGAGTTGCATCAAACTCTTGGTTAATCCAATATTCCATGACATGTCCAAGAATATTGATATCTGGTATCACCATCTCAGAGATTGTGTTTAGAGGTGTAGGAATTTATAGGGTAAGTTCCATAGATCAAGAACCAAATGTCACTGCTCACAAACAGATCACAAATCAGTACACCAGTATAATTACATGCTTAAAACCCTCGAAGAGGGAAACAGTCCATGGCCTGAGCCAACGCGATCACTTCAGAAAATATATTAATATAAAAAGAAAGGTTACATATGTTTCTCTCATAAACGGTTACCGGAAAAATGACCCTCCATGCTCTTTAAATAGAGATCATAGACCAATCGGGTGTTAAGACACATATCAAGTGTTGTTAATACCGAGGAGAGAGATAACCGTTGGATCACTACAAATCGTGACCGTCGGATTATAAGTTACAAATGTACATGGTAAAGAAACACACTTTACGTAACTCTACACTAGACTAAGTTATTCTTAACTATTTATTATGTGTCGGAATATCCTAACATAACTTGGGATAGGATTGAAGGATTTACAAAAGTGACACAAAAGGAGCCTATTTCCTATGTGTCGAAATATCCTAACATCCCCCCTTAAGAACAATTTGGGATAGGATTGAAGGATTTAAAAAAGTGACACAATAGGAGAAGGAAGGAGGCATTAGATCCTATCCCCCCTTAATGAAAACTTTCCTGAACTCCAAGCATGGATCGAAGTTTGGTAAAATTCGCTTCTGTGAGTGCCTTTGTAAAGATATCGACTACTTGATCATTGGTTGGACAATACTGCACTTCAAGAACATGATCATGAATGAGATTTCTAATGAAGTGTATGTGGAGTTCAATGTGTTTCATATGCTGATGTTGAACTGGATATTTACATAGTTGAATGGCACTCTGATTATCACACCAAAGTGTAGTTGGTTGCTGCTGATGAAGACCAAATTCAGACAGGATCTGACGAAGCCACATGGCTTCCTTGCTGGCTTCAATTGCACCACGATACTCTGCTTCTGCTGAAGAAAGAGAGATGTCACTTTGTTTCTTACAAGACCAAGTAATAGGTCCTAAAACAAGAGTGAATACGTATTTGGCAGTAGAGTTTCGATCATCAGGGTCACCAGCCCAATCAGAATAAGTGAAACTAATCAATAATGGAGATTCTCCTGCAATGTAATGAATCCCAAACTGAACTGTACCTTGAATATATGGAAGTATTATTTTAGCTGCTTTCCAGTGACTTTGATGAGGTTGGTGCATAAACTGAGCGACAATATCAACGACAAAGGAAAGGTCAGGATGGGTATGGGTTAGATACAGAAGTTTACCAACAAGTTGACGGTATAAGGTAGCATCAACTTTAGGGGTAGTACAAGTGACTGAAATATTGACTCCAGACTGAAAGGGAGAAGGGGCTAGCTTACAGTCTTCCATGTGAAAGTGGTGTAGAAGATCACAGGCATACTTGGACTGAGAGAGGGTAATGCCTTCTTTGGATTGCAAGACTTGCATACCAAGGAAATAATGCAAGTGTCCTAAGTCTGTCATTTCAATTTTTTTTTTGAGGCTAGAATTCACATGGTTTATATGGTTTGGATCACTACCAATAAGGATAAGATCATCAACATAAAGAATAAGGATGGTGAAGGACTTACCCACTTTCTTGGTGTAGATGGTGTTGTCAGAATGACACCCAGAAAAGCCATTATCTAACAGAAATCTATCCATTTTGGCATACCAAGCCCGAGGAGATTGTTTGATACCATAGAGAGACTTCCTAAGGTGACAAACAAGGTTGGAGTCTTTTTGGATAAGGCCAGGGGGTTGTTCCATGTAGATTTCTTCATGCAAATCTCCATGTAAGAAGGCGGATTTAACATCCATCTGATGGAATTCCCATTTAAAGGAGGCAGCAAGGGAAATAACAAGGTAGATATAATTTTTTTTGGAAATAGGGGAGAAGGTTTCAGTATAGTCAATGCCTTCAACTTGTGAAAATACTTTAGCAACAGGACAAGCTTTATGTCTATCCACTTTTCCATCTGGTCCAAACTTGGTTTTCTAAACCCATCTACATCTGACAAGTTTTATTCCTTTTGGAAGAGGAACAAGATCCCAAGTATCATTTTCCAATAAGCAACGATACCCTTCATTCATAGCTTCATCCCAATATGGAGGACCGAAGGCTTTTTCAAAGGTTTCTGGATTGAGATTTTCTGGAACTTGAGCCAATAAGGAACGATACCCTTCATTCATAGCTTCATCCCAATCTGGATGACCGAAGGATTTTTCAAAGGTTTCTGGATCGATATTTTTTGGAACTTGATCTAATAAGGAAGAGGCTCTTTCAAATTGAGAACGTGTACATTGTTGATCGACAGGGTCACCTGCAAGAGAACCTGCTGCATCCCAAGTAGAGCGAACCCATCTTGGAAGCGGTGGAGTAAAAGGAATAATTTCAAGAGGTGGAGGAGGATTGTCATCCTCACTTTCATCATCTGAACTAGAAGGAATGCTATTAAAAATAGAATAGAGAGAGAGAGGTGGCACATATGCTGAATCAGGCTCGCAAGCCAAAGGTGGCACACCCGCCGAACTAGGCTTGCAGGTCGATATATTTTCATTAAATTTTACATCTCTTCTAATGATTATATTTTTGGATTTTGGTTGAAGAAGTCTATAAACTTTGACATCTTTAGAATATCCAACAAAAAATCATTTTCCACTCTTAGGTTCTAAGGATTTATGTTTCGCATCTGGAATATGGGCCTAAGAATCACTTCCAAAAACACAAAAGTGACTTACATCTGGTTTTATTGAGCTCCAAGATTCTTTTGGAGTTATATTCTTTAAAACCTTAGTAGGAGTGTGATTTACTATGTAATTTTCATAGTTAATTGCTTTTGCCCAAAAATTGAGACTAAGTCCTTTAGATTGAATCATACAATTAGCCATTTCTTTTAAGGTGTGATTCTTCCTTTTAGCTACACCATTTTGTTGTGGAGTATATGGAACGGTATGTTGCAATTGAATTCCATGCTCAGTGCAGAAGTTGATAAATTTGTTGTTAACATATTCTCCTCCATTGTTTGATCTTAACTTAAGAATTGGATGTCCAGATTGTTTCTAAACAAAGGCCTTAAAGGCCAAGAACATGTTAAAAAATTCACTCTTGAGTTTTAAGAAGTACACCCAAGTGCGTTTGGAAAAATCATCAATGAAATTTAAGAAGTACTTGCAACTAGAGAAAGAAACAATAGGAAGTGGACCACATAAATCATTGTGCACAAGATGCAAAGGGGCTGAAGCGTGCCAAGAGGCAAGTTTGTCAAAACTATCCCGATGATGTTTTCCGAGTACACATCCGGAGCAAACACCATCTCAAAAAGATACCATAGGAAGGACTGTCACCATATTTTCCTTACATAGAGTTTGAAGAGAGCGATAGTGTAAGTGACTAAATCGCTCATGCCAAAGTTTACTCACATCATCATTATGAGCAACAAAAACGGAGGGAAGACATGATGACCCAAAGTTGTCAAAATTATACAACCTTGTGGAATCATCAACACTACCAGTAGCTAAAATATGTCTAGGATATTTTAGGTCCTTGATTATAAAATCATGAGGTGAGAATTCTACTATTTTCCCTTCACTTGAATGAGTTATCTGATAAACAGAGAGAAGGTTGCATGACAAGGTAGGAACACAAAGTACATCATTAAATTGACCATTATTGAGATGAATGGTTCCAGATCCTACAACACTAAGAGATCTATCATCACCAACATAAATATGTTTGGTGTTACAATCATTTAAAGAAGAAAACATGCCTTTATTTTTGGCCATGTGATAAGAAGCTCCATAATCAATGAGCCACTCATGAGAATGAGAAGAGGAAGATACATTTAATGCATATCCAGATCTTGATGCTTGACAACCATAACCAGAAAGTGCCATTCTTGAAGTTGAAGGTGAAGAGTGCTCCAAATTGATGTTGTGCTTCTTCATTGCTGCTTCTAAGGCTTCCATCTTCTTAAAACATTTGGAATCTATATGGCCATCACGATTACAAAAGTTGCAATGTCTATCGGTCTTCTTCCCTTTGTTTTTATTTGCCTTATCATTTTGGTGAGTTGATTTTTTAGTTTGTGGCTGAAATTGCTTAGGAATTTTGTTTGGTTTCAGATCATATTTTTTAGGATACTGCTTCTTGGGATTATTTTGATATGATTTTTTTTGGGCTGCTAAGGCTTTCTTAGAAGCGTTTCCAGGAGTGATAAGACCAAGGTGTAAGATTGTTTCTAGTTCTCTTATCAAAGAATCACAAAAGGAATAAAAATAGGGATTCTTGTAGGTGGTTCCTAAAGAAATGATGGCTTCTCTAGTGGAATGAAAGGTGGAAACAAATATAGAGTATGCAAGGCCAAGCCTAGCAAGAATGAAATAGATGAGGCTACCATCTTCCTTTTTGACCTTACAACCTTCTAAAATAAGTCTAAGGGCCTTGAATTTGGACAAGAAGTCTTCAATAGAGGAGAAAATATTAGGGTCCAAAGTAAGCAACTCATTTTCAAGCTGGTGGGCCTTGATTTGATTTTGAATGCCAAAGACAATATTTAGCTTGTTCAAGGCTTCATGAGGTGTGTCAATGTCAAATATATGAAATCAAAGATCTTGAGCAATGAACATTCCTATCAACCCTCATGCTTGATCTTGTTTATTTTTCTATTTAGCGACTTTATCATCATGAGAAGGTTTAGTTTCTAGCCCTATGACTATTCTATAAAGACCTTTACTTCTAAGTGTATCTACCATATGAGGTAGCCATTGGAAATAATTGGTCCTGTTAAGAATAATTGGGCATGCACTTTCCATTTAAAAAAAAAAAAATTGAAGCTGAGAAAGGCTGAAACTAACTACTCTAATGGAAATATCTCGAAAAATTAGGCCATTTAAAAAAAAATGGCTAAAAAAATGGCTTCCGGATGAAGAAGTTATGCCTTTTTGAAAAAAAGAGTTGAAGACGCCGAATAGTTACGGGAACGTTTTGAAATTTGACGATGAAGTTCGACTTTAAAAAAAAAAATCCCGCCCCTTTAACAATTTGTTTTACAAAAGAAGCTTGAGAAAGAGACTTGAATCCAAGACCTCTATTCCCATAAACTGACTTCTCACCAAGTGAGATAGTAAATGATTCTGTAATTTTTTGAAAGGAGGAAGGATTTTTTTTTTTTTTTTCACTCTTCGGTGTGCGTGCCTTTTCCTGCACAAAAAAACGAGGAAAAAAAAATGAAATGCAAGCCTTATGAAAGATTGTTAGATTTTTGGTTAGTCTTATCGACAAATATCTATTTTTCCACTATTTCTGATTTTCCGAGATCGGACAAAGATGTGGGGAAAGAGCATACGTAGCAAAAAAAATCCCTTCCTACTGTTTTTGATTTGTCGAGATCGCACACAGTGCAGAGCAAAGGGCATACAAAGAGAAGAGGATATATATCCGACAAATAAACCTAAAACTGAAATAAACAGAGGGAACCGAAATAATAAATAAGCAGAAATTTTAACAAATGAAACTACAAAACAAATAATTTATACCTCCAGATCTAAACTGACATAACTTGGGCAACCAGAAATAGTAACAGACGCTCCAGACACAATAGAGTGGTTCTCAACTGTTCAAAAATAGTAAATCTAGAAAATGGTAGTCACATGTAGTCAAACCGGCTTCAGATTTTGATCAACAACAAATGTGGCCCTCAAAATAGCTATGATACCATGTAGGAATTTACAAGGTAAGTTCCTTAGTTCAAGAACCAAAGGTCACCGCTCACAAATAGATCACAAATCAGTACAACAATATAATCACGTGGTTAAAACCCTCGAAGAGGGAAACAGTCCACGACCTGAGCCAACGCGGCCACTTCAGGCAATTTATTAATATAAAAAGAAAAGTTGCATATGTTTGTCTCATAAATGGTTACCGGAAAAATGACCCTCCATGCTCTTTAAATAGATATCATGGACCAATCGGGTGCTAAGCCATGGATCAAGTGTCGTTAATACCGAGGAGAGAGATAATCGTCGGATCACTAAAAATTGTGACCATCGGATTGTAAGTTACAAATGTACATGGTAAAGAAACACACTTTACCTAACTCTACACCAGACTAACTTATTCTTAACTATTTCCTATGTGCCAGAATATCCTAACATCTCCCCTTAGGAACAACTTGGGATAGGATTGAAGGATTTACAAAAGTGACACAAAAGGAGCCTATTTCCTATGTGTCGAAATATCCTAACATCCCCCCTTAAGAACAACTTGGGATAGGATTGAAGGATTTACAAAAGTGACACAATAGGAGAAGGAAGGAGGCATTAGAGCCTATCCTCTCTTAATGACAACTTTCATGAACTCCAAGCATGGATCGAAGTTTGGTAAACTTCGCTTCTGTGAGAGCCTTTGTAAAGATATCAACTACTTGATCATTCGTTGGACAGAACTGCACTTCAAGAACATGATCATGAATGAGCTTTTAAATGAAGTTTATGTGGAGTTCAATGTGTTTCATACGCTGATGCTGAAATGGATCTTTACATAGCTGAATGGCCCTCTGATTATCACACCAAAGTGTAGTTGGATGCTGCTGATGAAGACCAAATTCAGACAGGATCTGACGAAGCCACATGGCTTCCTTGCTGGCTTCAATTACACCACGATACTCTGCTTTTGCTGAAGAAAGAGAGATGGCACTTTGTTTCTTACAAGACCAAGTATTATGTCCTGAACCAAGAGTGAATACATATCTAGCAGTAGACTTTCGATCATCAGGGTCACCAGCCCAATCAGAATCAATGAAACCAATCAATAATGGAGATGATCCTGCACTGTAATGAATCCCGAACTGAATTGTACCTCGAATATATCGAAGTATTCTTTTAGTTGCTTTCCAATGACTTTCATGAGGTTGGTGCATAAACCAAGCGACAAGACCAATGGAAAAGGGGTGCATAAACCGAGTAACAAATGTACAATCGGGTGTTAATCCACAAGGCAGTTGATTATAGATCTAGCCCATGGAGGAGAGGAAAATTTTATAGAAGGTAGAGATATGACACAATTAGTACATGTTTTAATCCCCTTGCTTCATATTTGGGTAATGTGGAGTGTTATACATGTCACAATTTTGGTCTCATGGTTAGAGAGTTTCAACTGTTCAATACTTCAAGGCAGATCCAGAAAAAGAAGTAGCAAATTGAGAATGATCCTAACAAAAAATTAGAAAAGAATGTAAATAAGCATCCTTTTCCCCTCTACATTGTAGAGAGATCAGCCCCCTCTACAATACATAGTTACATGATGTATGTTTATAGAAGGTTGTATAAGTTCATGATAGGTGCATAACCTCAGGGGGGTGTATGGTAGCATTTAGAAACATGATGAGTTGTATGAGTTATAATAGCAACAACAATGTGGTGTGTATGAGAGTCCTAAATGCTTGATTAGGTCCGCATGACCAACAAATGGTGAGAAGGTATAATCAACTCAAGGGGATCTATGCATGACATTATGGTTTTTATTGTTCTATGTCTCTTTCATGTTACTTCCACTCATTCTTGGTTGTAGTAGTTTTATATATGAATCATTAATGGAAGAATATTTCCTTAAACCATACATATGTATTTACCTATCATTGGAAAAGTGGTTGAAAGATATTTTTATCAACCATGCATGTACTTTGTTGTCTTCGTCATTTTCTTGTTGGTTGTGTAGGCATGGTCTTAGTCATGCATGAGGAGAGTTATGAGAGTTCGTACAACCATATATGAGTTGTTGGATGTCATTTTTTTCAACCATGAGTAGGCTTTGTTAGGACCCTATATTACTATTATAGTCCCTTATTGTTGTTATTGTAACCCTCTTATTGTTATTATTGTACCCCTGTAACTCCCATTTTGTTATTATTGTACCCTTAAATTATTATTGTTAGGTCAGCTAGGATTACATTGTGGCCCCATGGACTCCTATATATATAAAGGAGGTTTTGTAATTTGTATCATCTAAGAATTGTTCATTCATGTAATGTATTGGAGGTTTCTCCCTCGAAGTGGCTTATTTCTAAGGTGTTGATATCTCTTTTCTCATTAGGGGAATTTTGAGGTCTAAAATGGGCCTCCTAAGGAAATTATAAAATAATAGTGGAAATAATAAAATAAGATTTGATTACATTATCAAATTTTGGAGGGAAAAAAGAAAAAACTACTTTTTCAACTCGTATTTTCAACTTATCTTCTAAAGTTTTTACTCAAATTTCTAGTGGGAGTACTCATTGGATGAAAAATTTAATTCCTCATCCAAGGAGTACCCATGTTGCATATTTTCGATGGGTCATAGTATACAAAAAATGAGAAATACATGAAAAATGTGATTGCAATGACGTTTTTTCATGTATTTCTCATTTTTCATGTAGCAGGGTCCATCAAAAGTATGCAACATGGGTATTCCTTGGATGAGGAATTAAATTTTGCATCCAAAGAGTACTCCAGCTTGAAATTTGAGTAAAAAAATTGGGGGATAAGTTAAAATAAGAGTTGAAAAAGTAGTTTTATTATTTTATTATTTTACTATTTTTTTTACCTTTTTACTTAAAAAATGGTGAATCATCCCCCATGGTTGACATCATCATCTTGAATCCTATTGGTTTTTATAAAGTTTATTTTGGTTGTACATTTTTCTTAGGAGGCCCATTTTAGACCTCATAATTCCCCTAACGTCTATTTTTGGAGCTGGTTTCCCAACATTTGGTATCAGAGCTTTGGATTCTAGGGTTTTGTTGCTCCAAACAGGTCATCGTGACATTTTTGCTATAACTTTTTTTTCTACGAAGGTTCAGAAGCTGAAATTTTTAGAGTGCGAAGCTGAAATCTTGAGGAACATCTTCGCAAAATTTCAAATCTTGGTTCACAATAGTTTCAGAGATATGATCTGTGGAATTTAGGCCTTTTTGCAGGCTCCTGAATTTCACTTAAAAAGGTCATCGTGGAATTTTCGCTATAAATTTTTTTCCATGAAGGTTCAAAAGATGACTTACCAAGTATGCACACTTTTATGCATTATCTCATCCATTTAAAGCAAGTACAATTTCTACTACATTTATGGACACAATTCAAAAGCTACATGGGAACCCAAGGGTTATTATGAGCGACAGAGATCCCATTTTTACTGGAAATTTTTGGACGGAGTTATTTTCTTGTTTTGGTACTCAATTAGCTCATAGATTATCTTATCATCCTCAATCCAATGGTCAAACTGAGATAGTAAATAAATGTTTGGAAGGATATCTTCGTTGTTTTGTATCTGATAAACAAACACAATGGGTTAAGTGGTTACCTCTCACTGAATGGTTGTATAACACTTCCTTCCATACTGCAGCAAAAAAGAAGACCCCATTTATGGCACTTTATGGATATCATCCACCATCCATCACATCATATTTAAGAGAAATTTTGAAGGTTCAAGCAGTGGAAGATCACATCGAGCATCAACAAGAAGTTCCCCAACTCTTAAAGGATAACTTGAATTTGGCACAAAATCGAATGAAACAATAGGCAGATCAACATCGCAGCGAGAGAAGTTTTGATGTAGGAGACTGGGTATTTTTACAGCTATAACCATACACACAAATGTCCCTTAAGCAAGCTAAGAAGGATAACAAATTATTGCCAAAGTACTATGGTCCTTACAAGGTGTTGCAAAAGATTGGTACTATGGAATACAAATTGGAGCTTCTTGCTTCTTCACGAGTGCATCCAGTTTTCCATGTTTCATGCTTAAAGAAGGTTATAGGTGAAAATCTTCCAATTCAAACAATATTTCCAGAACTTGATGAGGAAGGAAAAATCATATTGGAACCTGAAGCGGTCACGGAAACAAGAACTTGACAACTACGTAATCGATCAATTTCAGAGTATCTCATCAAGTGGAAGAACTTACCCACTAAAGATTCTACATGGGAGGATGATAATTTTATACAGAAGCACCCAGAGCTACTCAAGCGTTGATGACAACAATTTTTTTAAGGAGAGGGGCATGTTAGGTCCCTATATTACTATTATAGTCCCTTATTGTTGTTATTGTAACCCCCTTATTGTTATTATTGTACCCCTATAACCCCCATTTTGTTATTATTGTACCCTTAAATTATTATTGTTAGGTCGGCTAGGATTACATTGTGGCCCCATGGACTCCTATATATAGAAAGGAGGTTTTGTAATTTGTATCATCTAATAATTTTTCATTCATGTAATGTATTGGAGGTTGCCCCCTCGAAGTGGCTTATTTCTAAGGTGTTGATATCTCTTTTCTTCTATTTTTGGAGCTGGTTTCCCAACAGGCTTGAATATCACTAATGTAGCCATTTACTATCATGTTTATCATTTAGGCCGTTCGTTGAGTCATGGTGATAATTATGCATGAGAGTCATGTTTCAACTATATATGGGCTTTTTGGTGTCATTGTATCAACATTGTTACTCATTTATATAGCCATGTATCATGCTTATGAAGCCCTGTAATCATTTTTAAAATCATTTCGTCATGTTGTGTGGAGTCATTGGTCTTGAGTTGAGTCTTTGGTCCTTGATGTGTAGCCTCTTGCATGTGGAAAGGAGGCATTTCCAACAACAAATATAATGTACACCACTATTATTTATGATGTTTTCAGCCCCATTACATGTTTAGGGGGAGCATGTTCAACAAGATAAGAGCATGATGTTGGCATAGATTCATGTAGGTTGAAGAAGACAACATAATTCCTTGGTATTCCATGACTATTTATAGGTGTTTGTATCCGATCAATTTTCATTATCAAATTAATTGGAATCAACAATGTTAAAAAGGGAATTTCAGCCAAACTTTTCCACCATTTTCCATTGATGTCATGGGGGAGAGTAAGACAACCACAAGAGGAGAATGAGATCAATTAGTTTGAGGATTTTGTGAAGATTAATTTGGTGTTGTGGCTGTAGGTTGACATGAACTCCAAAGGGGGGATTTTTGGCAACATGGTGTGGGTATTGACGTCAACCATTGAGATTAAGTTAGATTGGCATTGATTTCAACATGATTGGAGGTTTTTTCATTATGATCAGGGGCTTGAAAATTTTTTCACAGGTTCTACAGGTGCTGGAGAAGCTGGTGATTAATTTACAAGAAAATCTAGATTGAAGTAATTCAAGATTTCCCTAAATTAGGGGACAAGATCTGGTTAGCCATTGATAACTCGCATCCTTAGGGTACAAAATCTGGTTGAAGAAATTTGAGTTATCTCCAAATTAGGGGACAAAATCGGGTTAGCCATTGATAACTCACGTCCTTAGGGTACAAACTTTGGTTAGTCATTGAAAACCCACTTCCACAACCCATATTAGCAATTCATAACTCACATTCTTAGTCCTGAAGGTGGAGATTCTATTTTTTATGTGTACATAATTTACCATGAGCACATTCCAAGGTATTTTCCGAAGGTTTTCGTTCCTTTAGAGTCAACTTGATTTGGTCCGCATTTGAGAAGGTGATTAAGTCAAAGATAATGAGGATTAGCGCTTTGTATTGATTTCATCTTTTCATCAGTGATAAAATGTTGGAGTCTGCAATAGAAGGGGTTAAACAATATGAGAGAGTAAGTTATACTAATGAAAATATAGAGTGCATATAAAAGATCATATTTGGATAATTTTTCAGAGGATGAGAAGTTGTTGCGTATCTATATGTCTAACATGCTTATGTTGCAGATTGTATTGTTACTAGTTGCTGCTGATGTTTATGAAAAAATGTGCTGTTGATCTGAGTATTGTTGCAAGGGTTCTATTAAAGAGTTTATTGTTTTAGTTTTTATGTATTGTCATGCATAATACAATCAATGTATGTTGCAGTAGTTTTGTGGTAGTGATATGCTGATGTATGTGAGGGAATTTTGATTGCATGAGAAAAATATGTATTGTAGAGAAGCATATGTTGCAGTGAGTTTGTATTCATTTCTATGAGCATAGAGGATATTGTGAGTGTAGTATGAAAATGGACAAAACGTGGCTCACAAATGCTTTATTTAGAGTAAAATGGGCCCAATATGACATGTTGTGAAGGTCCACGAGAAGAGCTTGAACGTTGGGGCCTTCAGTGATGCAAGTGGTGGATAGAAATAGTGGCATCCTTTAGGTAGTGGCTTGAGGACATGGGAGTAGAGGATTCCTTCCAGTGGTGGCTAGAAATACTTGGGTGTCAAGGAATCCGACAGGTGGTAGTGTACAAAGTCGTGGGAGTAGTGGCTTCAAACAGATGGTGGTCTGAAAAGTTCAGGCATTGGAGGCTTCTGATAGGTAGTGGCTTGGGGCAAGAGCTTCTCACGTGATAAAAAACTTGTGGCTTTCACACTTGTGCTGGCTAATGCATATGTTAACAAGAATTTTAATAATAATAGGAAGAGACAAAGACAACAACAATGATGGTTTTTTCTAGTTAGGTTTCCACCTAATATTTGGTGTCCTTGTGTGATTATTTTTATGTGTTGATCATTGATGCTCTCATGGTTCATTTATGCTTATGCATGTTTCTCATTATTATACATGTTATACTACTGGTTAATTTTTAAATGTGTTGTTGGTAAACAAATGCATGATTGAGTAAATTGTTTAAAAGGGCGAAAGTTTTAATTGGTGATCCATGATGTAATACTAATTCAACCCCCTCTCATTATTGTTAAAGCTTCCAACAATATTATACCTTGGTTAGCCTCAGACCATCTCCTTATCAGTTTGGAAAAATGGAGAAGAAAAATTATGGCTCAATCCCCTTCCGATTCAATCCTCTCTAGTTGCAAAATTAGGAAGCAATGAACACATTAAAGTATTCCTAGATCACCTGGGTTAAAGGCTTCCCTAATTACATATGAGAAAAAACAAATTAAACTAGACAATGAGGCCCCAAATTCATGGGCAAAGCATTGTAAGTCTCCTCTTGAAAAATAATTAATATCCTATAAGGGATCATTAAAGGATATTCAATGAAAGATTGAGAATGATCAAGTCACTGCTCAACTAATTTTAGAAAATCGAGAAGCACATTTTTCATTCCAAAAAGCTATCGAAAATCAAGGGTTTAAGTGGAGACTCACACTACAAGGAAAAGACCCACTAGCAGAGGTTATAAAGGAGGTTTTTAGTGTTATAAAATTGGCCAACATTGTCAAAAAAAAATTTGCTACAACATCTGTTTTTGGTAACAGAGGTTTTGATGAAGCTGCCAATAGAGATTCAACACAACTAAAAAAAATGGGCGGCTGAAGGTTTTTACGGATGTTTTTCTTATTAGTGCACGCTTCATGTGTGAATGCACTGGTGGGTTTTCAACGGTACACACCAGTGCTGTAAACATACCAAGCAATAGGATGAAAAACAAATTTCTAAAACCCCAGGGCGTTTACATACGCAACGTCCTGGTGCGTGTCACCAACAAATACACACTAAGCTGATAGAAGGTGCATGCACCGATGTTATTCAGATTATAGTTGTAAAGCACCGAGGCATTTAATACAAACAATACTAGTGCGTTACAAATACAAATGCACCGGTGGATGCACCTTCTATCCGCCTAGTACGTATGTGTTGTGTACATGCTTTGAGCCATTATGGTGTAAAAACTCACCAGCGCGTTAAAGGCAAACCATACCGTTGCATGCAACGCTTATCCACCCAGTGCATATTTGTTGGTGACACACACTGGACATTCTAATTAGTATTGGTATTTGGTGCGGTGGTCATAGGTCGTATCAAGGCACCGATGTGCAGTATCATACACATGAATCAGTGTTCATTTTCTATTTTTTAGAAACATCGACCTGTGACAGTGAAATTATTGTGATTTTTTAAAATTCATTATTCATCAAAAGTCGACACATATCTTATAACAATATTCATATCAATTAAATTTTTATTAGTGCATTTGAATGTGATGTTTGGATGAATTTGTTATATCATCAGATTTTAGATCTCTTCATTATAATATTTAATCATCCATATATTTAATCAGTGGTGTAACTTTTCACAACGACAATGGAGAACACAATAGAGTAAATTAAAACGTATATATATATATATATATATATATATATATATATATATATAAGAGACTCTTTGTCATAAAAAATGGGACAGTTATTGGTAACCCTTTGTCTTCCAATTTGGACACTATGTCCATTACATTAAACAAAATGTCTAATTTCGCAGACAAATATTTCAAAAAATACAATGCCTTACTTTGATATCCAAACATATTGATCATCATTCTTCGCTGGAACTGTTGTCACTGCTCGAGCTACTTCCATGACTTGGGTTATTTGGAGGTATGTTTTTTCATTGTATTGATTGTTTTCTTCTTCTTCAAGTTCCATCTACAAACATAAAAATAAAGTGTAATGAGTGTATCTACATTGGCGAGAATAATGAAAATTGCAATACTAAATAATATACATCAATGTAAATCGAGAAAAAATGTACCATAGAAATAATTGACTCGTGAACTATACACATTCTTTCAAAACCAAATTTCATGCCTTCTTTCAACAATTCTTTTGTTGGCCCAGTTCCATACTTTGTTTCTTGCAAGTTTTATACCCCATAACAAATCGTAGATTTAATATAAAAGGTTTTTTTTGTTCTATTAATTATAGATGAAGCTAAGTAAAATAAGATAGATACCTACAAATTCCACAATTAATTTCTGATATGCCAATATATACTAACAACCCATGTTTAACCCAATACCAATCAATTCTTCTGATGGTTCTTCTTTGTATGTTAGCACTTGTTTAAAGAAATTCAATGATGATTGCTGTAAAATAACTTAAAATATACAAAAATGAAATCTAGTTAAGTTTTTATAAGGAAGTAACAATTACTCACAAACTTAGATATCAACACTTTTCTTCCTTGTCATCCTGTTTTATGTGCTGAATGGGTTCCATTTTCTTTTATTTTTTGCAATAAAATACTTGAAAATTAATATTTAATGTTAAATTATTTATTTATTGTACATAATCAAAAAATTCAATTATTACATATTACAATTGAAGCACATTGTTGTTGAGATGGCTCCTCATGCGATGCAATTATGTCCATTTCTTTGACCATCTCCTTGTACACCTTTTTGGGCATTCCTACTTGCATATTTCTGATATCAACTCATTCATCCTTTGAGATTTTCATAATCTTTCTAAAAAAGTAACATGATAATAAACTATTTAATTTTTATATTGATATATGAAAACTAAATATAACAAAAGTGATATTTATAAATGATTGCTTTGTAGTAATATATACATATAATTCTAGAAAAAACATTTAAAGGAATATTACTTTTTCAATGTTTCTTTTTTGTTGTTGTACGTTTTTGCTATTAAAGGTTTGACATGTCTCATTGACCAATTCGATGGAAACTCTTCGTATAGTTTAAATAAATTTTGGTTCTTGGAATCATTGGATTGATTTTTGTATTGTAAGTGGAAAGAAAGTCTTTATGTTTGTTCCAATAGATTCCTCAAAGTTTTTAAAAAGCTTTTCCCCCTTTTGTTAACCTCCAACACCACTCCAAATGAGCTAAGGAGCAATTCATTTTCATTTGCATGTTCTATTTTTTTTCTTTTATTAGAAAAATATTCCTTTCCTTCGCTGTTGGTCCCTGTAGAATATTAAACATGTCTGAATTAATATATTGTTTGAAACATGTTATCTAATATTTTAAAGTATATTATTAATGAAAATTCAAAAAAGAAACTCATATTGGATCGAGTATTTTTTCATTCACCTCATTCATCCTTTTGTAATTTTTCTAATAAGATTTTACGCTCTTTTGGTCTTAGATCAGAAAGAATATTATCGAGCTTCGTCATTTTGTGGCTCTGCATGATAGACACTAAATAATACATACTAGTTAAATTTATATATAGTTAAAAAATAATAATTTTTTTAAAGAATTACAAAGAACTTGCCTTTTTTGCTTTTTTGGATGTACTATCAATATTTTTGTTACTTGAAATCTTGTCAGCCATTTTTTTATCAATATAAAACCTATACCATTCATTAATATATTTTATAAATAAATCACATACTTTTCAGGTAAAAAAAAAACAAGAAAATGACGTGTCTATCTAAATTAAACGCCCGGTGCATTTATATTTTTAATCGCACTGCTGCATTTATATTTTTAACCGCACCGGTGCGACTTTTGCCACTTAATCACCGACAACAGAGAAAAAATTTAAACGATAAAGGTGCGATATGTTATTATAAACGCAACGCCACTACAGTAGCAACACTGTACGATGCTCTTTGTCAATAGGAGACCCGATGCATTATATTAATACGAGAGCATCGATTAACCTAAACATAAATGAATGGAAAACTGTTTTCATCAAACAATGCTTTTTGTAAATACACGCTAAGTGCGTTATGCTAAAAGTGCGCAATGGTGCGCGATATTAAACATGGTGCACCGATTAAAAAAAACTATTTTTAAAAAAATCGTGCAAGGGCCGACAGGGATTGGGATTTGACTCTGCGAGTGGTCCCACGGGTTAGATGTCAAATGCCTATATATATAGTAATACAAAACTTATAAATCTAAAATGAAAAGCCCTAATTGTGATTTTTTGTAGTCACATAAATAAGAAGAAGCAAGGGATTAATGTGAGAATGAATTTTTTTTGTTTTGTTTTGTTTTTTTTCTTCTGAATTTAATTAAATATAAATAGGAATAGAGATTGTAAATGATTTTATTAGTAAAATGCACAATATAATTTAATTTTTTTACTATGCATTTATTAAATCTAACAGAAACTGTAAAAAAATAATTATTATAGTAAACTTTAACATTTTTACTATACTATAGGGTTTTTGTGTGAATCACCAGATGTTTCAAATTCTGATTCTCTAAATAGTGCTATTGTTCAAAAGTATTTTGCTGCTCCACAATGCTCTCTTGCTCTAGGTATGTCTCTCATGCAAATCCCTCCCTGATTTTTTTTGCAAAAATAATGAAATAATGAATAGATTTTACTATTTAAAGAACTTTCTATGAAATTAGATTTCCGAAAATCATTTGCCACTCATTTTTTAGTTTACCGTTTTTTTTTTTCACTTCAAAAAACTAAAGTTGTGTTTTTTTTTTCCCGACATTCAGTGCATTTGTTAACTAACCGCACCGGTGCATCTGGTAATAAAACCACACCAGTGCGGTTAAAAATACATTAGAACCGATAACAATAACTCATTTTTTAATGCACCAAAATTACTTTTAGGTATGTACACCAAAATTTATTGTTGATTTTGTTGAAATGTAGGGAGAAAATATCATAATTATATTAAATGGAAGATTCTTCAAAATCCAGCTTGTTCCTTAATATTCCTCAAAGTCCATCGCAGAGTTCTCCCTATCCATCTCCAGACGTAATTACTTCAGATTTTATTTATATTTTCATTATCTAATTGATTTTTTTTAGTCCATGTCAACCAACTGAATAAAATTAATGTATATAAATTTTCAGGTTCATGCAGATTCATAATCGAGTTCAAATGCACAAAATATTCAAACAATTCCAAAACGTCGAAATATCTTATTAGGGGAAGCATATCGCAAGGCGCAGCTGGTAGATGAAAATGGACAACCGCTTAACCCTGCCAATTGTAACATGCCATCTTCTAACCACAATATTGGGGAAATGATGGTAATAATTTTTTGGTATAATGTAATTATTTCAGCGTCAAACCAATTGATCATGCATTGACGTGCTTACTAATTGATATCATCAATGTTGTACTAATCATGTTCAAATATATTTTTTGAAATTATTAGGATTCTAGTGATGATGAGCAACCTACCTACCATCTTCTGTTGCACCCCACGACTATGTCAAATCGAGAGAAGGATGAATTAAGAGAAAAACTCAGAGAGGAATGATACCAAGAATGGTTGAATCAACCACCTATTCAATTCCCACTACGTCCAAATTCACCAATTAGGAATGAATACAACAATAGTAGTTCTTCACAAGTTGGAAATGGAGGTAATAAAATAGAGGTTGGTATGGATGATTACTTAAGGGATACAACTGCCATGGAGACAATGTTGTTAGATGCATTCCAAAATGATGATCAGCTAGGGGATGATGCTCATATCAATGATACCTTTTTCGAAAGCATTAAATTTGCTTCCACCATGCCTCTCTTTGGACCTGGCGATCAATCAAAGTCCACCCAGTTGGGGACAACGATGTTACTGTACATCTTGAATGAAAAATTTGGCTTGTTGAATGCATGTTTCTCAGAAATTTTGAGTTAATTGACCATCAAGCCCCTTATATTTTGAGAAATATTGTCACACAATCAACATTACAAATGATCAATTTTATGAACGATAATAATTATTGGCATTGTACATTTAATATTGTCCACCAAATATAGGTTATTCAAAGATAAGGTTCTTCCGAGTGATAATGTCTTTCCCGGTAGCTATGAAGAGGCAAAGAAATTGTTGAAAATGTTGGGTGTTGAGTACATATCATATCATGCATGTCCAAATGATTGTATTCTATATAGAGGAGAATATGCAGACAAAGATATATGTCTGAAATGTGGGTCTGACATGTATGATAAATAAAAAAAGAAGGGTAAATCATGTGGTCCTCCTCTTAAGATATTGAGGCACATGCTTATAATCCCAAGGATTAAAAGGCTATTTAGTTGCAAAGAATTAGCTATGTTGCAAGGATGGCATGCCTCACACAGAAGTGAGTTGGGAGTTATGCGAATCCCAACAGATTCAATAACCATGAAGCATATAAAGGATATATGGACCAAAAAATTCAAGGATGAATTACAAAGTCAACGACTCAGCATAGCCATGGATGGCATCAACCCATATTCCCTCTAGAACACCAAATATTCTGTTTGGCCTATAGTAGTGATCAATAACAATATTCCCCCATGGTTTTCCATGAAGAATGAACATATTATGTTGGCTCTCATAGTCCCTGGTAGAAGACAAGTGAAGAATATGGATGTTTACTTACAACCATTGGTAGATGAATTGAAGGAATTATGGGATGGGATAAATGTATACGATGTATCAAGACCCGTTGCAATAGAGAGGATTTTTACGTTGTATGGCATATGTGCTTACACCACACATGATTATCCAGGCTTAGGAGTTTTCTCTGGTAAATTACATGTTAATTGATTTGTTTATATACGTAACAATATCTTTTCGCATATTAATTTAATTTGTTGTAATTTTTCTCATCTTCATGATATCCTTTAACGTGCCATGCATATTGTATACAATAATTTTGCAGGTCTTGTAACAAAAGGGTATTATGGATGTAAATGTTGTGCACCTTCTCTGAAAGCTAGATGGTCCAACGACCTACGAAAGACAATGTATGACTGCTCCAAGGTATTCCTCCCAGAAGAACACCCTTATTGGCTCTATCTATGAAAATTGCTATATTATAAGGAAGAGCGGATATATACCATTCAATTTGTACATATACACCTAGTTTAGATGTAGCTTGGATTTTATTGAGCAACTTATTAAATCCGGAGTTGAAATCTTTAATCTTTCACCTGAATTTTCTTTGAGATTATAAAGATCATTGATGAGAGTAGCAGTAGTACGATGATCACAAAATTTAGTTAGAAATTGTTCCTCAAATATGTCCCAAATAGTAATGGTTCCTGGTGGTAGTGAAAAGTACCATGATCTAGTTGATCCTTGAAAACTATAGGGAAACAATATTACTGCACAATGTTCTTCAGAGACATCATTTACATTCATAGACAACATGAAATTATGGAGATGTTCTTCTGCAAGGAGACCATCATCTGAATTACACTTTGGCAACCATATTTTTGGATGCTTAGGTAAAGGATGAAGAGGACTTGATAATTGAATAGCCCCAGGATTGGTCCAAGTTCTATTTTCCAATGTGTGAATCTGAAGATTGACTTACCCTGAAGAAGGATTTGGAGTGGAGGAAGTAGTTCCAGTGGTGGATGTTAGTGAAGAAGAAACAAGCACTGAACTAATTATTCTTGAAGCATCTCTTATAGTCTAAGAAGAAGAGATGTGAATTGATGAAGAAATTGGTTGAGAAGATGTAACAAAAGGAGGAATAAATGACGGAGTTTGAGGGGAAGAAGATGAAAGAATCTCACTAGTGGATGATTGAGTCTCGGATATCGGAGATTTCCTACACTAAGGTTGAAGAGGAAACTCAAAAGGGATTATTTCGAGCTTTTCACTCTTAGAACGAGTTAATACACTAGTGCCTTGTAATATTGAAGTAACACTTCCTTCAGAGGTTTCAGAAAGAATAGGCTTTTCTACTGAAATAGAAATTTCTTCTAATTTATTTAGTAAGGTTTGTAATTCAAGAGATTCTAGGGTATAATCAGGGGAGAGTTCTTTGGGAATGGAACTAGAAGGCTTGGGAGAAGATTGAACAACTTTTGATCTATGGATAGGGGATTTTGAATGAGGACTAGAGATTGAAGGAGATTTGGATGAAGAATGACTCTTTTGATGGTATTTGTTTTTTGGATTAAGATTTTGTGCAATTCATAGTCTAATGGCCCTCCTTCTATTGCCAAAAATGTTGAGGCCCCGAAAATCGATACAACAACATCGAGGAAAACCACCCGGTCGGGGACTTGAAAACCGTCCCTTATCCGTTTGATATGGTGGCTTCGATTGGATTTATGGGACCAATTTCCCAATGAAATATAATTTGGGTGGATGGATGGTATTATAACTGACCATAACTTGATAGATGGGAGTGATAACAAGTTTGAAGTAAATAAATATACCTATCTATATCTATCCCGGGATGAATTATATTTCTGTGCGATTTAAAGAGACGATCTTTCAACAAATGCAAATAAAGTTTATACAAACACTTAGAGAGATGAAAACAATTTAAAACAATTGGCTTAATTAAATAGTTAATTAAATCAATTGAATAAGCATATATCACATCTGTTTACTGCATGTATTGAATATGTATAAAATATGGTAATCAAACATGTTCAAAAGTGAATAAATGCTTGATTGTTTAAAAAAAATACATATAACAAAACACCATAAGAAAAATCAACTATTTCTAATTTGGAACATAAAATTATTACAAAGATAAATGATCCGGATTTATGTAGGAACACAACATAATACAGAAATAACCATAAACATAGAGATGCAATGGAAATAATGCGTCATTTCATTAGTATCAAATAACAGAAATATGCTTACAAATATAATGGAAATAAAATAGCTAGGGTGCTGGTAGTGAATCTCTTAGAAGAGATGTGGTGGCTACAGACCTCTGAAATGTGTTACAATGAGGCTCCATGGCCTATTTATTATTGAGAAACAATGGAAAAACTGAAAATTCCAAAAACCTAACTCTAGGAGATGAAGTGCCAAAACTGTGGGCCCCCGTTTGGGGAAGTTGGTGTTTCAACTTCCCGGGGACGTAACTTTGGAATCCGATCTCTGTTTGACGCGCTCAATAGCTCATTATAAATATCTATCCGAGGAGTACAACTTTCAATGCAAAAAAATTTGGTCCATGGACCCATGTTGCTCCTTGGTTTCCCAAAAAACGTCGTTTAGGGCCTCAAAACAGCTCTAGAAGTTCAGGACCCGAAAAGCTACTAAAAATAGTAAGTTGTGCTGCAACTTAAAAGCTGAACGAACTGATGGTGGGGGTTCAAATGGAATAGGTGGGTGGCCACCAATATTCACCTGGATCATTAAGGCTCCAAAACAGCTCCGGGAGTGTAGGACCCGAAAACCTGCTAAAAATAGTAAGTGGTGCTGAATGTGAAAAGCTGCAAGAATTGAGGGTGTGGGTCCAAATGGAATAGGTGGGTGGCCATCGATATCCACCTGGATCAATAAAAGTACCAAGTATATGCTAACTCTGCTAATTTCAAAAACAATATCTGGTCCAGCCTTTTTTTATTAAGAAGACTTTAAGAGTATGTTGAGGCCTTAGAAATCTATGGTAGCAACAAGGGGGATAACCACTTGGTCCGGACCTTAAGAAAGTTACTTTTCCATTTGGGATAGTGGCTTCGACTGGATATAGTGAGACCAGTTTCCAAGATTTGGGTTTTTTGTTTGATTGTTAGGTTTCTCTCAAAGGGTTTGCATGAATAATTACTAAAAACTAAAACAAATTTATTTTAAAATGAAAAACTTTGAATTCAAGCCTAATTTAATCTAACCCAGGATAACAATAATTTGATGCGATCTAAAATGATATCTATTCAATCTGTGATGATGAAGATCATCACAGATTTAATAGAATTATTACTTTGTAAGATGATTCTCTTGAAAAAATAGTTAATCAAAAGAAAATGAGAAATATATCACATATATCTGATGATCATATATAAAAGAAACCAATTTCTATCTTTATATCATACAATAGTGCAATTGATATTTCAGATAAAAACAATAGATTTCATATATAATTCATGAAAGCTGGATTCATCACTAATATTCAAAAACATAATTAACATACATGATAATGGTACTAGATGTGTACTGCTCTGTTCATCTGATCAACGATAATAGGCCACATTCAATTCCTCTATCAATAAGTATTTCAAAGAATACAAAAGTGCATCAACAGTGATCAACAAGATGATATATAAATGAAAAGACTGTGTTCCATTTCTTTATCAAGGCATTCACAAACTTACTTACAATTAAGCATTCTTTGCAGATGTTCTCAATAAAATTTTGGACCGTTCTCTAAATGCATGAGAAGGGTTTAAATACTAAACTAACTACAAACTAAAATTACATTATTACAAAAATGTAGAGGAGGTTTCAAACAACCTTTCTCTAAAAACTTAACTTAAACAATAATCTAGGAACTTTTAACTAACAATCCTGATTTTGCGAATCCTGCCCTTCTTTCTGAGTGTGATCACGAAGTTGACAAATATCTAGCATTGCTTTAAGCTGAGCCGGCTGTGATATCCATGACCAAATCTATCCCTTTAAAATAGCATCTGAGATTACTGACTGAGATATTTTTGCTGAATCTGTAAGAGACTGAAGAGTTTGATGTTGATGGTAACGTTTGATCAGAAAATTCCAGTAATTTTCCTGATCAAACTTATTAAATTTTTTGATCATATCCTCTTGTGTATCTGCTCTCTGTCTCCATTTAATTTCTACTTCCCTTGTTCCTGAAAACACATCATACATGTTTTCTTTAAGAAGTTCTGTTTTAAACAATTGATCACATATAGACTGAATAATCTCATTTGATTTCTTGGATGTCTTGGTCGCTACTTTCTCTACTTTGTGCTCTCCATTCCGCGAATAAAAATTCTTTGTGAAGCTCATCTATTTGTGGTAGATTAGCTTGTTTTCGTGTATCTGAAATTTTCCACTGAATGTGTTCTTCGATTTTCTTTTCAAGTCTTTCACATTTCAGTTTCTGAATTTCTATTTGCTGAATCATTATCTTATTGGAATCACAATAAGAATCAATCATGGAAGCTTGGTGACAAAAAATTTCTTGTTCTTTCTTTAACATAGTGTTTATATCAAGTGCTTCTTTGATGAATTGTTCTAACTGTGGTTGACTCTGTAATTCAGCCATTGCTCTTTCCAGATGTGCTTGCTTTTCATTAAGCTCTGTCTGAGACTTCAATTTGAGGCTTTAGATATCTTCATGAAATTGAGATGTGCTTATTTTGATATGCTCAATGGACTTGGCTTTCTCTTCATTTAGCAACCGTTCTAATCCTTGTACGCTGGCTTCCTTTTGTTTCAAAAATATTCTAACCTCAGTAGCTTTATCAATAGTAGCAGTGGCATATGCCCCTGCATATTGTGATAACTTGGTTATATGTTCAGTGGGATCATCTGAGGAATCCTTCCAAAGTACATCAACTAATTCATCTGTTGGTTTTGGAGTTGTTTCATCAATCCTTCTTATTTTATTTCTTTTAACCACAGCTTTGTAGCTAGGACTATAGAAAATGTCTAATGACGAAATATCTTCAATCTGCAGAACTATCTGATCTGAAGGGTAGGCTAGTATGATTTCTTTGTCATGCACTGCTGGAACTCTTTGTAGCGGATTGACAGTATGAACTATTTTTTGTGAAGGTTCTGGTGTTTGAAAACTTGATGTTTGATCAATATTTGGATTTTCTTTGGGAGTCTTTATTGCTTCAGAAAATTCTTCCTATTCATTCATCAGATCTTTTACTTGAGACAACTTGGATTGATCTAACATGCTCTGAGTATGTTGAACTATTTCCGAATTTTATTTTGTCCCATTGTTCTTTGTTTTCTCCAGCACTTCTATCTCTTGAAGAATTTGGTAAATTTCTAAATTTGCTTTCTTAGATTCGGATTCCTCAGATTGATCCGAATTATCAGACTGCTGTTGTGATTGACCTGATTCAATTTCAGATATATCTTTCATTTCATCATCTAGGCTAACACTTGGAGTGTGTTTTTCATCTTCAATAGTCAAAAAATTCAAAGGAACCTTTTCTAGTCTCTTGTTTCTATATGCTTGAAAAGCTTCAGCATCTTCTTGAATTAATTGACTAGAAACTTATTTGGTAATATCAGAGAAATTTTCCATGCCTTGGAAGAAATCATCAAATTTATCTTCTTCCTTTACAAAAGGCTTCACTTTTAGCTCTGTGATGTAATTTTTAATCACATCATTGGGATCATATAATCTTCCTGGCATAAATGCCAATCTCAACAACTAAATCTTGGGAACCTCTTTATATGTATGGCCAATATTAGCCAGAGCAAAGGTGTCACACTGTAGAGGGAAAGTAGGCCAAATAGCCTTTTTACCATCCTTTAACTGCTTTGTGACACCATTGACAAGCTGATATGCTATTTATTTTGCAAGTAATTTATTTGGAACAGAGTAAGGTAAAAAATGGGGAGAATCATGACTCTCAAATACTCTAATATATGTGAACTTTTCTTCAACAAACCATCTTTCTACGAGAAGAATATCTACATTGACTTCTTCAGAAACCCTAGGAACATTTTTGTTGAAAATCATATGATGCATGGGAAATATGACTCTGTAGCATATTTTATAGAAGTGTAAGTGGAACTTGGAATCCCAGAGTTCTCTATGGTAAATATGAATCGGGGTAGGTTTTTTGGTGGTCCATTTCCAACCCATGGTAGGAAAATTAGAAGTAAAACAAATGGCGTCCATGACATAAGCAGACATATAAAACAAAGGTATTTCTTTGAGAAAAACACTTATTTTATTCCTATATTCAGTGATATGCTTGGCTAAGCAATTGGATAGAATGTCTATCCAATTTAGAATAGATGAATTGATGATTGCGTCAATTAGGGGAACCCAATATCTTGAAAATCTAGTACTATCAGGCTTTGCAAATATTCTACACAACATACCAGTGGCATAACAATAAGTATTAGGAATTTGTGCAATTGGGTATATACCAGACTTATCTTGCTTCAATTTCCCTTCATTGTCCTTCCATTCATGGATGACTTTGATAAGATCTGGATGTTTTGCTTTGAAAGTCTGCACATACTTGTTATCGTATTTTTGCTGTGGGGTTGGTAGATGATATATTGCTGCTAAATTCTCTGCTTTGAAAGAACCCATAATCTCTCCTCTCAAATTCTTGAAAATTCTATCTTCAATGTTTAAGTGGTAAATTTCCCACTTAACCATGTCTGTATAAGGAAGAATATTTGGTCTCGTCGCTATCCTGTGAATGTGCGAGCATGCAACGTCAAAAAGGGTTGGATCAGAGGTAGAATTAGTGCATGTAGCAGAAACTTTGTCTATCACCCTTGGTCCTTCATCTTCGAAGAGTTTGTACATTTCCTCCCATGACGAACTGCCACAGTATTTGTTGCAGATGGTGTCTGAAAATAATGAAGACATATCTGCGTCTTCTGTGTATGATGTTTGAGAGATTTCCTTGCCTATTTTTCACATTTTGAAATTCTTCAACCAAGTAATTGATTTCCTGAGAGCGAAGCGAATTTAACATATAAGGAGTCTTATAAGAGTAAATCAATCATTTACTTCTAATGCATGCGAGAAGATGTCAATCTATCAATCATCTTTCATAATTCCTAATTTAATATTTCACATGGCCTCGCACGTAATATCTATCAATCGTTTTAAAGCCGTTAAGATCTTAAATTCTATTTGATATGACACAAACTGTTTTCACATGCTGAATTCATTTAATACGAAAATCACAATCATTCCTTATAATATTTCACGATGCTTAATATTTAAAGGCTATGAAATACGATCTGCGCAAATCGTAGATCGCAAATTTTATAGGATAGCATTTGAGTGTATATTATAATTTGCGCGCAATGTGAATTGCGAAAAAAACTAAAGTGGATGCGATTGCAAAAGATTTTACATTTCCTAGTTTATTTTCTTGTCGGGTCTGCGGGTATCACAACTTATATCATTTGTTTCTTAAAGCTTTATTGATTAAATAAAGTGCGATTCGAAAAAGGAAGAATAAAACGATGATTTTGATGTTTTTACAAGGTTTTTTAATTATTTCTTCGGAAAGGCTTCGAGCGCATTTCACAATTCGCATATCTTACGTTTTATAATTATTTTTGAAATAAGATATGTAATATGCGATGCGCTTTTAAGGGAGGAAAATAAAATTTTATTTTCTAAGTTTTTTATTTTAGGAAATTATAAAAATAATTTCCTATTTATTTTTAAAGGGTCCCTATTTATAAAAAATAAATGGGGGGTTGTTGTATAACATAACAATTGGCGATTCACTTGGATGAACTAGATGTCTCTGATAAATTTTTTGAAAATTCTGAACCTTTTTGAAAATAAAATAGTTAAAGGAAGGAAATTTCAAATAAATAATATCTTTGCCAAACAATGAGAATTTCTTTTATTCACTATTCATGAGAATTCCTTTATAAAGATATAAGTATGAAAATATATATAAATCCTTACTTAGTTAAAAAGGATAAAGTAAATAACCTTTGTAGATCATCTTTATATGGATTTACTCTTTTTATCACAGATAGAGCCTCTGTTCCAATAGACAATTTTAAGATTTTGGCAGGGTTACCTTTTACCCAGCTATGATCCATATTTCCATCCAGTATTTCTCATAATTTTCATAAGTAAATTCTAATTTATGAAAAATTTCTCTTATATATTTTAATCTACTTAAAAGCCATTGTCTTGGCTTGGTAACCAAATAATGACAATGCCATTCACAAATAGTAATTAAACTGATCAAGATGGCTCTTGATGAGACCCCTTGTCTTTATGATATAATCTCAAGTCATTACACTGTTTTGGTAGACAGTATTAGTAATGTCAGTTTAACTATTTCTTTATGAACATGGTAAACAAGCTCGTGATGAGACTCATTATCTTTTAAGTTTTTCTTCAAATCATCTCTTTTTGTTTTCTTTTGAATTCATTTTGGAAATTTATAAGATTTTCCGGATGGGATGAATCATAGGTCCTTTTAAGATACTGGATGATAATGTCGAGTTTTAAATTGCTTTTCTACAAGAAGGTTTCTTACTATATTAAAGTTTATTTTCTAGACTGATAAAAGAATATTCACGCTATATAAAAATGAGAGTTCATCAAAACAAATAAGTGTTTTATTGAAATTTCATTTTTTAGAAAGATAGAATCAATCTCTCTCTAAATATTTCGATTTCCTTCCTTAACATTTTTGTTTTTTTATAAGTGAAAAGAAAAATCAAAATAAAGTTATCTGAGATTTGTTTTGAAAGGCCAACTATCAGTGCTAAGCAAGCTTTTGTTTTTGCAAGAAAAAAAAAAAACAAAAGATTTTAATATACAAGGATAGAAGGGATTACCTCCTATGAGAAATATTTTTTCAAAATTTTCCCATTAACAGGCAAAGAATCCTTTTTGCCTGATAAATCCTATAACAGAAATGTTGATGGGCCTATTTCTTCAATTATTTGAAATGGACCTAGCTAGAGTTTTTGAAACTTTGAGTGTTTACCCTTTTCCTCATGCATTTTGTCCCACTTTAATACCAAATCACCAATTTGAAAATTCTTTGGACTGGAAAAAGTTGACTCAAATGAAGTTTTTATTATTTGTTGATGATGGATATGATTCTGTTTGGATTTTTCTTTTTCTTCTTCTAACTTAAGAATTTGATCTTGTCTAAGTTGAAGGGAAGAGGAAATTTTTTCATCAATAAATTGTACTAAAGAAAATTATGGTATCATTAAGTTTGTGGGTAGAATTGCTTCTTTCCCATAAACTAACACAAATGGAGAAGTACCTATTGAAGCTTTGTTGGTGATTCAATCTGCCCAAAGAGAAAATAATAGTGCTTTGTGCCAATTTTTATGATTTTGTTCTATAGTTCGTTTGATGATTCTGATAAGCTTTTTATTTGTAGATTCAGCTAATCCATTACCTTGCGGGTAATATTTAGCTGAGTATTTTAATTTAAAACCTCTTTTCAAAGAAAATTCTATCATGTCATTTCCAGAAAAGTAAGATGCATTATCAAATATTAAAGCTGATGGGAGACCAAACCTGGTGATTATGAATTGATCAATAAAATCTATAATACTTTGTGTATTAACCACCTTTAATGGGATAGTTTCTACCCATTTTGTGAAGTAATCAGTTTCAGTTAGAATATACCTATGCTGTTTTGAAGAGTTAGGAGTTATTTCACCTATAATATCTAACCCCCATTGTTCAAATGGTTGTTGGATATTTACTGGTTGTAATGGAAATGTTGCTTTCCCTTCTCTTCCTTCTGTAGTTTGACATACTTTACATTTTCTCGCATATTCATGTACATATTTAAACAAAGTTGGCCAATAATAACCAGCATGTAGTATTTTATGAGCTATGGTGTTTCCTCCGAAATGACCTCCAACTGGTCCATCATGTAATTCCTGCATTACTTTTTCAGCTTCAGTTTTTTATAAACATCTCAATAATACATAATCATAATTTTTCCTAAATAACACATCATCTATGAGTTGATACTGATTTTCTTTAAGTCTCAGAGCACGCTTTGCTGTATAATTGAGATATAATGGAGCATATCAAATTTTCAAGAAAAATTTCAGATCAGCATATTGTGATTGAGAATCATTTAGGCTTACCTCGGACAGTTGTATTTCATTTGATTGATCTTCTTCTGTTGGTAAATGAGAGGCTCTGATTAGCATCTTGCAAAGAACTTGTCCTTTAACAATTTTAGCTGGATGTATTTCTACATCATATTCTTGAAGTGCGGTGACCCAATTTGCTCTCTTCTCTCCTACTTCCCGTTGAACTAATAATTGCCTTACGACTGAGTAAGGTACTATTATTTTAGTATGTGTTTTTAGGAGAAAAGGTCTGAAATGTTTCAAAGATTTAAAAACAGCATAAGCTTGTTTTTCTACAGCTGAATAATTTAACTCATCACCTTGAAGAGTAGAGCTAAAAAATGCAATCGGTGCTTCAATTTTTTGATCATTTAACTGTGTCAAAACTGCTGCGTATGATGTATAAGAAGAAAATGTATATAATAAAAATGTTTTAAGAAAATCAGGAGTTGTTAAGGAGGGAGCTTCAATGATGGCTTTTTTGATCAACTCAAAAGAATTTCTCTCTTCTTTTCCCCATTTAAAAATTGAATTTTTCTTGATCATTGATTGTAGGGGTAAGATGATTTGGGAAAAATCTAGAACAAACCTTTTTACAAAATTAATTTGTCCTAAAAATGATTGCATTGTTTTTTTATTGTGTGGTAGAGGAATATTTTCAGTTTCTTGAATCCTATCAGGATCAATATGGATTCCTTGTTTAGAAATAATGAACCCTAATAATTTACCTTTTGATAAGGCGAAATAACATTTTTTAGGATTCAAGGAAATACCTTATTTTCTACATCTTTCAAAAATGTTTTTTAGGTGATTAATGTGATTAGTTCTATGCTTAGAGTTAATAGTAATGTCATCTAAGTATATAACAACTGAGCTATTGATTAGTCCTCTGAAATCTATATCCATAGCACGTTGAAATGTAGCACCAACATTAATCAGTCCAAAAGGAATTTTTTGATATTCGTATGTTCCCCAATTTGTTCTAAATGTTGTTTTTAATCTATCATCAGGATGTACCATGATCTGATTGTACCCTGAAAATCCGTCGAGAAAAGACATCAATTCAGATCCTGCAACTGATTGTAATATCTGTTCCATAGTGGGTAAGGGAAAATTATCTTTCTGATAGGCTTTATTTAAATTTCTATAGTCTATGCAAATCCTAATGTCTCCATTATTTTTTCTAACTGGAACCATGTTTGACACCCATTTCGAATGTCTAACAGGAAAAATGACTTTGGCTTTGAGCATTTTATTTAATTTGACTTTCTAAATTTGGATGAATTTTTCTAAGTTTTTGTTGAACGGGTTTATCATTTGATATCATAGGTATGGTATGCTGAATTATGGAAGTATCATATGTCTTAAGATCTGGATAATCCCATGCAAAGATATCTTTATATGTTTTTAGCAATGTAACAAATGACATCCTTTCTTCAGATTTTAAACGAAGACCTAAGTTGATGTTTTGAGGTTTTTCTGGTGTACCAAGATTAATCAATTCAAACTTTAAAGTAGAAATTTGAGTTTTTGAATTGGTTACCTTCTTAAACCTATATTTCAGATCATAGAGATCTTCCATTTTGACTACAGATTTGGGAATTGAATTAGTATTTGGTTTATCTTCAATCTGTAAATTATGTTCATGTTCATCTATGATTTGACCTTCATAAGCTCTGTCTGATGTAAGAAATTCCACTATATCTGCATCATTATTAAATACTCTCTAGTTTGTTACATTGTCAGGAATGGAAGGCCTAAAAATTAACTCAATTGAAAATCTATCTGGGCTAAATTCTTCAGATGGTATGAGTCTAGATGCTACATTAGCAAGTAAATCAACACTTGCATTTTGTAATCTACGAACTATGGAGATATTGAATGTAGTAAAATGGGAAGTAAGATTCTGAGCTAAGGTTTGATAATGTTTTAAATATCCCGAAAGACAATGTATCATATTTCTGACTTGTCTAATAATTATTCCAGAATCTCCATATACTTGCAAATATTTAACATTCAATCCTATAACTTTATATAGACCTTGTATCAATGCTTCATATTCAACAATATTATTTGTACACTGGAACTCGAGTCTACAAGCTAGCATTGTTTTCTCTCCTTATGGATTGATTAAAATGCAACCTACTCCTACACCATCTTTTGATTTTGAACCATCAAAGTATAAAGTCCAAAATAAAGACTGTTTTGGAATTTGATTACTAGGATTAACACATCTAGAAGCATATGTTTGAGAAAAGTTTTCAATTTGAGAAATAGCTGTGTTTATTGAAAAAGGTGAAACCTAAGCATTAAATGATCCAAGAAACGATTCAGTTGAATAATTTCCTTTGATATTATTGGTGAAGGCTACAGGTTCATTTGCTTCTTCTAGTTCAGTGACTGTATGTTTCATGATTTTTTCACATTCAATTCTGATTTGATTTGGGTATCCATTGTATGGTAACCACATGTGTGACCAATCGGTAGCAAAATATCCATGTAACTTTTTAGACCAATCCCTACTTAGATTAAGACCATAAAATTTAGGGATGTTTGCGACCAAAATTTCAATTACTTGCAGTACCTTTGGAGTGGAAGATAACCTAATAGACACTGACAACATTTCTCCAATAAATTAAACTCTTGTTCTATCCAATTGAACTATATGTAAAACTGACTTTTGAGGAGTGATATTCAATTTTGTACATATCGTTCTTGGCATAATGTTTGAAGAAGCTCCTGAAGCAATAAGACAATTATGAACATTTTTGTTGAAATTATCATAAGTCAAAAGTAAAGGAGGAGTGTGAGAAATAGATCTATCACCAATTAAAACAAGATCATTGGGATTTACTTTGTTTGTAGACGATGGAGGTTTTCCCATATCTTTAGAAGCTTGTGCTATAAATGGTGGTTGTATAGGTTCTACGGGGATTGCCTTGAGTTCTCTAAGAAAAATTTTCTACTGTTGTTTGAGTTTGGTCATTTCGTGTAAGGAAATATTTGTTTTAGTATTTTTCATATATTTAACTATATTATATTCCACTGTATCTGAAACTATCAAAGTTTTAGAAGTTGTATTAGGATCTGGTGGAATAGAATCTGTCTGAATAGTTTTAGATTTTCTAACTGCTATTTTCTCCTTGGTAGGGAGAGATTTTTTTTTCTGATTTGATATAGTTGAATCAAAAGAAGATTTAATTCTTGTAGACACAGTCATAGCTTCACTTTCTTCCTTTGTGGGAAGAATGAAATCCCATAAACCATTTAATTCAACTTCTTCCTCAGATTCTAGCTCTTGTTCAGATGGTGAGGGATCTTTAGTATCTTGATTAGATTTAGCATTCAAAATTACATTTGGAGGTTGAGATGTTGAAGAAGGGTTTTTCTTAAATGGGAAAAATTATTTTTTAGGGGTTGAGGTTTCAGCAACCTGTTTCTTTATTTCAATCATATCATTTGACATAGTCTTTAATACTTTTTTAAGACCTTCAAGATCAAATGGATCTTTCGAGACCTTCTTTTTTGAATCTTGACTAAATGTCACTTTCTTGGATTTATTGTCTTCTATCTCTGAATGTTTTTCTAATGCTAAGATTCTTTTCTCTACGGCAAGAGCTTCTTTCATGTTCTCTAAAAGGGTAGCTTTACCAGCTCTATCTACAAAAATAACTATATTAGAAGGCAAAGAATAAATATACCATTCTATTTGTACATCAACTACAGGTTTGGAAGCAGTTGGAATTTTGTTTAATAACTATTTAAATCTGGAGTTGAAATCTTTGATCCTTTCCCCTGAATTTGTTTTAAGATTGGAAAGAGCATTGATTAGGGATGCAACAGTTCTATCATCTCCAAATTTTGCAAGGAAAACTTTCTCAAAAGCTGCCCAATCGGCAATAGATCCTGCTGGAAGTGAAAAGTACCAGGATCCTACAGATCCTTGTAAAGTATAAGGAAACAATCTAACTACAATATCTTCATGAGCAACTCCATTTAGATTCATGGCTAAAATAAAATTATTGATATGTTCTTCAGCAGGAAGACCATCATCTGGATTATATTTAGGTAACCATTTTTTTGGATGATCCGGAAGAGGATTTTATTGTGAAACTAGCTCCAAAAAGAGAAGAAAAGAGATATAAACGCCTTAGAAATAAGCCACTTCGAGGGGGAAACCTCTAATACATTACATGAATGAACAATTATTGGATGATTCAAATTACAAAACCTCCTTTCTATATATAGGAGTCCATGTGGCCACAATGTAATCCTAGTGGGGCCACAATGTAATCCTAGCCAACCTAATGATAATAATTTAAGGGCACAATAATAACAATATGGGGGTTACAAGGGTACAATAACAATAAGGGGGTTACACTAACAACAATAAGGGACTATAGTAGTAATATAGGGACCTAACATTCCCCTCTCCTTCAAAAAAGTGTTGTCCTCAATGCTTGAGTAGCTCTGGGTGCTTCTGTATAAAATTCTCATCCTCCCATGTAGAATCTTCAGTGGGTAAGTTCTTCCACTTGATGAGATACTCTGAAATTGATCGATTCCGTAGTTGTTGAGTGCTTGTTTCTGTGACCGCTTCAGGTTCCAATATGATTTTCCTTCCTCATCAAATTCTGGCAATATTGTTTGAACTAGAAGATTTTCACCTATAACCTTCTTTAAGCATGAAACATGGAAAATTGGATGCACTCGTGAAGAAGCAGTAAGCTCCAATTTGTATGCCATAGTACCAATCTTTTGCAACACCTTGTAAGGACCATAGTACTTTGGCAATAATTTATTATCCTTGTTAGCTTTCTTGAGGGAAATTTTTTTTTATGGTTGTAATCGTAAAAATACCCAGTCTCCTACATCAAAACCTGTGATAAAATCCATTGAAATCTCCTCCCAACGTTGACTTGGAATGGATAAAGGTTGTACAAGAATCGGGGTCTTAATTGTCTCAACTTTATTCTGCTGGAAAACCAAACATTCTGCCACAAAATTTTGAATGTCAGATTTAAGGCCATCCCAAAAAAATTCTTTCTTCACTCTATGGTAAGTTTTTAAAATTCCTGAGTGTCCTCCTAAAGGAGAAGTGTGCAATTCCAAAAGAATCTTTTGTTTTAGTTGGGAATTCTTACAAAGATATAAGAGATCTTTGTACCATAAGGAATCAATTTTCAAACTAAATTTATCAAATGTACTAGGATCTTGCTGCAACTTTTGAATGAGTGTCCACACTTCTTCATCCTTCTTCCATTCATATCTTGCTTCGGTTATCCAATCTGGTTGGATAATAGAAATGACACAAAGAAATGCTTCCACCTATTCATTCTTTCTTGAGAGTGCATCTACAACAACATTTAGCTTCCCTTTTTTGTATATTATTTCAAAGTCATAACCCAACATCTTTGTGACCCATTTTCGCTGCTCTTCTGAAGATAGTCTTTGTTCTAAAAAGTGTTTAAGACTATCATGATTAGTTTTTACCTTGAAGTGTCTTCCCATTAGGTAAGTTCTCCATTTCTTTAGTGCATGCAGTATTACTAACATTTCCTTCTCATAAATCGGTTTCTGTAAATACTTTCCTTTGATTGGACGACTTTCAAAAGCAATGGGTCTTCCTTCTTGCATTAAAACAACACCAATTCCATTTCCTGAGGCATCACATTCCACAATAAAGGTTTTTTTGAAGTCTGGCGTAGCTAAGAATGGTGCTAGGCACATTGCCTCTTTAAGATGTTCAAAGGCCTTGAATTTAGCAGTCCGCCAATACATCTTTCTTCAATAATGTTGTTAGAGGTGTTTCTATTCTCCCATAATTCTTAACAAACTTTCGATAATACCCTGTTAACCCGAGAAATCCTCGCAACTGCTTTATGGTTGTGGGGACTTTCCATTCCTTAATGGATTTAATTTTGTTAGGGTCTATAAGGAAACATAGTGTTGAGGTGGTAAATCCCCTCTACGGATAGAGGCGATCCCACTAGCCCTAGAGTGGGTCTAGCAACAATCGAAATACGCAATGACGTTGGTTCCTAGTTACAAGAAGGACAAAGATCGCGATAAGTAGCCTACCTCAAATCCCATGCTGCTGTTGTCGAGGAAGAAGCGGTGCTCTTCATCCCTAGCCTGACAGATCACAGTCCTTCCGTTTTCCACATTCGGACACCTGTACAAATGCAGAGAAACGACGACATACAACGTAATACTTAAAGCATGTAACTATATATCAGTCAGAGAAGATATGATTCATTGCATTACATAAAAGAGTAGACACATGAATGGAACCAAAATCAGAGTCGCTTATATTAAAGATGACAAAAAGGAAGATTACAACCAAATGCTCTGACACTATGATCTTCCTTCGGCGGGGCTTGTAGTGGAGCACGTCTCAACGAAGCCTGTTGGGAATCTGGACAAAGCTCTCTCTCTTACGGGGTTCTCCTCGGCTCTACTCTCAATAGTCGCCCAACTATAGTTTTCTTCCCACAAGTTCAACTAGCTAGAAAATAGAGAGGGCAGGATTTTATAGAGGGATAAGCAGAAGTTAGGCTCCCGATAATCATGGGGAAGAGTCCTATCTCTTAGGAAGGTTCCATGAGAGGTGGAAAACCACTTCCTAATTAGGGAGATCCGGGGGCAAACAACCAAAGCTCATTTTGGTGATCCGTTCTGAGTTTGTTAGAACCAAACTTCCGCCTTATATTGTTAAAAAACTTTCCTTAAAAGGCTTGGTGCGAGCATGACACAGGGACAGAGTGAAAACTGGCGTGCCCACTATGGTGCATTTTCCCCATTGACGCGAGGGATGAACTGGCTACCTGCGCCAATGCCAAAACATGGATTTTTAGGGTTTTCCAGAGGAATTGTTCTTCAGGAGAATTCTTGTCCTTATGCAGAAGGATGCCATTAAGGTATTTTCAAGACATTTTACTACTCACAGGTCACAGGAATAGTCCTCCAATGTGTGGGACGATTACAGGGACGGTGAAAAAATGCTGTGTAACAGATGCCCCCTAAAGCATGAGGTCCGAGAGAGAGGGAGGGGTGAAATGCTTTATGAGAATGCGCCCAACCGAAAACACTGCTGTCAAAAAACCTGTGAATACAAATAAAACTGATATCTCTGATACATGATATGCAATATGGGTGCAACCATCCATAATAGAGTGTACAAAAACTGAGATCCAAGGTATGGACGCAACCATCCAGTAAATAAGGATCAACAAGTAGACTCAGGTATGGTCGCAACCATCTAATTGAATGAGTCATGTAATAAATCATAATAATCTACAAAGAAACCATAGCTTGGATGTTTTTCAGACAAAATCCAGGGTCTTGCGCTCCATCTTGACCCGAACGGAGTACAAGTTTGAGCATGGGAATATGTGAGCTGAAGTCGAACATGCAAGAACATCGTATGATTACCAGCCAATGATGAAAGCCGTTAACAGACGCGAGATAAACCACCAATAATGACGATGGCTCTCAAGGTACAAGAGGTAAAATCCACGGAATGTGAACAGTGAGCTGGCATCGAACACCCGCAGAATCATCCGATCAAAGGCCAATAATGAAAACCTTGCGTCGAATGCGAAGAACCTGCCATTGAGGCATGCAAGCTCCAAGGTACCTAGAGGGAGTCTCTAGATCAGCTTCCTGGATAATGAGCTGAAGTCGACAGGAAGTGAACTTGACCAAAGGTGGGCCATAAGGTTTCCCACATCATTGACACGAGACAGAGGAACATAATGTTTGCGAATCAAGACCAACAGAGAATCAGAGGGAAGTTGAAAATTGCAGAGGCCAACTTCTCTTGAAAAAATCGGTGGCACGACATTGGATTTGGTAGTATTTGACATCAAAGGATCTGAGGTCATGATGACTGGCAAAGAGAAAATGAGCAGTCAAAAGAGATTACCCAAACCCATGGAGGCAAGCAGATAACGAGATGAGATGTCCCCAACCCGACATGAATGCAGACAAGTGCCATGTTCAAGAGCGACATACTGCCGACACGACTATAATACTGGTTCCATTTTCCCCTACCATTTATGGCAATTACCCCAATTATTTTTGGAAACAAGCTTGAATGGGATAGCATGTGCTTGCGATATAAGTTTGTCCTTCGAACAAATCCATCCTAGTACATTTAATGAGACCTAGGAAGGAGGAACTCGAGTAACGTCATTACGACGGAGTCCGATGTCATCAGTTTTTAATGAGTCTGATAAAGGAAGAACTCGACGTCTTTTCATGTTTAGAGAGTTTGAAAAGACAGCGGAAAAGAAAACTCCAACAGTCCCTTTTCGTAGATAGTCCCACAGATCCGAAAAGGTATAAAACTATGTCTAAGAGAACCTCCTAGTCGCGATAGGCTAGGGTATTCCTTTTCCTTAAATAATATATCCCAACCCGAAAAATGGGTAAACGTATACTGGGTAGACATCGTTTCGTAGGCAATTTAACAAGCTCAAAACGACAAGCAACTCGACGATCTTTTCAGTTTTAGAGAGTCAGAAAAGAGCTGAAAGGTGACTCCAGTAGTGACTTTTTTGTGTTTTTACCGAGTCCTAAAAGTATAAAATACAACTTGTGTCATCATCCTAATCATGTGAAAACCTGTCGCTGCACAAAAAGCAAGTGTAAAACCCATTTTTCGACAAAAATATAGTAAAATATCGGAAAAACAAGTCCCAAAACCTAATTTTGATTTTGAAAAGTTATAAATATTACCAATGGTAAAAGCATCTTTAATTTTTACCTCTTTACCTCTTTGCAAAGCGATAGTGAGCCATTTCCGTTGCGATCTTGCGGTGACGACTGAGAGCAATCCAGTGGACGAAATCAGATCCTGTCTTCTTCAGGTAAGAGCTGCTTCCATTAGCCATTTTTTAAGCCATATTTCATTGCATTTAACTGTAATTTGGTGTCCTTGAGGGGAGGAATTGAAAATTTAGGGCCTCTGCAGTTGGCGCGGGTATCCAACACGAACCCGCGCCAACCGACCCTTTTTATAACAGGGGCCACGCCAGGTGGCGCGACTGTCAACAAAACAACCGCGCCAACCGCACAACCCAATATTCCATTCAAATTTAACAAAAAATGAGCCAATTAATTGTTGTTTTAAATGCCCAAGGGATCTTGCAATGTGTTTGTGACCAAATTGATGCAGGTACACAGCAAAATGGTGATTGAATGGAAATAAAGAGAGCACAGTGAGGAAGATGAGTTGGCAATGGGGAATGAGCAGTGCATGAATGCTCTCTGAAATTGCGGTTTGAAGAAATTATTCTTAACACCATGTCTCCAGGCTCAGCCCGAATTACTGCAATATTTGATAAGTATATGGGATGAGGACGAGGAGAAGTTTAAACTTTGAGATCAAGTACTTGAACTTGAAGTGTCTGACGTATACTTCATCATTGGACTGTCACGCAGAGGTCCAGTTCCTATCTTGACTGACACCAGGCACTCAGGTGAAAACATGACAATGGTCATGGAAAGAGTGTGCACAGGGGCACGTAAAGGGTCAGGTAGAGGAAAGGTGGACATTCAGACCATTCATGATCTAGCACTCAGAGTAGTGCTACATACTATTACGCGGGCTGCGGGGTCGTAGGCACCACACAAAGCTACCAAGACACAACTCCTTCTCACGTCAGAATGCATGAACCCGACAGTATTTGAATGGGCCATAACTGTGACGATGAAAATCAAACGACAACTGACCAAATGCAAAAAGACCAAACTAAAACAGTTTTGGTATGGGTCCATCTTGGTATCATTCTTCCTGGAGAGACTACCTATCTTCCAGGGCCAGGGGGCTATAGTCTCGGATCCACCATTGAGAGAGCCATGGATGGCTCGATAGGCAGCATTGATGCCCAGGGTGGGGGGTGGCCAGTAGATGTCATGGCGGCTCGAGTTCTTTGGATGGATCCGATGACAACTGATCATCATAGAGGACTAGCCTTCTGCTAGCACTGATTTCATAGGAGACCCAGAACTTCTGCTCCCGGAAGGAGAGGATTGGGATGAGGAGCTAGTTAAGAATATTTTTAATTTTATGAGTTTTATGATTTTTTGGTATACATGCATGTTCTAACATCTGATCCTATATGTATGCAGATGTCAGCCCAGAGAGGTCCACCAGAATGTCACCAGTGGTGAGGAGGACCCCTCTCGCTTATGACCCTCAAGGTGAGGGGGGCGAGCTTGTGCAGAACCTGGAGGGGATTGATCGCGGAGTTCTGGACTATGCTCATCTTGCTGATGTTCCTTTTTCTTATCAAAGGCACACCGTAGGGGTGTCAAGTTGACTCCACCACTTATTGAGGCAGTTGGTGCGGGCAGTGACGTGCTACCATGAGCACCATGCCGATTAGACGTCTAGGATTTTTATATGCATATTTTTTGAGAGAAATAATTATATGTAGAAGGTGCATTGGTAAGGCCAAAAGGCATGAAAAAAAATTCATAATGACCCTCATGAGTTCAAAATTCTGTTTTCGGAATATCTTCAGTCTTCATTGTAATTTGATGATACCTTGAACAAAGATCCAATTTGGTAAAATAAATTGCTCCATGTAATTCATCCAATAATTCATCAATCACAGGAATGGGAAATTTATCTTTAATGGTGAGCTTCTTGAGCTCCCTATAATCCGGACATATGCGCCATGATCCATCCTTCTTGTGTACCAATACTACAGGAGCAGAGAAAGAACTTTGACCAGGTTGAATTATACCTGCCTCTAACATTTCTGCAATCATATGTTCAATTTATCTCTTTTGGACATAAGGATATCTATAAGGCCTGATGTTTGGAGGAACACTTCCTGGAATCAAATGAATAGCATGATCATGATCACAAATAGGTGGGAGTCCTTTTGGAGTTTCAAAAACCTTGGAATGATTATTGTCAAGACTTTTGGAGGTAAATAGATAATTTTGTTGTTGGAACTTCTAGTGAGCATAATTGTGAAATTATGCCTGCGTTATTCTTTCTTCGGCTTGTCATGACATTGAAGCTTATTATCTTTCTACGGCTTCCTGCAATACCAAGTAATTCGAATTCCTTTCATACGAAAAAAATTCAAGAAGAGTTCTTGAAAATTAAAAGCTATTGTCCTCAAAGATTGCAACCATTTTACTCCTTGTACAACATCAACACCTCCCATTGGAATGGAAAGAATTAGACTATTCAATACATATTCCCCCATGGTTATCTTGATACTATCGTATTTTCCAGAGAAATTTATAGTTCCTCCATTTGCAACCATCATTGACATTCTAGCGCTAGGTATATGAAACAATTCAATTCCTTGGCTATCTTACAATGAATAAAATTATGGGTACTACTTGAATCAATCAACACTATTACCTTTTTCTTCTTGATATGTCCTTCCATCTTGAGAGTTTGAGGAGTGGTAATTCCTGCCAATGCATTACACGATATGGTCAGACTCATTTCTTCCTCTTCTTAGGTTGGTTCCTGGCATATATCCTCTTCTTGTTCATTTTTTTCCTCCTCTTCACAATCTATGTAAAATAATTTCTTCTTAGCACACTTATGACCTTTAATTATAGAACCATCACCAAGCACGTAACAAAGTCCAACAAGCCCTTTTACTCTTTTCTTCAATTGTTACAATGGTGTCAAACTTGTAGGTTGTGAAATCTGGGGTAACACTCCCTCTTTATGAAGTGAGTGGTAGGCTTCCTTGTTGCCATAATTTTTACATTCAATTTTCTTGCCCAACTGGTGCCTCCTCGATAGATAGGGTTTAGCTTGGACTTCATGTTGGGTGATGTCAACCTTTAAAGTCACTATGAAGACATAAATCCTGTGTTCCTCTGGAATATCAATTACCCTTATATTCAATTTTTGGAACTACTCTATGTGCTCCACCACTCAACCCTTTTGTTTCAGATTTATCAGTTGGCTAAATAAGGTGTTTCTCTTTGTATCCTCATAATGTGCTATCATTTCCTCCGTCAAAATTGACCAAGTGACAAATTTTTTATGGGAGCATAGCCATCAATACCATAAAATGTATTTTTTTCTAAATGTAAAGTTGGAATGCGTACCTTTTATGTGTTTTGCACATTATTGAGATCAAAATATTGCTCCATTTGTAGTATCCATGTTGAGATCCTTTCCATCAAACTTCTCATATCCATTTGGAATATGGTGGTTCTCACCCTCAACATTAGATTTTATGAAATCACGATTAACATTTATTTGTTCTGAAATCGCCAGGTTTTCCTCTATCTTTTCTGCCATTGAAACATTTCCTTTATCAACTTTGCAATAACTTCCATATGCGATTTTAGATCATTTCTTCCGCATATTTTCCATTTCTCATCGATCTTGTATGTCATAAGTATGTAGATTCCATGCCAGCTTCCATGCCATCTATCTTAGATTCCATGCCATTCTTCAAACCATCCATCTTAGATTCCACGCCTTTCTTCAAACCATCCATCGTAGTTTGCACGCCTTTCTTCAAAACTTCCATGTCATTTTTTGTTGCTCTTTGTGAGAGCGAAATTTGTTGCACTTGCTCTTGTAATTTTGATATGTCATGTTGCCATTCTTCATCTTCATGATTCATAATAAAGTTTTCTAAAGGATTAATGGTTGTTGAATTATTTTTAGGGGCCATTTTAGAATCCAATACTGATATCTATTCTAAAATATTCCCTTGGAATCAATTCAACTTGATTCTTCAAACAAGACTTATGCAATTCAGAAAAAAAAATACACACATTTTCCTTGATTTTAAGGAGCTCGATATTGAAATTGAATTATCTCTATAATTGTGGATCCTCAATATCTAAAATTTAGCCCTGTAGTAGCCCTATTAAGCTTCTTTCAAATTCCACAGTTCTGATCTGATTTGGATTCTTCAAGGAAAAGTTATGTCCAATCTCCCACAATGACCCAATTTTGGACTGGTTCAGTAGAGCGAACTTGTATGACTTTCCACGTGTCACTGTTTCCTCCTTTTGCTTTGAAATTGATAGATAAAAAACTACAGTCCGTGTACTTGTGACCACTTTTTACAACATTCCAATCCGATGCTTAGAGAGAGAGATATGAATATTTTCCCACGATCACCTCTTTGAGATGAAATTCAGAAGCCTCAAAAAGCCCTAACTTCCACATATCATATATCCAAAAATATTGCAAACCAATATCTAAAATTTTGCGACGATGTTCCTCAGGATTTCAGCTTTTCACTATAAAAATTTCAGCTTCTGAACCTTCGTAGAAAAAAATTTATTACGAAAATACCATGATGAAATGTTTAGGTTAAATTCAAGAGCTTGCAAATTGACCTAACTTGCATAGATCATATCTCTGAAAATATTGCGAACCAAGCTCTGGAAGTTTGCGATGATGTTCCTCAGGATTTTTTCTTCGCACTCTAAAAAATTTAGATTCTGAACCTTCGTAGAAAAAAAATTATAGTGAAAATTCCACGATGACCTGTTTGGAGCAGCAAAACCCTAGAATCTCAAGGCTCTGATACCAAATGTTGTGAAATCAACTCCAAAAAGAGAAGAAAAGAGATATCAACGCCTTATAAATAATCCACTTCGAGGGGGAAACCTCCAATACATTACATGAATGAACAATTCTTGGATGATTCAAATTACAAAACCTCCTTTCTATATATAGGAGTCCATGTGGCCACAATGTAATCCTAGTGGGGCCATAATGTAATCCTAGCCGACCTAACAATAATAATTTAAGGGCACAATAATAATAATATGGGGGTTACAAGGGTACAATAATAACAATAAGGGGGTTACGCTAACAACAATAAGGGACTATACTAGTAATATAGGGACCTAACAGATTTGGATTGGCTATTAATACAACACCAGGATTTGTACAAGGTCGATTAGGCATAATTGGATTTGAAATTTGTGAAGATATAGAAGTAGATCCAGAAGTAGGGGGAATGAATGAAGAACTTACAACTGGAACAATACTACTTGTAATAGCACTGATTGTTTGAGTAGAGGAAATGGAAGACTGAGAAAATGAAGATTGAGTAAGAGGACGTGAATAAGTAACTGAAGGGAAATTTGATGTGACTTCACTTGTATCTGACTTAGATCTGGATATAGAAACTTTTTTGTGAAATGATTCAATTGGAAATTCAAAAGGTGGAATTCCAAGTTTCTCACTTTTAGATCTAGTTAATATACCAGTTTCTCTAAATAGAGAAGTAACACTTTCCTCAAAATCTTCTGGGTTAACAGGATTTTTAGCAGAAATAGATATTCCTTCTAATTTCTGAATTAAAGACTAAACTTCAAGAGACTTGGGAGTGAATTCTGAGGCAGATGACTGTCGAGATACTTTAGGAGATGATGGAAAGGTTTCTATTATTTCCGATTTCTAAGTTGGTGATCTAGAATGTGATCGGGAATTTGTAGAATGATTTTGGGGAGATCGAATCTTATGAGGGATTCTAGTTTGAGGTTTAGAATTATATGCCATTCACAGTCTCCCTCCTTCTAGCGCCAAAAATGTTGAGGCCTCAAAAATCTGTGGCAGCAACAAGGGGGATAACCACCAGCTCCGGACCTTAAGACAATTCATTTTTCGTTTGGGATAGTGGCTCCGACTGGATATAATGGGACCAATTTCCCAGATTTGGGTTTCTCTCAAAGGATTTGCATGAAGAATTACTAAAAAATAAAACAAATTTATTCTAAAATGCTAAACTTTGAATTTAAGCCTAATTTAATCCAACCCGAGATAACACTAATTTGATGCGATCTAAATTGATCTCTATTCAATCTGTGATGATGAAGATCATCACATATTAATAGAATTATTACTTTGTAATATGATTCTCTTGAAAAAATAGTTAATCAAAATAAAATGAGAAATATATCGCATATATCTGATGATCATATATAAAACAAACCAATTTATATCTTTATATCGTACAATAGTGCAACTGATATTTCAGATAAAAACAATCGATTTCATATATAATTCATGAAAGCTGGATTCATCACTAATATTCAAAAATAGAATTAGCATACATGATAATAGTACTAGATGTGTACTGCTTTGTTCATCTGATCAGCGATAATAGGGCACATTCAATTCCTCTATCAATAAGTCTTTCAAAGAATACAAAAGTGCATCAACAATGATCTACAAAATGATATATAACTGAAAAGGCCGTGTTCCATTACTCTATCAAGGCATTCACAAACTTACTTACAATTAAGCATTCTTTGCAAACGTTCTCAATAAAATTCTGGACCCTTCTCTAAATGCATGAGAAGGGTTTAACTACTAAACTAACTACAAACTAAAATTAAATTATTACAAAAATGTAGAGGAGGTTTCAAACAACCTTTCTCTAAAAACTTAACTTAAATAATAATCTAGGAACTTTGAACTAAAATTCCTGATTTCGCGAATCCTGCCCTTATTTCTGAGTGTGATTACAAACTTGACAAATATCTAGCATTGCTTTACGTTGAGCCAGCTATGATATCCGTGACCGAATCTGTCCCTTGAAAATATCATTTGAGATTATTGACTCAGATCTTTTTGCTAAATCTGTAAGAGACTGTAGAGTTTGATTTTGATGGTAAGGTTTGATCAGAAAATTCCAGTAATTTTCTTGATCAAACTTATTAACTTTTTTGATCATTTCCTCCTGTGTATCTGCTCTCTATCTCCATTTCATTTCTACTTCCCTTGTTCCCGAAAACACATCAGACGTGTTTTCTTTAAGAAGTTCTGTTTTAAACAATTGATCACATATAGACTAAATAATCTCATTTGATTTCTTGGACATCTTGGTCGCTGCTTTCTCTGCTTGATTAATTTGTGCTCTCCATTCTGCAAATAACAATTCTTTGTGAAGCTTATCTATTTGTGGTAGATTAGCTTGTTTTCCTGTATCTGAAATTTGCCACTGAATGTGTTCTTAGATTTTATTTTCAAGTATTTCACATTCCAGTTTCTGAATTGCTATTTGCTGAATTATTATCTTATTGGAATCACAATAAGAATCAATCACGGAAGCTTGGTGAAAAAAAAATTCTTTTTCTTTCTTTAACATAGTGTTTATATCAAGTGCTTCTTTGATGAATTGTTCTAACTGTGGTTTACTCTATAATTCAGCCATTTATCTTTCCGGATGTGTTTTCTTTTCATTAAGCTCTGTTTGAGACTTCAATTTGAGGCTTTCAATATCTTCATGAAATTGAGCTGTGCTTATTTTGACTTGCTCAATGGACTTGGATTTCTCTTCATTTAGCAATTGTTCTAATTCTTGTACTCTGGATTCCTTTTGTTTCAACAATATTCTAACTTCAATAGATTTATCAACAATAGCAGTGGCATATGCCCCTGCATATTGTGATAACTTGGTTAGATGTTTAGTGGGATCATCTGAGGAATCCTTCCAAAGTACATCAACTGATTCATCTGTTGTTTTTGGAGTTGTTTCATCAATCCTTCTTCCTTTATTTCTTTTAACCACAACTTTGTAGCTAGGACTATAGAAAATGGCTAATGACGGAATATCTTCAATCTTCAGAACCATCTGATCTAAAGGGTAGGATGGTATGATTTATTTGTCATGCACTGTTGGGACTCTTTGTAGCGGATTGATAGTCTCAACTATTTTCTGTGAAGGTTCTGGTGTTTGAAAACTTGATGTTTGATCAATATTGGGATTTTCTTTCGGAGTCTTTATTGCTTCAGAAAATTCTTCCCATTCATTCATCAGATCTTTTACTTGAGACAGCTTGGATTGATCTAACATGCTATGAGTATGTTGAACTGTTTCTAAATTTTATTTTGTCCCATTGTTCTTTGTTTTCTCCAACACTTCTATCTCTTGAAGAATTTGGTCAGTTTCTGAATTTTCTTTCTTAGATTTGGATTCCTCAGATTGATCCGAATTATCAGCTTGTTGCTGTGATTGACCTAATTCATTTTCAAATATATCTTTCATTTCATCATATAGACTAACACTTGGAATGTGTTTTTCATCTTCAATAGTCAAAAAATTCAAAGGAACCTTTTCTAGTCTCTTTTTCTATATGCTTGAAAAGCTTCAACATATTCTTGACTTAATTGACTAGAAACGTATTTGATAATATCAGAGAAATTTTCCATGCCTTGGAAGAAATCATCAAATTTATCTTCTTCCTTTACAAAAGGCTTCATTTTTAGTTTTGTGATGTAATTTTAATCACATCATTGGGATCATATAATCTTCCTGGCATAAATGCCAATCTCAACAACTGAATCTTGGGAACCTCTTTGTATGTATGGCCAATATTATCCAGGGCAAAGGTGCCACATTGTAGAGGGAAAGTAGGCCAAATAGCCTTTTTACCATCCTTTAATTGCTTTGTGACACCATTGACAAGCTGATATGCTATTTCTTTTGCAAGTAATTTATCTGAAACATAGTAAGGTAAAACATGGGGAGAAGCATGACTCCCAAATACTCTTATATATGTGAAATTTTCTTCAGCATATCATCTTGCTACGGGAAGAATATCTACATTGGCTTCTTCAGAAACCCTAGGAGCCTTTTTGTTGAAAATCATCTGATGCATGGGAAATATGACTCCGTAGCAAATTTTATAGAAGTGTAAGTGGAACTTGGAATTCCAGAGTTCTCTATGGTAAATATGAATCGGGGTAGGGTTTTTGGTGGTCCATTTCCAACCCATGGTAGGAAAATTAGAAGCAAAACAAATGGAATCCATGACATAAGCAGACATATAAAACAGAGATATTTCTCTGAGCTAAACACTTCTTTTATTCCTATATTCAGTGATATGCTTGGCTAAGTAATTGGATAGAATGTCTGCCCAATTTAGAATAGATTAATTGACGATTGCGTTAATTAGGGGAACCCAATATCTTGAAAATACAGTACTATCAGGCTTGGAAAATATTCTACACAACATACCAGTGACATAACAATAAGGATTAGGAATTTGTGCAATTGGGTACGTACCAGAATTATCTTGCTTCAATTTCCCTTCATTGTCCTTCCATTCATGGATGACTTTGATAAGATCTGGATGTTTTTCTTTGAAATTTTGCACATACTTATTTTCGTATTTCTGCTGCAGGGTTGGTAGATGATACATTGCTTCTAAATCCTCTTCTTTGAAAGAACCCATAATCTCTCCTCTCGAATTCTTGAAAATTCTATCTTCAATGTTTAAGTGGTCAATTGCCCACTTAACCTTGTTTGTATAAGGAAGAATATTTGTTCTCGTTGCTATCCTGTGAATGTGTGAGCATGCAACGTCAAAAAGGGTTGCATCAGAGGTAGAATCAATGCCTGTAGTAGAAACTTTGTCTATCACCCTTAGTCCTTCATCTTCAAAGAGTTTGTACATTGCCTCCCATGACAAACTGCCACAGTATTTGTTGCAGACGGTGTTTGAAAATAATGAAGACTCTATTTGTGTCTTCTGTGGATGATGTTTGATAGATTTCCTTGCCTCTTTTTCTCATTTTGAACTTCTTCAACCAAGTAATTGATTTCCTGAGAGAGAAGCGAATTTAACATATAAGGAGTCTTATAAGAGTAAATCAACCATTTATTTCTAATGCACGCGAGAAGATGTCAATCTATCAATCATCTTTCATAATTCCTAATTTAATGTTTCACATGGCCTCGCACGTAAGATCTATCAATCGTTTTAAAGCCGTTAAGATCTTAAATTCTATTTGATATGACACAAACTGTTTTCACACGTTGAATTCATTTAATACGCAAATCGCAATAATTCCTTATAATATTTCATGATGCTTAATATTTAAAGGCTGCGAAATGCGATCTGCGCAAATCGTAGATCGAAAATTTTATAGGATAGCGGTTGAGTGTATATTATAAGTTGCACACAATGCGAATTGCGAAAAAAACTAAAGTGGATGCGATCGCGAAAGATTTTATATTTCCTAGTTTATTTGCTTGTCGGGTCCGCGGGTATCACACTTATATCATTTGTTTCTTAAATCTTTATTGATTAAATAAAGTGCGATGCGAAAAAGGAAGAATAAAACAATGATTTTGATGTTTTTACAAGGTTTTTCAATTATTTCTTCGGAAAGGCTTCAAGCACATTTCACAATTCGCAAATCTTACGTTTTATAATTCTTTTTGAAATAAGATATGTAATATGCGATGCGCTTTTGCGAGAAGAACATAAAATTTTATTTTTTAAGTTTTTTATTTTAGGAAATTATAAAAATAATTTCGTGTTTATTTCTAAAGAGTCCCTATTTATAAAAAATAAATGGGGGGTTGTTGTATAGCACAACAGAGTACAAAAGTGTGAATTTTGTAAAGTCTTCCTTTCAAAATTTCAGGACCCCTTCTTAAAATACATGAAGGGATTTATATAATAAAATAAAGAGTTAAAAAATAGTAATTACAATAAAAGCTGAGGAGGTTTAACAAATCTCCTTAAACTAAGTGAAATTAAAAACATAAACAAAATTTAGTGGGGTGACTTGCTTCAAGATTGCACTGCTGTCTCATTGGTCATTCGTTCGTTCAGTTGAAGGATGTTGAGCATAAGCTAATCCTCGGGAGGTTGGTCTCACTTGATGCACATCTGTCCAGTATAAACAACATCTGAAAGTGGAGGAATCATATAGGAAGAAGTATATGTTAGAAAACACAACATGAACCATTGGCTATGTGGCTTAACCAAATATTTCCAACAATTTTCACAATCCATATTTTCCAATTTTCTGATGCTTTCCTCTTTTACCTTAGATATTTTCTGCCATTGCCTTATCAAATATTTAACAATAGGAAGAGAACCAAGAGGACATCTATCAATAACATTAGCAGCAATGATATTATGGCTGTCTATTTCAACAATATTATTAGCAACATATCTAGCTCTTCAGATGGCCCTTTTAGCTTGTTTCAATTGTATGTCAAAATCAGTAAATAAAATTTACTTTTTGGAATCCTCAATCCTAGGAAGATTAGATTTTCGACCTTCAGTAGTATATTAAGAGGTGACATATTGTGACACTTTGTCATCGATCTCATCAAATATGATTCTTTGGTCCGCTATTTGATTCACCAGTGAACCACTTTTCTCACATAATTCAATGATACTTGAAATTTTTTTGTAGAAAACAACTTGTTGTTGTGCCAATAGGGTATTCAATTCCAATGCTTCCTTCCTGAATTCGTCTATTTTCGGGTTATCTTTCAATTTCTCAATAATGAATTGCAATTGATGAATTTGAGTATTCTTAGCACCAATTTAAGTTTTGTGCTACAGTTTCAATTTATCTAGGCTCACTTGGAGCTGTAATACTTGTACATGTAGTTTCTGATTGACACTCTGCTTCTTTGCCTGTAATTCTTGTTCCAATTGAAGGATTCTTTCATCCTTTTCTTTGATTAACTATTGAACTTCGGTGGCCTTATCTATAGTAGCAGATGCATAGGCTCCTATGAATTGGTTCAAACGAGTTATATCTTGAGAAGGATATGCTTCTGAATCTTTCCAAACTACCTACATAGGAACATCTCCTAGAACAAGGAGTTGAGACTGTTCTATTCTCCTTCTTTTTATTTGCCTGATCATGAAAAATTTATGATTGGGACTATAAAATATGTCTATAGGAGGAATTTATTCAATTTTCAATACAATTTCTGAAGCAGGGAAGGCCGAGCTGAACTCCACTTGTTTTGTGCTAATTGACTTGTCAGTTGACCCAGTAGTAAATGAGTTTTAAATTTTTCTTTGAGGCATTTCCAATATTTGTTGATGAGCGATGATCATCACTTCTTGGTCTCCTTGGAGTGTTGATTAAAATCCTTCCAGACATCATTTAAGTTACTTGGAAACTATAAATCCTTAGTCTGAACTTCAATAGACTTATCCTATTCAGTTTTGCTAAGAACTTCAATATCCTTAGGTGTTCTCTCTTTTTCCTACTCTTTTTGTGTGATGGGTTGGGATACCTATACCATATTTAAAGGAATCCCTTCCAATGTTTTGTTTCTGTACTACTTGAACTTTGACAACTGTGTGGATTGAGGCGTGATGCTACTAACTTCTGAACTGCGGAATAAGTGTCGTCTGACTCAAACAATTCATCAAAATCATCGTCTTCATGCACAAATAGTATGATTTTCACTTGATTTGTGAAATCATTGACAAATTGGTTTGGGTCATATTGTTGTTTGAAATTGTAAACAATTTCAAGCATAAAATTTTATTGACTTATAACCCTGCATGCTTATAGTTGTCTAACACGTAGAAACCATAATGAATAGGAAAAGAGGGCCATGAAGCTTTCTTGGCTTCCTTCATAAATTTAGTTAATCCATTACTGACAGTTTGATAAGTGATTTGTCTTGTGAGAAGCTTATCCGTAACATACAATGGTAAAACGTGTGGTTGAGCCAAGCTTCCAAAAACTATGACATAGGTAAACAATTCTTATCTAAACCATTTTCCAACGGAGGAGAAGTCAACTTGATCTTCCTTAGATAACCTGGGGGATTTTTCATTGAACACAACTTGAAATAAAGGGAGAATAACTCCATGGAAGATTTTATAGAAATGATTTTATATTTTGACTCCCATAGAATACTAGGATAGACATGAATGGGAAGAGGGTATTGGGTAGTCCATTTCCAACCCATGGATGGAAAATCTGCGGTAAAACATACAACATCCATAATCTAAGCGCTCATGTAAAATGAGGGAAATATTTTGGACGAAATGGAACGATTATTTCTATATTCAAGAATGTGGGTGGTGATATTATTGGAAAAATGGTTCCCTAGTCCATGATATAAGAATCTGTAACTGATTCCATAAGGGGAACCCATTGAACTGAAAAATTTAGTTGTATCTGGCTACTCGAAGAGTCTAGACATCATTGCAGCAACGTAACAAAAGGGACTAGCAAGGGAATAAGTGGAATACATACCCTTATCATCATTTTTATGTTTTTTCAGGTTGCTCCTCCATTTCTTTATAGGATTTGACTTCAACTCATTCTCCTTGGCAAATTGTGCCAGAAATTCTTTGTCATATACCTTCTCCCATTCTGGAAAGTGATACATTGAATTCAAATTTTCAGCTTTGAAAGAACCTATCATTTTTCCTCTGCTCGTTAGGAAATTTCTGTCTCGAATATTGAGATTTTCGATTATCCATCTTACCATATTAGTAAATGGTAAAATTTTGGGGTGCGCAACAACCCGATGTAGAAAAGAGTTGATGACTTCTTCTAAAGTAGCTTCTGAAGAATCATAAGAATCTATAGTAGCTTTCTGTTCAACCCTAAGGGGTTTCTCATCTTCAAATAACTATACATCACTTCCCAAGAGGAAGAACCACTTTTTGACCCACATTTCATGTCTGTGAATAGAGGAAGCATTTCTATTATTTCACTTGCAGTAGCTATAGGATTTGTGGGTGCCATAGGTTTCTTGGATTTATTCGTCGATTTCGACATTTCTGAAGAGCTATGTTTATTTGGACTCACCTGAGAATAATCAAGAATGATAAGTAGAAAAGAGGAAATCTTGTTTTACAAATAATAATGTAATGTAATAATGAAAATAAAAAGCGAATGAAACTTGGCACGCGGATAATCCAGAAATTCAATACTCTTGCGGTCAAATAATTTTAGAAAGCATGGGTTGTAAAAACCATTTAAGTTATGACATTAATGGACAATATGGGTTGATGTTACCACACAATCATTCCAACATTTAAACAAGATCTTTTCGCATCGCAGATGCCATTCGTGTGTGAATCTTTTTATAATTATGATCATCTACCTTTTTCCGATTGTGATATCAAAATCACAATTTCGATGAAAATGAACAAGGACAAGAGTGGTCACAAAGCGAAAGTGTGATGCGATAGAGTATATCGCATCGGGGAAATGTAAAGGATGGTTTAAGATTATCGTGATAAACCTACGAAATGCGATTGACTATGTGGTAGAAGTGGGTCCTGCAGTCTTGTGGAATTTTGTTCAGGAAAAAGAAATTATCCTTTATTAAAGTGCTTTGTTCTATTTCACATCACAATTTTTGTTGAGTGGATTTTTAGGAGCCATATGTCTTTCATGCGATATTGCTATTGCGATTGCGATTTACTTAACATTCTCTGCTTAAGTGTCTTTTAAATGAAAACTCAATGTTTTTTATAACCCATTTCATTCATATTTATATTTGAATTAATCTCTTAAGGGTTTTATTTGTTCTACTCTAAAAATTATAAAAGGGTCCCCATTATTTGTTCTAAGGTAATTATTCTAAAATAATGGGGGTTGTTGAATAGCACAACAGGTCATTAGACACATGACACTATGTTTTTTTTAAATTTTTTATAGGTGCATTTGTCCCCATATATGTGGGCATATGGACACCATTTTTGCACAGAAAATGTCGATGATGGACACATGACACAAGACTGTGGAGTTGAAGTCGAGTTCGATCAATCTAGTCGAGCTAGCCACCGTGATCAAAACCTAGTATGAGGGATGTTATGCTACATCAGAAAGATACAAGAGATCATTGAAGTTGAATTCTCTTCTTTCCAATGTGTTATTTTTAGGTGCAAGTGGTGGGACACCTTTGATCAGAATAATGGAAAGGAAGATCGTGATAGTAGGATGATATGTATCAACTCTAGAAAGATGTGGGATGAAGCTAAGGAGCCTTATGTTTTCCCAAAACACTACAACAAGGTATTTTTTTACCCAAATGTGTTGGATAGGGATTGGTGGTTCATATTGAGACATGACCCTAGGTCAAAACATATTTTTGAGAACAATAGTGTTATCATGCCAAGCGAGCTGGATGATAATGAGGGCGATGAGAACAAAGAGTGATATGGTACATGTGTTATTTAATCATTTATAATATTTAAGATGAGTTTTTATAAAGAAGAGGACTTAACCTTATAACTAAGACTTTTTTTTTCCAACATTATAATATGTCTTTTGAATTAATTGGTTTTCATTGTGTTAATGTTAAAATAATTTTACTTGATAATTTTCAATTATGTTGATTTCGAAAGCAATGCACTCTATCAAGTTATTTTTTTTTAATGTCAATTCCTAAAATAATACAACAACTTGATTTATTTAAATGGTTTTTAACTATATCATTACTTAAATAGATGCACCCTATATATATATATATATATATGAATGATATCTTCAAAATTTTAAAAAAATTATTAATGTATACTATTATTTTTGGTATGTAAGGTCATAATAAAATAATGATAATTCTAGATTTATTATTTTACAATTATTTATATTCTTACAAATCTACAAATTTACAATTTTACAATTATGGTAATTTAACAATATGTACGGTATACATTTTACATTTTTATGATGATTCAATTTTATGGTAGTTATGGTTCAAATTTGAAAATTAATTTACAATTTTACAAATTTTACAATTTTAATAAAATTGAATCATGACAATACGTACAATTACAATTACAATTTTACAATTTTACAGTTACTAATACATAATATTAAATAAATATCATGATTTAATATTAAAAATAAACATCATGATCATGATAACCATTGTACAAACATCATATTCTAAAATACGCATTCAAATTCTCTAACATCATCTAATAATCGTGATCATGATCATCTAACAAAACACAAACATTGTATAACATCATCACAACACAAACATAAAATATAGATCTCATGTCAAATAACTCCTATAACATACACATATATCTGCAATCACATTAAATGAACATATCAGACATGAACTAACAATATACAAATCATGATGAAAACCAACATGTAAATTAAGTACATCAACATGAGCATAAAAGACATGCACCACATATATATATATCTATAACTGTATAATGTAAAAAATAGACAACTGTAATAGAAATGCATATAAATGTCAAATATCTGGTGGTACATCAATGCTATAACTAGTTGAGGCCTACTCAGTCGATGGTGCCTACTTAGATGGTGCCTGCTCAGATGGTGTCTGCTCAGGAGGTTATTCATCAGATGGTGCCTGCTCAGAACTAGATTTTGGCTGCTCATATTTGTGAGGTGAAGGAGGAGGAGGTGGAGTACTAGAATGATCACTCCCCTCATGATCATCATCCGAGCTGTTGTGTCGCACATCTCCATGGTGACTAACCCTCCTAGTTGCTAGTATAGCGCAACATGTACCTCCAGAGATTCGCGAGCATACGATCTGCCTGGATGTCTCTGATCGTTGCAACGTAGACTCCCTCATCCCAGGGGCCTACATAGTCGGCTGCCCAACTCCATCCTAAATCGAATGTTAGCCCTACGCTGCATGCCCGTAAGTATCTACACCTGAGGAGGTTTCTCACCATCTGCGGCCTCCGCCATCTCCTCATCATCTATAGGATCATCTAGTGGGACTGGAGGCATGTCCCCAACAAACATGCCAATATATACAAAATATATAGTACAAAAAAGTAATTAAACAATTTCATTAAACAATTTAATATATCAAGTTAAAGAACATGTTAGAATTAATTTTATTCTAATTAATTAAGACAATAAAATTAAACTATATTAATTTAAAGAAAACAATAATATTACCTCTATCATCTGGTGGCTCATCCTGTGTGAAGAGGATGTTGGTACACCCTCACCAATCCAACCCCACGTAAGGACACGACACAATCGCGAACATGTGGTCATCCTCACTGGCTAGTAGCTCCAGTGCATCACTAGAAATCCTGGCCGAATACTCCGACATGCCCCTTTTAGGCATCATTTCACCCCACATGTGCATCCGTACCTCTATCATCGGCCTACGAGGCTAACAGAAAAAAAAATAGGCCTCGTTTTCGGAAGCCTCTCAAAAAATAAACAAACAAATCTAAAGAAAAAGGGAAGGTCAACCCCCCACGTTCCTTAGAACGACATCTATCTAAGGTTATACAAAAATGCCACAAAATAATGGCAGAAAATCTAACAAGTCGTGGCCTCTATAATAAAGAATCAACCTAAAATAAAAGAGGGAAACTAATACGCTGCCCATCACTGGTATAATGTGAAATGGTGGTCAGTAATAGTGAGAGGCACCTAAGCTCCTATGGAAAAAAAGAAGAAATCCGTAGCTGTCCACTAGACACCTGAAAATATGCAGGAGAACGTATATCATCCCTTATGTATCTATGAGAGTACACCAATTGACTCCCCACTTCATAACTGATGGGGACATCAGGGAACTGGGAAAAATCCTCCCCTCTCCTAGATAGGCCAGTGATAAAATACATGTCCTCCTCAGTGGGCTGGTACCACTGGTCAGGACCGACACAAAAAGCCTGTTGGTGGGCATGCCACCTGTAGATCAAATGTGCTAATAAGCCACTGTGCCCCTTCAAGGCTGTAGCCTCCTCATAGAACTTAAGGAGGCCTACCTCCCTTAAGAGCAATTGCGTGGGTAGCTTAATAGGGCGAGGGTACAAAATTCTCTCCTTCTCCCTTAATGCCTCCCACTGTTCTATCATGTTATCATTGTCATCCCTCTTCTCTTGTTGTTGTATTTCATCTCTCCGTTGACGTTGCTGAATGATTCACATATTAAATACACCAGCCTCCCTCATACATAAAACTTATTTTTTATTATTATTAAATGAAAAATGTATTTAAAAATATATAAATATAACCTTTATCGAGAAAAGAAAAAAGAAAAACATTCGGTGCGCCACAAAAAAAAGTCACGCACAACCAATGATGCGTACATGTATATCACACACAATCCACAAAGCGCATAAAAAAGGTCACGCACTGCGATAACAAAAATATTACTTAAATAAATATTATAGGTGATGCGTTGAATAAACATATTTTCCCTGGGGCGTTTGTTATAACGCAACGCACTTCCCATTTGCAATATTTTACCATTGGCGGTGTGGTACCAAACACAAACTGCCCCAGTGAAGTATGTTTGACCGACACACCGCACATTAGGTGCGTTCCTGTAATATCGACAGAATGGGCCGTTATGTTTATTTTTACATAATGCTCGGTGCGTTTCGGTAAACTAACACACCACCGTAAGTAAATTGCTATTTTTTTGAAATTTTAAATTGTCGGTGCGGTCAGAAACTGACACGCACCACACTGTTTTATTGTTATTGTTTTGCAATTTTTCTCAGAAGCACACCGAGCTATCACATTAATCACCTGGTGTAGTTTCTGTTAACACCATTTGCAGCGTGACTTGTAAATTTACAGGGAGCACTGGGAACAGTGCGAGCCGAACGACTTAAACACATTGCACAGGTATTTTTTTTTCAAATAAATAGTGAATTCTAACTCAATTTTCAAAATTAATCCACTAAAATCTTAATTTGGTGAGAAACAAGTACATTCCCTTCACATTTGTGCGTCGAGGAGGCATCTTTCCAACGGAATGCTAAAAACCAAATTTTCCCATCGTTTTGCAAAATTCGAAGTCCACACACTGAGAAATGAACAGAAGCAATGCAGATAATGGGAGCATCGATGGTAGGGCACCTCAGAGAAGAAAAATTCACACCAGTGCTTGAGAGCTCTACAAAAATGTAACAAGTAAAAATGATTTTTTTACAGCTGGTAATTTTTTTTTTAAATTAACCCTTTTTCTGTGCGCTCGAGTATGAGACGCACCAGGCGGTTGTATCAATGGCGCACCACACTTCTTTACGGTGCGCTGGATTGCTGAGATGCACCGGGACGGTTTGTACGGAGCACACAATGTTTCCTTTGAATAAAAACCCTATGTCGGTGTGTCATTGTACCCAAACAACACTAGGCTTTCGTCATTAGTAAATAGCACCGAAATGCTGAAAATGCATCGGGCTGGCGATATATGACCAACATCGGGCATGTTATATAAAAAACACCATATATTTTAATTAAATAAACACCATATGCCAGGGCATCGTTGTTAGAGTATAGCATCACAATGGTTATATAGTGAGTGTCTTGGTCTGCCATTTGATAGTACACACTGGTGTGTTGTCTGTATGAAGTGAACTGTTGATTTTGTAGTACTTAAAAATAACTCTGCAACGCTTAATTAGCCTCTACTATGCATTGGTTCTTCACATATATATCAAGTGCACCAGTGCATGTTATGATTATAAATGCACTACAAAAAAACATTCGCAAAAACATCCACTCGCCAGACTCCATAGTGACCTCTACTACAAACATATATCTGGGCTATTTTTATAAGGGCTTCCTCAAAAACATCTGCTAGAGGGTCTTTTCCTTGTAGTGTCAAATCCATATGCCTTTAGTTATGAGTGAGAGAAAAAACCACTTCCTTTTTTCATAATCATGAAATGGATCGAAAATGGAAGAATTCAACCATCTCTATAAAATCTAAGGATGGACATATTTTGACCAACTTGAAGATATAAAAGAAAAATAAGTTTGTCAATTTGAGTCTCTATAAGCATCTCATTTAGACTAGGTAGATGGTGAAGCCAATGAAATGTTGGAACATATGTTTGCAATAATCATATTAGTTGAGAATGGCCACCTCACAACATAAATCAAGGTAGATGAGGCCGAGGTAGTAATTTAGTCTCTCGAACTAAATAAAGTCGTTGGCCCAAATGCATTCTCTATAATTTTTTATAGATCTTACTAACATATGATTAAGTTTGTTCCGAGGCGAGTGATAAGGTACATGTATAAATATTCAAGAAAACCTTTTTAGCCTTAATTCCTAAAGAATCCAATCCTCCATCCTTCACTTGATTCAAAACCATTCCTCTACATAATGACTCCTATAAGATCTTAACCAAAATTATATTTCCAATTGCTTAAAAATTTTCTCCTAAACCTAATAACCAAAATTTAGGGTGGGTTTCTTTCTAACATACAAATCCTGGACAATATCATTATATTAGAGCTTCTAGAATCATATGACAATGGATTCCAGAAGCTCTAATCTACATTGAATATCATTATAGTTCAAAAATCCATTCACTCAAGTGAGATCAGAGGAGATGAATAGCCATTGAATTATATATTGCTAATGGATTTGACTAGGTCAATAATTCATTCCTCTTTCAAGTTTTAAGAAAATTTGGCTTTAGTTTTGCCTTCATTAACCTTATTTCTTCTTATATTGGGATCCCTAGGATTTTCCCTCTAGTTAATGGAGGAACCTCCTCTTTTTTCATATCCAATATAGATTTAAGGAAAGGGTGACCCCTCTCTCCTCTTCTGTATAATAATGGCTGATTTTTTGAGCAGGAAGCTAGACAATGAAAGAATCACAGGTCAAATTTCAAGAATCAAGATTTTTTTTGGAGTCAAGAGAGTCAATTATTCTCAATTTGCAGATGACACCATCCTCCTAAGCATAGATTTAGTAATAATGGCCTCCAGGTTTAAACCTGTATTATATTATTTTCTATGAGTATAAAAAATCAGAAGTTTATGGTTGGAATGTCAAAAAACAAGTATTGAGTGCAATAATAATAACCCTCTTGTTCTCCTTCTTTGACGAGTGAGACTCTTTTACTTATCTAGAAATCCTAATCAGTCTCTGCTCCATCTCCTCCTCTCACTGGAAAAAGGTTTTTTTTCAAATTAAAAATAAAAACAAAATAAACTCATGGGGGTCCCAATGGTTAAAGACATATGGCAAATTAGTCCTTTTGAATTTTTTTTATCAACCATCCCCATCTTCCAATTTTTCTCCCTTTTGACAATTTCCAATGTAAAATTCCAAATCATAAATGAACTTTGAAGATTCGTTCCACCTTGAAAATTGGGGTATAGTATGAATCCAATTCTCCTCTAGTGGCCTATGAATAAGATATCAACACTTATTCAACAAACCAATGGGTGAAAAATTATTATGGAGATTAATCAACTATAAACCAAAAAGGTGGAAAAAGGTTTTGCTAGGAAGTATTTTAAGGACCCAAGAAAAAATTACTTGACTTTCCCATCTAGGAGAAATCATGATCGCCAATATGGAAAGAACTACAAGCAATTCTTCCCATCATTAAGACTAAATTATAATGGATCGTTGCCAATAGAAAATATGTCAACTTGTGGATTGATAACATTAAATTCCTCCCTTCCTTAGCTGATAAAACCTCCTTAGTACCTCCAAGGGAATGGATGGACAACTCCAGAATAAATACTCTTAAACAAAATTATCTATGGGGTTTGAATGGCTTGTGGACTAGTTGGAAACTTGGCCAATATCCTAACTCACTAGCCCACATCATCTCCTCCCCTGAATCTTGTTTAGAAAGATGTGCCCTAGAAGCCATTCATAAGCAAGATAGGTGATGTTTGGGGACAAGGGACTACTTTTTCATGTAAGGCTACAACTATAAATTTGAGCAAAAAAATATCTAGTTAGAGACACAATGTGGAAAATAATCTATGATGACATTTCCCTCAAAAAATAAACTTCTTCTGTTGGATTTTGGATTAGGGGAAGACTCTAATAGCTGCTTTATAAGAAAGAAAATGAATGCTTGAACCTTCTAAATGAAAACCATACTTCGCTTTTGAGGAAAATACAAATCACATCTTCATTGAATGCCCTTATGATAAATAGGTATTACACCACCACTCCTCTATCATGGCATGGTCTATTCAAAATTTTAGCAAACCCAACTCTAGCTCTTTTGAAAACAAGCCAAAATTTAAAACTTTTTGGATGGCTATTCAAAATTGTTACTTTGAAAGATTTGGCTAGATTAAAACAAATAAATATTCAAGAAAAAAATCTTACTCCATGTTTATGTAGCTAAAAAAACTTGATTTTATCTCCAAGAATATTTTTTCCACACCACTTAATGTGAAGCAAATTCCTAGTTCAATGCTATGGAGCAAGCATGGTGGATCGTTTCCATTGACATGAAAATTCCCAAGGAAAGGAATCTTCTCAAAATTTCTTGAAAATCATGCTAGAAGCTTCATTTAGCCCATAAGAGTTCTCCAAATGGTGGATTTCGAAAAATTCAATATCTTATAAATTAGTAAAATTCTTTCGGTAATAATCACATGCAATGAAATGCGTCGACCACGTTCCATTGCATGTGATTATTTCCGAAAGAATTTTACTAATTTATATGATGGATCACAGAACCTTAGATTCCAAAAATTCAATATCTTATTTTTTGATGGAACTTCGTAATGTAATCTAGGGGAGGTAGATTCCAGGGGGGTTGTTATTTTTCACCCTGGATGAATAATTGAAGGAAAATGCATATGAAAATTTAGAGTGAAGTCCAATAATTCAACATAAGCATATGCTCTCTTGTAAGGCTTTTCCATGGTCAGGTCCTTTCATCACATTCATCTAAAACTGTTTTGTGACTCTCAATTGATAATCATACACTTGATTAAAGGATCAAAAGCTAAATATCTATGGATAGAAACCATCTTCAATCGAGTCCAAGATTAGGTCCTCCATCTAGAATGCAAGGTGTATTAGTTTCATGTCAAGAGAAAAAGCAACTACGAAGTGCATACCCATGCCAACAAGGATATAATAATGAATCAAAAGTTTTTATTTTATTTTATTTTAAAGAGAATATATTCCATCCATCCAATTCCTTGGCCCCGTGGATCATCAAATGTCAACTCATATTTGTACCAAGTGGAACCATAAGAGACTATATGTCATGCACAACAAGCATTTACCTTCCCCTCATCATGATGGAGGATTATGTCACACACAAAGGTTATATCACCTCTTGTCTCTTCTCACACTTGCATTATGGGATTAATTCATGTATGCATTTGGATTTCATATCAGGGAGTTGACTCACAAGGGCAATAGATGACATGGTAGAGAGGATGTTGTTTAAGCTTGATTCTAGCTTTTGTTTGTTCATTTCTACTACATTCTTCATTTGATACGTAGTCATGGATTTTAGTGACCTTTGCACCACTTGTGACACCCTCTTGAAACACGATTCAACACTCTTGAAACTGCATCTTGGCTTAAATGTTGTCTCAGATAGGCTGACAAAAATGAAGAGTTTCCTTGACAAAAAATTGGACATGTCTCTGAGCATCCTATTTCATATCAAGAGGAGGATTTATGCTCTGGAACAAAGGGTTACTAAAATGTAAAGTCTACCAAATGCATAGGATACACAACTAAAGCCCAATGCTTCCCTAGGTGATGGTGTATTAGGCACTCCTCTTTTGGCAATAAGGACTCTTCTTTCCATGAATTTTGGTACCCATGGTGACCATTTCTTTCAGAAACATAAAATTTGATTCCATTATGTCTTGTTTTGTCTAAGTTGTGTTCTATATCCATAAAGTTCAAGATTTAGCTATCCATGTGTTGCTTGATTGTATAATTCACAAAGAATTTTCCACAATGTTAATCTTAGATAGGTTGAAAGTTTGAAACCATAATAATATTTATCTTCAAGACCAAAATATGAATCCTTTTTGGTCTTGAAGATGAATCTTGTTGTGAATTAAAAACATTGACCTTTCTAAGATGAACATTGTGGCAAATTCTTCGAGATGTCTACAATCAAAACAACACATCCCACAAGAATCTCAAATATGTCATTATCATGTGGTTTTTGTATTACACAATTCAATTACATTTTTTCTCTAGGTTAGGCTTGTATTACTAGCTTTAGAAGAGTCAATTTTGCATGTTTTGTTCATTGTAGGAGTTGGAAAAATCATTGTCATGGTCTTTATCAAATCCCTTAGAGGGATTCTAGTGTATATATAATTGGTGGTCACAAAATTATATCTTGAACTTGGTGGAAGAAATTTTGTAAAATTCCTATGTGCTTCGACCACAATCTTTATTAATATAAATATTTCCTGTGTTTGTTAAAAAAGAAGTTACATGTCAATTGAGAAGCCGATTTCCAATTATAATATGCCAACATAGATTATGATTGCTAATTATCATGTGTTGTGCATAAAATTATTTAATGATTATTGGATCTTCAAGATCTTTCTTTGGCAAAGGTTATTTTTTTTTATGGAAAGCGATTGTTTTAATGATATGATTGATGTCTAGTCGACTAATAGACTAGGGTTGTGTTGTCTAGTTGTTTACTTGATTTATTGATAAGGGATTTATTTTTTATTTTTAAATAAAAGTCTAGCAATCTTATTATTAGTATTTTATCTTGTTTACATGTGCTTTTGTTTATCACCATAATCCATAGATAGTTTCGTTGATCACATAGTAGATTGGGTGGTCAATGGTTCAAACCTGCATTTGGTGAATGTTACTATACCTTGGACTAGTCTTTGCAAAATTGATAGTGCTTCTTAATATAAATGGTTGGATTAGTTTTCTTTAGTGATCAACAATTGTATTTCCTATCAAATTTAAGGGGGCTATTATGTAATTTGATTTTTCATCTTAGTTGAGTTTAAGGGGAGGTATTGGAACCAATGCTTCTTTTAGTAACCTCACCTATTTGGAATATTAGTTAACCATGAAGAAGGAGTCGACCAAGAAAATGAACTTATTGGTTATAAAAAATTAGATATATCCACTTGATCAATTTAGGTCCACATTTTATGGACAATGATGGGGTGTGTGGTCCCTTACATTAAGCGTTTGGTCACCTACCCAAACCTATATGTAAATAATCTCTTACATTGGTCTATTGTATTACACATCTATAATAATCACTTATCTACTCATGGATATTTTTTTGTTTTACTTAAGTGGTAATGATGTTCATTGACACCACCATTATTCTTGAAATATCTTTTTTCACTTATGCTATTTTTTCTTGTTTCAAGAATCTCTTCATGGTAGAAGAATAAAATTAATAAGAAATTAAGATATGAGATGTAAAACACTCACACTACAATAATGAGATTGCAATTTTTTTTAAATAAGTTTTTACTGCCCACCCATGTTAATGCCTTTTGCAATTAAATACATATATGAAATTCCATTTAAGTAACTAATGTAAACTAGTGATTAATAACAAAAAAATTATTTAAACATTATCAAGCACATGTCTTGATTATGAGCACTTCATGTGAGGTGAACATTCAAAGGCATTTAGAAATTGTGTGTAAAATGTGTACAAACTATTAACAATAACAATTGAATATGGATTATAAAAAAATAAAAAATAAAAATTTAATTGTTAATTGAAATATAATATATCTCCATAGATGAAGAGAGTGATACTTTATATTTCTGTAATATTCCTAAGTTAGCTTGTAGCTAATAGGAATATTAATTTTGCTTTTGAACTCTAGATGCATGAATAATTGAGAAAGGAGGCTCATAATTTGCTCAAGTATGAATAAAAATCCCTCCTAGTGTGAAAAGGGATCATGAAATTAAACTAGTTCAAGCATCCACATGTGTGAACAAGGTCTAGAATAGGTGGACAAGGTTAAGTTTGACCAATTCAACATGAATTATTCTCAAGGAGGTGGATCCTAAATAAAGCTAGCTCAATGTGAACAGAGATTGACTAAGTCAAAAAATCTGTCTAGATACATTGAACCACCTTGATGGACAACACAGTTTTTGTGGAGGAGCTTTTGCATGGAAGCAACCTCATAGTGGGTGGGACCCTTGGTGAGAGAGCTCATCAATTATATAATGAAGGAGATGGAAATCATATGGACACATTAGAGATTATATTTTCATGTGGTCTGCTTAGACTTCCTGCATACTTAGCAGTTTAGCTAAGTTGCTGCACTGCTTAGTGCAAGGGTTTTCCCGGGTGGGGATTCCCTACTCTTTCTTGGAGATCTTGCTTGAGAGATCTAAGAGGAGACCTCTGATCTGAATTTTCCACTACCAGGTGTTGGGCCAAGCACTTACCTTCAGAAAAAATGCAGTCCCTTCAGAAAACTGCGTTATATCTTAAGGTGTGCAGTGGGAGGGGTCAAAACCCCATTTTGAGGAGCTAGTTTCCCAAGATGAGGATCAGCCTTTCTTTGGGAAAGCTATGGGAAGAATATATAGCCATTCATTTGATTTTTCAGCCAATTTTACATAGATATTCAGCTACACACTATGATTCAGCCAGAGATCTGCAACAACTCTTTCATGTATATCATTTCTGTCAAGAAACCTTTGCCAGGTCTTCTTGGATCTGTATAAAAGAGATTAGATCTCTGTTTTTATGCCTCATTGAGTAATATAATAAGAATATCAGATATATTTATCTATTTTCTGAGCTTTACCTCCATTAGACTGCTCAGTCTCTTATGCAGCAACTCCGGTATTTTGCAGTGTTGGGGTTTTGCTAATTTTAAGCTGTTTTGAGCATGGGAGGCCTGTTTAACTAGGCTAAAGGCATTTGTTTCTGAAACTATTTTGCATGCATATCCTATATTGTCTAATCTAAGGGTCACAACCATTATTTTTCACTGTTATAACTCAATATTCAGAAAATAACGTTTTTGGGGCCAAATATGCTGTTTTTCCCCACTTGGTGACATTGTCAAAAGGAATAGTTTGTTGCTGTGATTGTTCCATGAAGGCCATGTTTTTAAATAAATTATATGAGATGATCACTTTCTGCTCTCCAATTGTGGAATACCTTAAGGTATTCTTATTGTTGTAGAAAATTCCAGATTTGGAATATTGAGTGGTATCAAAGCAACAATCTTGGCTCAGCCTGTGAGCTCAAGCATTATGGAGTCTTCTCATGGGGAGAAGGAGATTTTCACAAGAAATCATAGCAAACCCTTTTTTTCTGGAGAAAATAGGTTCTCAAAACTTCTCTTTTCAAATCTGCAGGGCAAAGGCAAGGGCATCAAAGAAATGAGGAGGGAAACACATAAAGATCCCTCACACAGATCTATACAGGAGGAAGATTCTAAGTCCTCATATTTTGGATATGATCACTCAGCCATATCATCATATCTACCACATTCTATCAGCAATTTCTTCATGAAGAGGAAGAAAGGATATGTGCCAAAGAAAGATACTCTTGGTGATTATTCGCAGGAATATGAAGCTCAATCTGAGGAGTTCAAAGATCACTTGAATTTACAAGGTTTTTGCCAAATGAAGGAGGAAAAGAGCACAAGGAGCAAGGAGCAGGGCAAGGGTAGATTATTTCTATCCAATTTCTATGGATCACCTCTATGTCCAGCTAGGGCTTGGGTGAAGGAGCTAGACACCTTTGTGCAGCAACATCAAGTTTCAGAATTTGAAGCTATCAAAGTAGAAGCGCTGCATTTTGAGGGTAAGGCCTATGCTTGATGGTTGTTTGAATCATTTTCCTTAAAGAATGAAAATACATCTACTTATGAAAAGTTCATTAAAACATTAGTAGAGAGGTTTGATGAGATTTCATGTGAAACATCTTCTATTGAAACTATCATACCATATCAAAAAGAGCTTTTGCATGAGTTGGGAGGGTTTATAAATCCAACTCCATTTTTGGAAACTAATGAAGAGGAGGTGAGCTTGTTTGATACTTTTCCAAGGGTAAGATCTCCTTTGGATGAAGGGCTTCCTTCTCAAAAGGAAGACATGAAGATTCCTTCTTCAAAAGAGGACCAATATCTAAGGTCTCTTGTTGAAGGTAAGGCAACTTCAACTAGTGAAGAAGAGAAAGGGGAGGCAAGAGAAGATAACGAAGTCATAACAAGGGCACTTCAAGCACCTCATGAAGAAGAGGATGGAGCAATTGCTCCAAATAAAGAAACTCTTGCACTCTTGCAAGGAGTTCCAAAAGGTCTCACACATAGAGCTCTTGGCATAACACATGAGCAACATGCACCTTCATTACCAAATGATGAGATATTGAAGATAGGAGGAGGAAAAGAGGAGGAATGGAACCACTAGATGAAGAGCATGTACCCTTCTCTATTTCAAAGTTTTAAAGAAAAAAGAAGGCAAGAGAACCTATGCAACAAGGGTAGGGGCAAATTTGTCCACCTACATTCACATCCTACTTTATGCCTTGATGCCTCTTTGCAAGGAGGCATTTTAGTAGGAAGACCTCCTAATTGGAGGGAAACTAAAGTGTTCTCTCAACTATATGCAGTAGCAACCTATTTTTATAAAGAGGGAACCTTGGAAGGAGCCACTACAACGTTGAGAATCATTGATGGAAGGCTAGGCAAATTTCTGAAATTGACCTTGCTTTCTTCCATTCATCTATTTGCGTTGGAGGGAGTAGATTCAGAAATCTGTGTTGATATGAGCATAGTATCAAAAGGCTACTCCATATATTTGGGGCAAAAAAGGATACTCCAATATATAATAAAAATTTCTGAACATAAAAAAAAAGATATTTTCATTTTTGTATGCAGGAGCAAAATTGTGGAAGTTTTGGGGGAAGAGAATCTTTCAAAAGGAGGGTGACTCTCCTAGACTTCAATCTTGTCTTGAGCAAGATCAGTTGCAAGAGGGGCAGAAAAAGAAACTTGGGAATACTCCAACATGTGACTTTGACATCAAGCATGTCAAGGAGGAGAACCATCATATGAAAAATGCATCATTTCATACTTCTACAACGATGTCAATGTTGGGAAGCCTAGACCCTTATTGGGAGTCCCAACTCTTGATGGAATATTCTAAGGACCTATTCATATGTAAGGTTCTTGATGGGCAAGAAATGGATGGAAAGTATAAATTAGTTAATGGGATCATTTATGTTCATGATCAGATCTACTTAACTAAATATTCCAAGCTCAAGAAAAAAATACTTAACACAACCTATGAGGTCTTGCTTTCAAATCCAACTAGTTTAATTATAACATATCATGCTATCTTAGATGGATTAATGTGGGAAAATTTCAAAGAGGAGATGCACTCTCATATGAGTAAGTGCATGGATCATCTGTTGGTTGAGGAGGAACATAGCTCTTGGGAAGAGTTATCATTATCACCTCCTTATTCATTGAGTGTGAGAGGGAGCTCATCCATGAGCTACCTTGCTGATTTTAAACAAGTGTATGATAAACATTGTATTTTTGAACCTCATGATGTATTTATTATATACTTTCATTTTCTTAACACTCATGTGTAGGTCTTAGCTCCAAGAGGGGGCACTTTTTCTGACAGGCTTCATAAGCCACTTTGGGCCATGAACAATGGTGATGCTAGCCATTACTTGGGAGGTCCTGGAGAGGTGATGTACTCTTCATGGTGTGATTCCTTAACACCAAATATCATACACCCTCTCCAAGAATGCAAGGAGGATGGGGCAGTAAACAAGTGTTGGGGAGAATGCTTGTCATATCATATCCTATGGCAGTTAGGAGGAAAACGACGTTGGTTGCACATAAGGGACCATTGTCCTTCTCCCTTATTGTATATGGCAGCTAGCATGATCTTACTTATGATCCCACATGCTAAAGATGTTCTTATCTTTGTTGGGGGCATGGTTGGATAAGAGGCACACTTATTGGATGTGTCTTTGGGGGAAGAAAGTCGCTACTTTTTCTGCACTACATGTTCCAAGGGGAGCATGAGAAAATATATGGCCACCATTACATACCACTTGTTTCTTTATGATGTGGGCCATATTTTTGGTTGGAGCACTTGGGGCATACCTCTCATGATAAATTGGGAGGAGTTTTTCTATGGATTTCCAAGCTAGAAGGTGATCCACTTCATTTGGATGATAGCATGGAGATGTGAGTCTTTCATGAATCATGAAAATCCCAATGATTATCATCACTTCTATCTTGAGGAGGCCATGGATCAACAAGAAGGTTTCCATAACAACCTTCCATTCTTTCATGATGAGAGCCATTGGATTTACTCACCAAAGGGTAACTTGCACTTTAAGGAAGGACCATTGGAAGACATGTTAGAGTATACACAGCAGAAACTAAATAATTGACAAACATAGCATAAAAAAAGAGACAAAATTTAATGTGGTTCACCCAAAAAATCTAGACTACATCCACCAAACAGAGGTATCAGCCATCTTATTATTCAACAGGAGATTACAACAAATTTCTCACATCTGCACTTCCTCTTCCTCATCCCTCATATCTATTTTGCCTCTATGGGATTACAATTTATAGATGTAGAAGAAAACTGAATATTAAATTCAATTCCATCCTATCACAAGAAAATAGGATTGTTTATCTCATCTTCAGGATTTGATGCCCTCAAATTTGGAACAAATCCTATTGTTGGCATTATCCATGAGATTTTAGCCAAAATAATATGCAAAATCTCAACAATCTCCACCTTGACAACAATTAACCTAATACCTTGTTTCTTTATTATATTCATTTTTTTCTACAAGCCAAGAGAAGCCAGACACCATCGTAGCTTCTCTAATAAAACTGGTTTCATGAACATGTCTGCACAGTTTTCCTTTGTATGCACTTTTTCAAGAGAGAATCCCTGTTCAGTGATAACCTGTCTTACAAAATGGTACTTTATAGGTATATGCTTTGATTTACTATGATAGGTAGGATTTTTAGCCAAATGAATTGCACTTGTTAGCCCCTTATGAGTTCCTTGACAAGCAAGCAAGGGGCTAGAATGTTTTATGAGCCTTCAAGGAATGCATTTCCCTTGAAAACACATCATCCTTGAAGACTTTTTATGTTCCCTGCCTTTGACTGTCTCCCTCTGCTAATCTGTTGTCCATGAGCCCTGCTGAATGATAAAATTTGTGCTCCAAGGGCCATTTTCTGTCCCTTGTTCCCCTGCAGAATCCTCCTTTTTTCCCCTTTTATTTCCCTCTTCAAAATCTTCTTCTACCCCCTCTTTTTCCCACTAACTCCTAAATTCCCCAAAAATCCCCCTTGAATCCTACCTTAGCCCTTTGTTTGGCTAGATTTCACATTTTCTTCCCTATCGTTACCCTCTCTAACCTTCAAAATTCATTAAAATGGGTTAAAAACCCACTTTCCGACCTTATAATAGGGCTTAGCCCCTTTTTCCATCAGCCCCAACCACTTCCCCACATACGCCCGTCGCCCAAAGGCCAAGCGCTTAAGCCTTAAGCACTAATCGCATCGGAAGATCGGGTCGGAGCGTTAAAATCCTTTGTAACACAGGAAAGTTCCGATGCGGTTGTTTTGTTAACAAAGTCCCACGACTTGTTTTCAATCGTTCATCTTTCGTTCCAATCGGACGGCGGAGCGCCAATCGCACCCCCTGCCCAATCGCAATCGCAATGTTTTATGTGCGCTCCCTGATCGGTTCATCGCAAGTGATTGTGATGCGATTGATTGCACTCCCTTCCGATCGCAATCGCAGGTCCTTCCCTCCGATCCCCGATCACGTCGTCTCTCGATTTCATCCCGACCGTCCATCCTCCCCGCCGATCCGATGGTCATCGCTCCTCCTGCCTAATCGGAATTGGAAGTTTTGATGTGTGTCACCCTTGTTCCCCTCCGATTGCAATTGCCATTCAATCCATTTTGAAATTGATGGCCCAGATCTTCTCGCATCGCATCCATCGCTCTTTCTCTTTTTCCCTTCGTGCAGATCTCCACCGTTGATTCCCTTGTTAATCCAACGACTATCGCTCATCCTTCTTAATCGCAATTGGAAGTTCTTTGATTTCTCCGCTTTGTACCCCTCCGATTGCGATTCCCCGATCCAGATCTCCACCGTTGATCCCCGAGTAAATCCAATGGTCATCGCTCCTCCTGCCGCATCGCAATCAAAAACTCATAAGTGTGTCACCCCTGTTTTACTTTGATTGCGATCGTTCCGAGTTGATCCTGACCGTCCGTTGGATCTAAGATCTGACGGCTCAGATTTGATCGCATCTCCGCCTCCGCTGGGTCCCACCTCGTACATTCATATCCATGCAGTTTCATTACATTTTCGCCCATTTCCTGTGCATTTTTGGTTTTAACCAAAGTTCCATATTTGCATTAAAGTCTTATATTTCATGTTCGTTTCGTTCGTTTTCATATATCATTCCGCTGTGTCAATCTCCGCCATTGATCTTTGTCCCGGACCACGATCTAACGGTCTGTGCTGCATTCCACCACCAAACCCTATTGTCCATTGTTTTCACCATTTAAATGCATTTTTCACATTCATTTCATTCAAAAAAACTATTTCACCACACCGCCACTGCGCTGTGTCTCCATGAGTCTCAGCTCCATCCACCTTCCTATTGTTGTGTTTTTCTTGATCCGGTCGTAGGTTTTGTAGAGTACAGAGGTTGAAACACCGCCATGATTGCACAGTATTGATGCAGCGACAATTTTTCACTGACAAAAGTGTAAATGAAGTGGCAGAGAGTTCCAGGCACGAAAATGAAGATCTACAAGACTTAAACCAAGCTCTTCAAGGCAATCTACCAAGGTCAAATACATCATAGATCACCAGAGAATACGAATATGCAAAAGTTATTGTACAGCAGGTTTTTCTGCATCAGCAGAATGTTTTTCCTCCCAGGAAGGACAGGTTTCCCATACGGTTTTTATTATATGCCGTGCTCCCGGGGAGATTTCCACCCAGAACGCAGTCCAAAGCTCTCAGAGCATTTGTTGCACAGATATGGCGGAACTTTCTATTTTTTATTACCAGTTTGTTTATTCACCAAAGGTACCATAGAGTACAGAAAACTAGAAATGCATTAAAGACCTATATGGAGTAAATGAGGCCTGACGAAGACCATTTTTTCCTCCAAAGTTCCAGAGATTAATGCTCATAGTTAAAACAGAATGGGCTTCGGCCTTCTCTTTCTTTTCTGAGTTAAATGTTTCATTTAATCTTCTACCTACCTCCTTCGCTCCTCTTCAGTTATAAAAATCATGAGAGAAATATTGTAAAGGTTGTTGATGAGATATCAAAGAACTGTAACCTGTTTCTGTGAGATACAGTTTTGTGTAAAGTTGTAAGATAGGCTGAAGAAATATGTATTCAAGCTAAGTGTTCAAGCTGTGGGCAATGTTGTACTTGAATGGTGTTGTTTTTAATATGACAAGCACATTTATTTGGATCTTGATCTAAAGTAGCTGGTGATGTTTTCCTATCTCTGTGTTTTATTTCATTCCATTTCAGTTCTTCTGGCTTGCATCAGAAATCTGGCATAGGATTTGCCCTTGTTAGGCAACCTATGTTTTTGCTCTCCTTGTGTTATGAACCTAATTCATAACTTAAGTATTAAATATAGTCATTAATAGAATAAATAGAAATAAATGTAATTACTAACTAATCAGTTAGGATTATGTTAAATAGTCATTAGGTTAATGAAAAGGCATGTCTAAAAGACATGCCTGTTCATGAAAAGGTACCTGCATGGGTATAAAAGCGGGACCTCGTTGTAATCGTTCAATCATGTTATATCTTATCAATAAAATATTATTATTATTAATACCTCTTGTGTATTTTTATAATTAAAGCCTTTTGCTATTAAATCTACAAATCTGCAAGTCTTCTGCTACAATATTCAAAACTACGAATTCCGCTACTACAGTGGTATTGGAGCCATCTTGAAGCCAAGTTAGGGACAAGTTGAAGCAATGGCACATAACATTGTTGTACAAGCCTACGAACGTAGTTTACAAGCCTATGGACATAAACTACCACACTATGTGTCATTACGAGAAGAAATAATTGAGAAGATTAGGAAAGCTCAACAAAAGCTTCAGAAAGTAGAGAATTCTTGGGCAGAAATCACAAACGGTTTAAAAGAAAATTCTGCAGAGCTTAAAAAAATTTCTGCAGATCTTAAAAAAATTTCTCGTAATAGAAAAGAAAAACATGAGAAACAGAAAGATGAAAAATGTTGTAAAAATGAGAAAGCAGTTAGTTATGATAAAGGGAAATCAGTTAAAACGCCCATGGAAAAGTCAACTAAATATATTCCCCCACCAATGCGTAATAAAAGTAAAGAAGAAGGGAAATGTTGGAAATGTGGAGACATATACTTCACAAGACATAAATGTGCACTTTATACGAGAAATATCATTGCCAGCAATAATAAAAAAACACAAAAAAATGAAGCTGATGTAAATAAGGGTGAAGAAGTTGAAGAAGAAAATGTTGATCAGAATAATGACTATAAAAAAATTATTACCAATCAAGATGGTGAAGAAGCGGAACAAAATGAAGCTGGAGAAGATGTAATAGATAATTATGATATCAATCAAGATAAAGATCCTGTCATGCAGACCATGCAAAGTCTAGGATTTCCAATGCAGGGGATCAACCCACAGAACACTTTGCAAGGCCAGTTTCAAGAGCAGTACTTAAATGTAAACGGTCATCCGTTATCAGTTATTCTTCAAAATCAGCCTCATGCCCAAGGCCAAGTGGAAAATCAGCAAGCTGCAGTAAATCAACAGGCAGTTTATCAAACTCGACATTTGCAGTCTGGGTCACATCAATCCCCATTTCAAACTAACCAGCAGGCTTCTTTTCATTTGGGTCAACCTCAGGTAAACCAAGTGCACCAGCATGGTGGTAACCCTGGATTACATTTGGCAGGGATCCAACATCTTGGCCAAATTCAGGCAAGAGCACAGAACCCATTATTCCAGGGCCTAAAGATTGGAGGGCGGCACTTATTGCATGGATCACCCAGTGCCCCTGTAAACTATGTTGGCAACAGTGTTGATGCAGGAGTACGAAGTCAAATGCCAGTAGCTGTTGCCTCCTGGTGTCTTGAGATTCTTATGCTTTATATTCAAGATCAGAGAAATCGACCACAGGATAATGACATAGGATTTTGGAGGGATAATTCTCGCATTATTGATTTCGATCGTGAAATTTCAATCAGAAAATCTTCATGAACTTTGGGAAACATGGAGGCACGCAGTTCAACATTGTCTTTAGACAATGCGTCTATTTCTTTCCAAGAAAAGTTCTCTGCATCGAACGATGAATCTTCAGAAAACATGAGAGTAGGTGATGAACGGATGACCACAGAAGCAGAAAGATCTTTTTTAACGAGACAGCCTAGTAATTCCCAAAACGAGAAAGGTGAGGCCATAATTAAAGATGAAGAAATGGTCCGTAAAACAGTTGTCACTTCAGAGAATTTACAACTTGATGAAATGGATGGAGAAGGGGTAGAATGTAGTTGTTGCTATCGGGAATTTCAGCGTGAGAATGTGGTACAATGTGGAGATGGGCATCAATTTTGTTTTGAATGTATAGAGAAGCAGGTTAATCAAATCCTTTATGGAGGTGTGAGGGCACATGGCTCTCTATCTTGCTTCGCAGCTGATGAAGACTGCAAGGAATCAATTCCCTTGTCAGATATTAGTAAAGATATTCCAAATGACAGTGTTGAAAGATATGAATATCGGCAGGCACAAGACGCGTTAGCTGAAGCCAAAATTGAGAATTTAATTTATTGTCCATTTTGTAGCATTCCATATGAAATAGACAATTGTTCACAAGTCTTGGACTGTCCAAACCCTAAATGTTTAAAATCTTCATGTATCCAATGCAAGGGGCTGAGTCACTTACCACTACGCTGTGGAGAGGTTGATGAAAAATCAGCTGAAATTTCTCTTCGTAGGCAAGTTGAAGAGAGGATGGCGAAAGCTGTGATAAGAGAATGTAACGAGTGCAAGTCACCAATAATCAAGTCGGGTGGATGCAATATCATGACATGTGGTTGTGGGAACCGAATGTGTTACGTTTGCAGACAGACAATTTCAAATTTACATTTTTGTGATTGTGGTCCATGTATTGGGGAACTAGGGAAACCCTGTCCACAATGCAACAGATGTTATTTTTATGACTCTGAGATAGAAGTTAATGAGGCTCTCGCTGCCAGGGAGGAAGCCTTTAAGGAATTGGCTGCCATAAATCCTGAGTTGCATGCTCTGGAAATTGGACCTCCCCTCGAATGGGTAATACCGCAACCATCCACAGAGGGGCAGACAAGTCGTACACAACCTTTTCGTAAATGTGAATATATAATTCCAGAAGAATTGTACAACGTATTGGACCAGACGAAGGCTGAGAAACTCTGTGTTGATTATCACGAGCAAGTTCAGGTGGAATGAAAAGTTCATGAGAAACTCATAAACTCAACAGTGACTGTGTTAACTTACATAGAGGAGCAGAATAAATTGGCCTCAAAAGAGCAGGCAATAATAGATGGATTTCCTTCGATGGCACATATGAATGAATTCCTTACAAAAATTACGCAGAAAGAAACAGACCTGCTGGAGAAAACAGTAAATGTCGACACGTCGATTAGATATATTGATAATGTTATGCGGTGTTTGATTTTGACTTTGAAAACTGTCAAAAGAGCAAGGTCTTTTTTTATTTCATGGTCATTAATCGTGATCAAATACCGAGCCAATTCAAAATCGTGTGAATCGGGTGCTCTGTCCGTTCCGTCGTTCTGTCCGTTCCGTTCAATGCCCTAGCAAACTATTGTTTATGGATTACCACACACGTTAAAATGGAATGTGCAGTAAAGGGACACGAGAAGGGACATGACTATTTGAATGAACCTATAGTCATAAAAATAAATAAACAACAATAATTTTATAAAAATGGTTAAAGTAATTTAATTATAAGTTGCTTTAATAAATTTTTATAAAGTTACTTCTATATATATGTATATATATATGTATTAGTTTTATTGTTATAACTATTATTAATTTAATTAATTAAAATCACAATTTAATTAATTAAATTAATGGAAAAAAGAAGAAGAGAAGAAAGTGCTATGTGATTTAAAAAAAAATAATAATAAAAAAAATCACATGGATTTAGAACAATGTGCAAAATACAAGGAAGGTACCAGTGATTAAAGACATTCTTAGCAGATAATCCGAAATGAAAAAAAAATTGTCGAGGTTAAGATAACATGTCAAATTACATAAGTTGAAATGATTAGCGATTAAATATGAAGATAAATGCCAACAATATAGCTTTGAGGACAAAGCTTTTCGAAGAAGGAGGCAATGTTATGAACCTAATTCATAACTTAAGTATTAAATATAGTCATTAATAGAATAAATAGAAATAAATGTAATTACTAACTAATCAGTTAGGATTATGTTAAATAGTCATTAGGTTAATGAAAAGGCATGTCTAAAAGACATGCCTGTTCATGAAAAGGTACCTGCATGGGTATAAAAGTGGGACCTCGTTGTAATCGTTCAATCATGTTATATCTTATCAATAAAATATTATTATTATTAATACCTCTTGTGTATTTTTATAATTAAAGCCTTTTGCTATTAAATCTACAAATCTGCAAGTCTTCTGCTACAGTATTCAAAACTACGAATTCCGCTGCTACACCTTGCCTTAATGTTTTTTGCTAAATGTGCTATCTAAGGATCGATTTCAATTAATTTAACCAGTGTAGTGGTCTGATATATTGCTAGTTGATGTATGAATTAACGGAGTCTGTTTTTAGATTTAATTAAATGAGTTGAGAACAATGGGAGGTTTAGAACTCTGTCTCTGCCTCACTAGGATCTTTCCATTTCAATTAAACTTTCCAAGTTCCCTCAAGTTGCCTCTGATTATGTCCAATCAGGTCTGGAGTTAAATGACCTCTGACCCGATCTATAGACAGAATTGGATGGTTTTCCTCTCTTCATTTTCAATCCTTGATGCTCCATGCCACACAATCATTTTAGGATCCAATGCTTTAGATGACTAGCCCAACTGAAAGGTTGTACATTGAACAGCAAGTAAACCCTTTCCTGACTCCATTGCCCAATGGCCTTGATGTTCTCTGAGTTATTTACCTTTGCCTAAAATATTCTTTGCCTTGCCTTGTCTTATATTGAATCCTTCATTCCTGATTCCCAACAACCAAATTAAACAAATCAAAAAAACAAACCTCGAGCCTATAACTAGCCTAGCATCTTAAAATTTGAGCTCAAAGACATATACCTTTGACACATCTTAGAGAGATCCCTCTCTAGATCCAGGAGGGCTAGATCCTGAGGTCTGAAAGTGGTTTGATGTTGTCTCATCTTTTGGTCTTGCCAATCTGGCCAAAACATGGGAACCCCAACATAATGGCAACTCTGCTGGGGACATTCTAAGTTTTTCTCACCTTCCACATCATAAGCCTCAGAAAACCTGCAATCTCTGGTTAGGTTGGTAGTAAAGCAATCCTATTCACACATCAACCTCTATACCATTTGTTGTGTTTTTCCCATACTCTTGGACAGAGTCTGGAAAGGGCCAGGTAGCCTCCAGATCTCACACTCTTTCAGTGGTGACATATCTGGTAAATGCCCTCCCAGTCAATCTCTAGTTAGAGTCTGTTGTGTTTGGAAGATATCCTTAAAATGGGACATCTCATAAGCACTGTGGTGGACAGTGTACCCTCCAGGAAACATCCTAAACTTTCAACCTGGCGACTCCATAGTTCCTAAACAATTTAAAGACTCCACTGGTGATCAGTAGGCCTGCTGATTATCTTGGTTCACATTAGACTCCACTGGGAGACCAGCCACCGTAACAACATCAACCACAGTAGAATTAAAAAATAGGGTTAAGCTGCTTGGTTAAAACTAAACTCTGGCTCACAGAACCATTCATACAAGAGCTTATCCTAACCCAGACCCACCTAAAATAGTTGATAACCCTGAGAGAATCCTCAAGAGATCACCTACACCTAGAAGATCAACTGTTTCCAGTCACATCCATAGAGCTAACTCTACCCCAGAAGACTTTACAGCTCTATCAGACCCATTTTTTGACCTAGGCCCTCAAAACATTTTGCCAAGAACTAGGTCATTCAGTGCCCTAGACTAGCCAGACCTTGAGTTTCCTAGCTCACCACCCCAAAGTGGTAGACACCTTGGGAATAGACAGACCCCTCCATCTACACCTCCCGATATACATTTCATTCAAAACTTGGGGCTCAGTCACCCTAAATCTGCTCAACAAACCTCGGCTGGTCCTAGTATCACTGTCATCCACATACCAGCTGCTCAAGTCAATCCTTTACCTCATCAAAACATCATCATGGCAGCATGGTATAAACCTCTCGTTTTACCTCAGCCTCTAGTACCCTTACCCAATGATTATCAATCAAATATCCCTCACTTTACTGCAAAGGAGTCTATCACAGCCCAACAACATGTAGATAAGATGGAGGATTCTTTTGACTACATGGAAATTGATGATGACATAGTCAAAATGAGAATCTTTGCCCAGAGCTTAGGGGGTTATGTGAAGAAATGGTTTAAGGGCCTACCTCTAGGTAGCATAAATGACCTCCCAGCTCTATATCAGACTTTCATAAACAAATGGGAAGTTAGGGCAAACCCTTGCTAACTCCTAGCAGAATACATGACCCTTAAAAGAAATGTAGGAGAGAGTGTCCATGATTACACAACAAGATTCAACAACATTTACAATGCTGTCCCTCCACATATGAAACCTCCGCAAGGCATGGCTCTAGCGAAATACCCCGAAGGCTTTGATGCTGACATGGCCTATCGGCTTAGGGATAAAGAATACAACACATTGGAAGACATGCAGAAAGGAGCAGTGAATATAGAGGCAAATCTGATTGAGAAAAGAGTAAGACTGAGAGCTAAGAAGAGGGTAACATATAGAGATGAAAATGTAGCTTCCTCATCTGACCAGAATTATGATAGATTTTCTAAAAACATGGAAGAGCTACAAAAAATGGTGAAAAAAATGGTTGTCGCAGTTAGTAACAAAAACAGAATTCAAAATCATAACCAGAACCAGAACTTTAGAAGAAACAATGCCACTCACAACAGACAAAGAGAATCAGATCAACAAGTTATTCCCCCATTCCAAGAAAACTTTCTTCATGAAGATGAGAGAATCATAGAAGAGTCGGAGGGAAATAAAATAAACATGTTTGACGTGGAAAACTCGATCCATAACTGTTCCACAGAAGAAGATCAGACTTCTCCTTCATGTTGGGATGAAGAATGGTTTGAATCTGAGGATTACAGGTTAGGATTTGAAAATGCTATGATGCAGGTCAGAGAAGAATATGAGCTCAGAAGCAAGGAGAGTCAAGAAAATTCCAAAACAAAGGCTCCTGAGGTCACCATCAAGAAGAGACCTGAGAAAACCTCTAAAGTGACTGCTGAAAGTAAAAAATCAGCAGCTGAGAGTTCTGGAAAGAATAGAGAAAAGGATAACCAAAACACTGACACACAGGGTAAACCAACTAGTAGCGCTGACACTACAGTTAGTGCTCCTGATAAAACAGTTTCTAACATTGTACATAGTGAGAATCAGCGTACTGATTCAGCCACTAAGGCAGCGGCAAACAAAACAGAGTTGAACATTTCCAAGAGTCAGTCTACTTTCAATTTGGAGAGTGAGATTGCAAAAATTAAAATCTCTGTCCCACTCGCTGAGCTAGCCACTCAGGATGTATATAAAGGCCAAATTTTGAAAGCATTAAACTTAGGCGAGAATAGTGACACTGTAAATCTGAGTGATGATCAACTTGCCCTCCTGTTTGGTCCAAATATAGAAGGAAAGTTTCAGGAAGGGGTAGTTCCACCTTTTTATATCAGTCTCAACATTCATGACAAGATTATTCATAATGCAATGCATGATTCTGGGGCATCACACAACCTAATGCCTAAGGTATTCATGGAAAGACTAGGCCTAGAGATAACCCGTCCCTATAAAGACCTATATTCATTCGACTCTAGCAGAGTAAAGTGTCTTGGCCTGATCAAAGATCTATGTGTGAGCCTCGCCCAGATTCCAGCAAAGTGTATGGTCATGGACGTTGTGGTGGTAGATGTGCCACCCAATTATGGCATGTTGTTATCAAGATCATGGGGAGCCAAGCTGCAAGGGACAATGCAGATGGATGGGGCTTATGCCACAATCCCAATCTTTGGCCAACTGAGAAGACTGTACAGGGAATCACAAATGAAATTCCTAGTTAGTAGCCCTGAAAAGCCTGAAAATTCTCTTCTATACTCTGTGCATACAGACCTGGATTCCTTTATCCTCTACAATGATAAATCTTTGGGGAAACCAGAATCTGAAAATGTAGGTACAAGCAAAGATACACATGATGAAACAGAGCCAATGGACTTAAACATAATGGCTACCCTAGACTCAGTAGAGGAAGACGTGGAAAACTTGGAATAGTGCGCTGAAAAATGATGCAAAGTGAATCGGAAACAGAATGCAAACAGCTAGCTTGTCATCCCTCACAAACTCATACATCACGCGAAGAGCTAAATAACCCACAGCCTAGTGCAACTCCCATAATGCAACATACTGGTGAAACCGGCTGTAGGGAAGAGACTGATAACAAAAACGAGAGTGAACCCATGTGGGAGATGAGTTTCGATGGGTCCTGCACAAGAAGAACTGCCGGGGCTGGGGTATGGCTGCGTAACACAGAAAGCGACTACGCGGAGAGCCATGCCTGCAATCTGCATTTCAAATGTACCAATAATATGGGGCCCTTATCCTGGGTTTAAATTTGCTGAAGAAGATAGGAGCTCGTAGAATAGCCGTGTAGGGAGACTCTGAATTGGTTATAAAACAGGTGAACGGTGAATACACAGCCAAGCACCCTAGGTTGAGAGCATATAGGAACGATGCTGTGGATATATTGAAAAAATTTGTTGAATACGAATTAGTGTCTGTCCCTAGAAACCAGAATGCCATTACAAATGGATTAGCTTGCCTAGCCAATTCATACCCTAAGACTCCAAATGACCAGCAAATCATCATACAGACCAAATTCAGGCCTGTGGTGCCAGATAACGAAAAATACTGGCAGGTCTTTGAGGGTGACAAGCAGATTGAAGATTTCCTAATAGGCAGAGATGAGTTTGAGTTTTCTGACTCAGACTCTACGTCTAGTGATAGCTGCCTAAGTGAGGAACCCTTAGAAAAGGAAGAAAATACACCCCACAACATAGTAATAAACGCTTTAAATGGAGAAACCGGAAATTCAACCACAGAACATGAAAACACAGATAGTGAAGAAGTGGAGGTGCTGCAGACCAAAGATAAGAACATACCTCGGGGTTTGGCGCCGTTAGAGGACCTATTTGACTTTGATGATGTAGCAAAAAAGCCCACCATAGAGCATGCGGACTCTGACGTAGAAGAATACAATATAGGCACAGAAGATAAGCCCAAAATGATTAAATTGGCAAAATCCTTACCCACAGAGATGAAAAAGAAATACATTGACCTTTTCAAAGAGTTTATTGACGTATTTGCTTGGAGTTACGAAGACTTAAAGGCATATGACACCAACATTATACAACACAAAATACCTTTGAAAGAAAATCAAAAGCCCTTCAGGAAAAAACTTTGTAGAATAAATCCAAAACAGTTGCCCGCGGTAGAAAAAGAGATTAAAAAGATGTATGAGGCAGGCATAATAGTTCCCGTAAGATTCTCTGATTGGGTTTCGAATTTAGTGGCTGTGAGAAAGAAAACAAGTGAGATCAGATTGTGTATAGACTTCAGAAATCTTAATAGGGCCTCACTCAAAGACAACTACCCTCTGCCAAAAATGGAACACATTCTTCAGAAAGTAGTAGGCTCCAAAAGAATCTCCCTGCTAGATGGTTTCTCAGGTTACAACCAAGTCCTAGTCCTCCCAGAAGATCAACTAAAAACATCCTTTACCACTCCTTGGGGCACCTTTATGTATGTAAAAATGCCTTTTAGGTTGATGAATGCTGGTGCGCCCTTCCAAAGAGCAATGGATATAGTTTTTTCAGATGAGATAGGACACTTCATTGTTATTTACTTGGATGAAATAACAGTCTATTCCAAGACTGAAGAAGAACATCTAAAACATCTGAGGAAAGTGTTTGAAAAATGTAGAAGGTTTGGTCTATCATTGAACTCCAAAAATATTGTATTTGGGCTGTAAGAAGGAAAGCTTCTTGGCCACATTATATCTGAAAAGGGAATTAGGATAGACCCACAAAGAGTTGAGGGAATACTACAAATCACACACTCGAGGAACATCAAAGAATTACAATCCTTCATTGGGAAAATAAACTTCCTTAGGAGATTTATCCCCAATCTATCTGAACACCTTAGGAATATGACTAACATGCTGAAGAAAGGTGAAGGGGTTAAATGGATTGTTGGAGCTAAAAAATCTTTTGAAACAGTAAAACTTGCACTCACCCAAGCTCCTGTTCTGATTAGCCCATATTTCTCAAAGGATTTTCTGATTTTTTCATTTTCCTCTGAGCATACAGTGGCTGCAGTCTTACTGCAAGAAAATCCAGAGGGTATGGAACAGCCAATAGCCTTTTTCAGCAAAGCACTGAGGGATGCACCATTGAAATACAACATAATGGAAAAGCAGGCTTACGCTCTTGTTAAGGCTTTAAAAGACTTTAGGGTGTACATATTGCATTCCCACACCATTGCTTATGTGCCTAACATAATAGTCAAAGATATACTGTCCCAAGACCTAGATGGGAAGAGGGGCAAATGGATTGCTATGATTTTAGAGTACGATCTTGAGATAAAACCCACCGAATTGATCAAAGGTCAGGGCCTGGCTAAATTAATGGCTGAATCAAATCTGCAGGCCCTTGAAATTAACATGGTAGATGCCTTAGATGAGCAGGAAGGATTGCCTGACCCCACTGTTGAAGAGAAGTTTCAGAACTCTGCTTGGTACTCTGATATCCTTTATGTGCTCACCAACCTCAATGCTCCACCTGAACTGTCAAAGAATAAGGCCAGATTCATAAAACTAAAAGCCAAAAGCTACTGCATTTTGAATGAAAACTTATACTGGAAAAATCCAAATGGCCTATTGCTTAAATGTTTTCCTGAAGCAGAGGCAGAAAAGGTTAAAGACGAATTCCATGCTGGAGAGTGTGGAGGCCACCTGAAATGGAAGGCCACTGCAAAAAAAATACTCAAGGCTGGTTATTATTGGCCCACACTCTTCAATGACATCCATAAGGTGGTAATTGCTTGCCACAAATGCTAGATTTTTGAAGGTAAGAGAAAAATCCTTCCCCTCCCTTTACAACCCATCGCTGTTGAAGGTCCTTTATGCAATGAGGCCTAGATTTTATTGGGGAAATCCACCCTGCTTCTTCTGCACAACAAAAATGGATCTTAACAGCCACATACTACTTCACTAAGTGGATAGAGGCCATACCTACTAGGAATGCCACAGATTCAGTCATCATTAAGTTCCTAGAAGGTCATATCCTCTCTCGGTTTAGTTGCCCAAGGAAAATAATCATCGATAATGCTGCTGCTTTTGGATCCAAGAAAATGGTTGATTTTTGTCACAGGTATCAAATAGTGCTTGGTCATTCAACTACCTATTACCCACAAGGTAATGGGCTGGCTGAATCATCAAACAAGAGCCTTGTGGCCATCATCAAAAAGCTATTAGAGGAGAACAAAAAGTCATGGCATAACAAGTTGGTGCATGCCTTGTGGGCTAACAGGCTTACAACAAAGAAATCCATTGGCATGTCACCATTTCAGCTTGTCTATGGTACAGAAGTAGTTTTTCCTACCAGCCTTGGGATATCAGTAATCAAGCTGGTCCAAGAGATTCAAACAGAAGAAGACAGTATGGTGAGAAGGATAAACCAGACAATTTATCTTCAGCAAACAAGGGAAGAGGTTTATAATAGAGCTGTCAAAGTTCAGGAAAACATAAAGAGGTTGTTTGACAAGAGAACCAAAGCTGCTGATTTCAAAATTGGGGATAAAGTTTTGAAGTGGGACTCAAGGAGAGAGGACAAAGGAAAACACAACAAGTTTGACAGTTTGTGGTAGGGTCCATACATCATCTAGGCCACTGTGGGTCCAAATGCTTTCTTCCTACAGGAATTAGATGGTACAGAGCTATTTGGGGGTCCTGTCAATGGCAGGATGCTCAAACACTACTTCTGCTGATTTTCAATTTCCAGTTTTCATTTCCATTGTACATACAATTGCAGAATTTTATTTTCAAGAAAAAGAGAAAAAAGTTTCAAGAAACAAAGGAAAAGGAGGGGTTCAGACAAGCTCAAAACATGAACCTATGATGTGGAAAATATTGGCTCTAATATGATCAAAACCTGAGCCAAAGAAAGCAAAAAAAAAAAAAAAAAACTGGTCCTAACATGCTCAAAATCTGGACCAACAAAGAAGAAAGAAAAATCAGCTCTAACATGCCTAAAATCAGAGCTGAAATGAAGAAAGAAGTGACTCAAACATGCCCAAAACTTGAGTCACAAAGAGAAGAAGGGTACTCCAAGATTTCAGATTTCAAGCCTTCAAAGTTTTGTTTCAGTTTTCTGCAGATTTCTGTCCATGTGCAACTGTCTTTATGCCTTGGATCTACAGCAAACTAGACTGCCTAATCCTAGTTTGTCTGTTTTTTTTTTAAATTTCCTGTTGTAGAATGTAGAGAAGAAATCCGCTGGACAGTCTAATCCCAGTAGATATTAGATTAGGTAGAGAAACATATGAGGCCAACAGTCTAATATGGCCTCATGGAGTAATAAGGGTAGAGTTAGAATAGGTTTATTTTCTGTTATTAAAATAAATGATGTAAAGGGTCTGCAAGTCCAAATGCACCTAGAAGAAAAATGTTAGGACTATAGTGTGGGTAGGTAGTTGTTTGGGAGAAATTTGACTGCTGATATGATGTATTCACAATTTGTGGTAGCTGATCAAAGAAAAATGAATGAGTCAAGCACCAGGTAGCTGACCTACATCAAAGATCATTTTCTGAATTCTTGACTCCTTCAAGAAGAATCCATCCCCATGTGGAGCCACTGTTAGCCCCTTATGAGTTCCTTGACAAGCAAGCAAGGGGCTAGAATGTTTTATGAGCCTTCAAGGAATGAATTTCCCTTGAAAACACATCATCCTTGAAGAATTTTTATGTTCCCTGCCTTTGAATGTCTCCCTCTGCTAATCTGTTGTCCATGAGCCCTGCTGAATGATAAAAGTTGTGCTCCAAAGGCCATTTTATATCCCTTGTTCCCCTGCAGAATCCTCCTTTTTTCCCCTTTTATTCCCCTCTTCAAAATCCCCTTCTACCCCCTCTTTTTCCCACTAACTCCTAAATTCCCCAAAAATCCCCCTTGAATCCTACCTTTGCCCTTTGTTTGGCTAGATTTCCCATTTTCTTCCCTATCGTTACCCTCTCTAACCTTCAAAATTCATTAAAATGGGTTAAAAACCCACTTTCCGACCTTATAATAGGGCTTAGCCCCTTTTTCCATCAGCCCCAACCACTTCCCCACATACGCCCGTCGCCCAAAGGCCAAGCGCTTAAGCCTTAAGCGCTAATCGCATCGGAAGATCGGGTCGGAGCGTTAAAATCCTTTGTAACACAGGAAAAATCTGATGCGGTTGTTTTGTTAACAAATACCCACGACTTGTTTTCAACCGTTGATCTTTCGTTCCAATCGGACGGCAGAGTGCCAATCGCACCCCCCGCCCAATCGCAATCACAATGTTTTATGTGCGCTCCCCGATCGGTTCATCGCAAGTGATTGCGATGCGATTGATCGCACTCCCTTCCGATCGCAATCGCAGGTCCTTCCCTCCGATCCCTGATCACGCCGTCTCCCGATTTCATCCCGACCGTCCATCCTCCCCGCCAATCCGACGGTCATCGCTCCTCCCGCCTAATCGCAATCAGAAGTTTTGATGTGTGTCACCCTTGTTCCCCTCCGATTGCGATTGCCCGACTCAATCGTAGCCGTTCAATCCATTTTGAAATCGACGGCCCAGATCTTCTCGCATCGCATCCATCGCTCTTTCCCTTTTGCCCTTCGTGCAGATCTCCACCGTTGATTCCCTTGTTAATCCAACGGCTATCGCTCGTCCTTCTTAATCGCAATCGAAAGTTCTTTGATGTCTCCCCTTTATGCCCCTCTGATTGCGATTCCCTGATCCAGATCTCCACCGTTGATCCTTGGGTAAATCCGACGGTCATCGCTCCTCTTGCCCCATCGCAATCGGAAACTCATAAGTGTGTCACCCCTGTTTTCCTCCAATTGCGATCGTTCCGAGTTGATCCTGACCGTCTGTTGGATCTGAGATCTGACGGCTTGGATCTGATCACATCTCCGCCTCTGCTGGGTCCCACCTCGTACATTCATATCCATGCAATTTCATTGCATTTCCGCCCATTTCCTGTGCATTTTGGGTTTTAACCAAAGTTCCATATTTGCATTAAAGTCTTATATTTCATGTTCGTTTCGTTCGTTTTCATATATCATTCCATTGTGTCAATCTCGGCCGTTGATCTTTGTCCCGGACCACGATCTAATGGTCTGCGCTGCATTCCACCACCAAACCCTATAGTCCATTGTTTTCACCATTTAAATGCATTTTTCACATTCATTTCATTAAAAAACACTGTTTCACCACACTGCCGCTGCGCCGCGTCTCCATGAGTCTCAACTCCATCCGCCTTCCTATTGTTGTGTTTTTCTTGATCCGATCGTAGGTTTTGCAGAGTACAGAGGTTGAAACGCTGCCATGATTGCACATTATTGATGTAGCGACAAGTTTTCATTGACAAAAGTGTAAATGAAGTGGCAGAGAGTTCCAGGCATGAAAATGAAGATCTACAAGCCTTAAACCAATCTCTTCAAGGCAAGCTACCAAGGTCAAAGACATCATAGATCACCAAAGAATACAAATATGCAGATGTTATTGTACAACAGGTTTTTCTGCATCATCAGAATGTTTTTCCTCCCAGGAAGGATAGGTTTCCCATACAGTTTTTATTATATGCCGTGCTCTTGGGGAGATTTCTGCCCAGAACGCAGTCCAAAGCTCTCAGAGCATTTGTTGCACAAACATGGCAGACCTTTCTGTTTTTTATTACCAGTTTTTTTATTCACCAAAGGTACCACAGAGTACAGAAAACCAGAAATGCATCAAAGACCTATACAGAGTAAATGAGGCCCGACGAAGACCATTTTTTCGTCCAAAGTGCCAGAGATTAATGCTCAGAGTTAAAACAGAATGGGCTTCGGCCCTCTCTTTCTTTTATGAGTTAAATGTTTCATTTAATCTTCTACCTACCTCCTTCGCTCCTCTTCAGTTATAAAAATCATGAGAGAACTATTGTAAAGGTTGTTGATGAGATATCAGAGAACTGTAAGCTGTTTCTATGAGATATAGTTTTGTGTAAAGTTGTAAGATAGGCTGAAGAAATATGTATTCATGCTGAGTGTTCAAGCTGTGGGCAATGTTGTACTTGAATGGTGTCGTTTTTAATATGACAAGCACATTTCTTTGGATCTTGATCTAAAGCAGCTAGTGATGTTTTCCTATATCTGTGTTTTATTTCATTCCATTTTAGTTCTTCTGGCTTGCATCAAAAATCTGGCATAGGATTTGCCCTTGTTAGGCACCCTATGTTTCTGCTCTCCTTGCCTTAATGTTTTCTGCTAAATGTGTTATCTAAGGATCGATTTCAATTAATTTAACTAGTGTAGTGGTCTGATATATTGCTAGCTGAAGTATGAATTAACAGAGTCTGTTTTTAGATGTTCTTGTTTATATTTAATTAAATGAGTTGAGAACACTGGGAGGTTTAGAACTTTGTCTCTGCCTCACTAGGATCTTTCCATTTCAATTAAACTTTCCAAGTTCCCTCAAGTTGCCTCTTATTATGTCCAAGCAGGTCTGGAGTTAAATGACCTCTGACCCGATCTATAGACAGAATTGGATGGTTTTGCTCTCTTCATTTTCAATCCTTGATGCTCCATGCCACACAATCATTTTAGGATCCAATGCTTTAAATGACTAACCCAACTGAAAGCTTGCACATTGAACAGCAAGTAAACCATTTCCTGACTCCATTGCCTAATGGCCTTGATGTTCTCTGAGTTATCTACCTTTGCCTAAAATCTTCTTTGCCTTGCCTTGTCTTATATTGAATCCTTCATTCCTGATTCCCAACAACCAAATCAAACGAATCAAACAAATCAAACAAACAAACCTCGAGCCTATAACTAGCCTAGCATATTAAACTTTGAGCTCAAAGACATATACCTTTGACACATCTTAGAGAGATCCCTCTCTGGATCCAGGAGGGCTAGATCCGGAGGTTTGAAAGTGGTTTGATGTTGTCTCATCTTTTGGTCTTGCCAATCTGGCCAAAACATGGGAAACCCAACAACACTTTGACTATCACAAAATAACTTTATGTTGTCTTGCAACCTAGAAAACTCACCAAACAAACCTTTCAACCAAACCACTTCTTTGAAAGCATGTGAAGCAGATATGTATTCTGCTTCTGTAGTGGATAAAGCGAAAATGTTTTGTAGCTTTGACATCCAGCTAATAGCTCCACCTGCAAGAGTAAAGACATATCCTAAAGTTGACCTTCTCTTATCCAAATCACCTACAAAAATCGGAATCAACATATCCGCAAAAAAATTCATTACTTTTTTCATAAGTGATACAATAATCACTTGTGCCTCTCAAATACCGAAGCACCCATTTCACTGCTTCCCAATGTTCTTTCCTTGGATTTTCCATATACCTACTGATAACCCCAACTGCATGTGAAATATTTGGTCGTGTACAGACCATCGCATACATCAAACTTCTACTGCATTAGTATATGGTATTTGAGACATGTATTCCTTTTCTTCATTTGTATTAGGACATAAACTTGAAGAAAGCTTAAAATGGGAAGCTAAAGGGACTGAAACTGGCTTCACATTGTTCATACCAAACCTTAAAAGTATTTTATCACTATAATTCTGTTGTGATAACCATAGCTTACCATTGCTCCTGTCTCTGAAAATCTCCATGCCCAAAATCTGTCTTGCTGCTCCTAGATCTTTCATATCAAACGTCCTAGCCATCTGAGCCTTTAACCTGCTGATCTCAGTTATGCTTTTGCTTGCTAAAAGCATATCGTCAACATATAATACTAATATAATGAATATGCCATTACTTGATTTCTTAAAGTAAACACAATGATCATATTCACTTCTTATATAATTTTGACTCATCATGAAAGAATCAAATTTCTTGTACCATTGTCTCGGCGACTGCTTCAGACCATACAATGATTTCTTGAGCCTGCAGACAAATTTCTTGTTGCGATTTTGAACAAACCCTTTAGGTTGTTCCATATAAATCTATTTATCTAAATCTCCATGTAAGAATGCAGTCTTAACATCTAGTTGTTGTAGTTCTAAATCAAGTAAAGCAACTAATGCTAAGACAATCCGAATTGAAACAATTTTAACAACTGGTGAAATTATCTCATGAAAGTCAATTCCTGATTTCTGAGAAAAAACTTTCGCAACCAGCCTCGCTTTGTACCTGTCTCCTTTATCATCAACACCCATTTTCAATTTGTAAACCCATTTACATCCTACAATTTTTCTGTCACTAGGAAGTTCTACGAGGTCCCATGTGGCATTTTTGTATAATGCCTTCATTTCATCCTTCATAGCTTCTTTCCACTTATCACTATTAGAACCTTCTACAGCTTCCTGATAGCATAAAGGTTCATCATCATTAGCGGTTAAAGCAACTGAAGTAACATAATCATCATACCTTTTAAGAGGATGTCTGATTCTCGTGGACCTTCTTAAAGATGTTTTTGGTTCTTCCACAATTTGCTGATTATTATCTGTAGGAACTTCTTCATGATCTTCATCTGAAACTTGCTCATATTTACTATCTTCAATATTTGAATTGGTTTCAAACTGAATATGTTTAAACTTAGGTACATTTTCCTGTTTCAATTTAATATCTACATCTGGATTATCGATTGAAGATTCATTGAATTTAACATCTCTGTTAATGATGATCATGTGAGTTGTAGGATCCCACAACATGTATCCCTTAATCCCATCACCATATCCAACAAAGATATATCTTTTTGATTTAGGATCTAATTTAGAACGCTGATGTTTCAGAATTAGAGCATATGCATCACAACCAAAAACTTCTAGTTTAGAATAATCACAAGGATGAACCTTCCATACCTCTTGAGGAATTTTGCATCCTATTGCAGTTGATGGTGATCGATTTATCAAATAGCAAGCCGTAGATACTGCTTCTGTCCATAATTCCTTCTGCAAATTGGCGTTACTTAGCATACTTCTTGCTCTTTCTAAGAGAGTCCTGTTCATGCATTCAACAACTCCATTTTGATGAGGAGTATAAGTAGTAGTTCTATGTCTTTCGATCCCAACTTCCTTGCAATAATTATCAAATGCCTTTGAAGTAAACTCACCACCATTGTCAGTTCTTAAACATTTAATGGTTCTTCTAGTGATATTTTCTACTAATGCTCTAAACTGCTTGAAAGCTGTGAATACATCAGACTTTATTTTTAACATGTAGACCCATACTTTCCTAGAGAAATCATCTATAAAAGATATAAAATATGATGATACTCCATATGAGGTTGTGGGAGATGGACTCCAAACATGAGAATGGATATAATCAAGGATTCCTTTACTAGTATGTTTTCCAGTTTTAAATTTCTGCTTGCTTTGTTTCCCATAAATACAATGTTTGCAGAAATCTAACTTAGAATATTTCAAACTAGGAAGTAACATACGATCAGATAAGATTTTTAATCCTCTTTCGCTCATATGGCCCAACCGTTGATGCCATAGTTGAATAGAATCACTGTTGTTTTCAGATACATTTGAAACATGATCTGACTCTGTTCTTCCTTCTAACTGAAAAATATTTCCAATCTTCTTTGCTTTCATTACTAATAATATTCCTTTGTAAATTTTCATTACTCCACCTTGAATAAAAGTTTTATATCCATTTGTGTCTAACACTCCTAGAGAAATAATATTTTTTCTGAGTTTAGGCACATGTCTTACATCAGTTAAGATTTTAATTGTCCCATCAAACATTTTAATATGGATGCTTCCAATTCCCACAACATTACATGAGAAATCATTTCCCATGTAAACTACTCCATCATTGATTGACTTATAGGATTTAAACCACTCTTTATGAATGCACATGTGGTTGGACGCACCATAATCTAATAGCCAATGTTGATCATGATTTGAAAAATTAACTGATAAAACTTCATCACTTATACCTGAACCGGATGCTAAACTTGTATATGTCGTGTTTGCCTCTTTATTTTCTATTGAAGAGTCTCCTTTGGATGTTTGCTGTCTCTTCCAACAATCCTTCTTCAAATTTCTCGATTTGCTGCAAAACTAGCATTTTAGCTTACTCTTCTTCCCTTTCGATTTTGACCAAGAGTTGTTTTTCTGACTGAAGCGTTTTTCTTTAGATTGACCTCTAACCATCATTGCTTCTGATGTAGAGGTTTCTAAATTTGAAATTTTTCTGGTTTCTTCAGATAGCATAGGTCCAACAACATCATCAAATTCAAGGGTTTCTAATGAACTTAGACTTATAGAAGTAACAAAATGATCCCATGACTCAAGCGGAGAACATAATAAAGTTACAGCTTTATCTTCTAAATCAAATTTTACTTCTATGCTATCTAACTGCACCAAGAGAGCATTAAAGGTATTCAGATGATCGGTTATTTTTGTACCTTCCTTCATGCGCAAGCTGTACAACTGTCTTTTCAGAAGAATCCTGTTGGTTAAGGATTTAGTCATGTACAGTTTTTCTAGCTTTGTCCATAGTCCATCAGCTGTTTTCTTTGACACGATGTTAAATAAAACATCATCCGCCAAACACAATCGTATGCCGCTCAGTGCTCTATCATCGATGTCACTCCATTCGTCATCTGTCATGGCAAGAGGTTGTTTGGATTTTCCCAAAAGTGCCTTCGCCACACCTTGTTGTACGAGTAAATCATGCATCTTAACTTTCCAGATTTCGAAGTTATTTCTCCCATTAAACTTATCGATCTCAAATTGAGCACTTTGAGTTTTTTACATATTAATATAACTTCTTCTCCAATGGATCCTTAATTTCCTTATTAATCAATAAGTTTCAAAAATATTCAAAAAGAGAAAACTTGGCAAAAGCCTTCGAACAGCACTGGATTATACCTTTTCTCCGATATAGCATCAACTCTTCCTAACAACCTTGCTAACCTTTCTTGAAGCTTTTACTTGTCATAGTTTGACGTACTTGCTTCAATACTAGAGCGGATCTGCTCACATCTTTCTTCAAGACCCTATTCCAATAATTTTCCAACTACAACAGCACCCTCAACACCAGCATTGCTAGCAATCATATGCACCGGTGTCTTCAATGCATTCTGGATTATTTGGACTCCAATCTTCTGGTCAAATTTTGCTGACTGTAGCTTGTCAAGCTCCCGTGCCACATAAAGAAGAGTAATGCCACCACCTGGTAAAATGACCTCCTCCAACGTAGGTCAAACGACCTCCTACCTCAGCCTTCACGCAAGTTCGTTTGGGCCTTCACGCAAGCTGTCTTCAGCCTTCATGCAAGCTCGTTTGGGCCTTCACGCAAGCTGCCTTCAGCCTTCACGCGCAGTGGATCCACCAGCTCTTGGCGCTGTTCAACCTCTAACTCACGACGCTCCTCCCCAAAAAATATTCTTACGAACTGCTAATAGCACATACGATCTGAAATATGTGTAGCACAGTCAGTTATATTGTCTTCCCACACACATTGAATTGATCATGTACACAATGATACAATCGAAAGATAAAAATTTGAAATTATCCACGCACAATGCAGTGACCCGATCAAAAGAGGCATCAATCCAAACATATAATAATTGACAAAGTCATTCAAATGCAACAAAATACCCACACGCGGGTCAAATGAGTAAAATTAACAGCAAAGAAACGCCCTAAATTCAAATACCAATACCCATCTGTGGATTTTATAGGAAGGCAAATTCCAGGAACGATGCTAGATTTCCGACCTAAATCTAGGTCAATTTCCAACAAATCGAAAATATTAACTAGCTGAATAGATCTCTACAAATTTCTCTGATACCAATTGTTAGAGTATACACAACAGAAACTAAATAATTGACAAACATAGCATAAACAAAGAGACAAAATTTAACGTGGTTCACCCAACCAATCTGGGCTACATCCACCAAACAGAGGTATCAGCCATCTTATTATTCAATAGGAGATTACAACAGATTTCTCACATCTGTAGTTCCTCTTCCTTATCCCTCATATCTATTTTGCCTCTATGGGCTTATAATTTATAGATGTAGAAGAAAAATGAATATTAAATTCAATTCCATCCTATCACAAGAAAATAGGATTGTTTATCTCATCTTCAGGATTTTATGCCCTCAGATTTGGAACAAATCCTATTGTTGGCATTATCCATGAGATTTTAGCCAAAATAATATGCAAAATCTTAACAGACAAAACTATTGCAGAAAACTCAGAACAATGGTGGAGACTATTGGATGAGGAGGCCACAAGAGAAGAAGGGGAGATTTTGCAGCACCCTTGCAGTTGCTTGAGGACAAGCAACATTTGGGAGGGGGAGACTGTAATATTCCTAAATCAGCTTGCAGCTAATAGGAATATTAATTTTTCTTTTGAACTCTAGATGCATGAATAATTGAGCAAGGAGGCTCATAATTTGCTCAAGTATGAATAAAAATCCCTCCTAGTGTGAAAAGGGATCATGAAATAACCAGTTCAAGCATCCACATGTGTGAACAAGGCCTATATTAGGTGGACAAGGTCAATTTTTACCAAGTCAACATGAATTATTCTCAAGGAGGTGGATCCTAAATAAAGCCAGCTCAATGTGAACAGAGATCAATCCAACTAGACAAAATGAAGGCACCTGGAGTGTGAAAAGGGATAGGGCATGAAGATTCAGTCAAGGTTGACTAAGTCAACAAAGCTGTCTAGATACATTGAACCACCTTGATGGACAACACAATTTTTGTGGAGGAGCCTTTGCATGGAAGAAACCTCATAGTGGGTGGGACCCTTAGTGAGAGAGCTCATCAATTATATAATGAAGGAGATGGAAAGCATATGGACACATTAGATATTATATTTTCATGTGGTCTACTTAGGCTTCCTGCATACTTGGCTGTTTAGCTAAGATGCTGCACTGCTTAGTGCAAGGGTTTTCCCGGGTGGGGATTCCCTACTCTTTCTTGGAAATCTTGCTTGAGAGATCTAAGAGGAGACCTCTGATCTGAATTTTACACTACCACATGTTGGGCCAAGCACTTACCTTCAGCAAAAATGCAGTCCCTTTAGAAAACTGTGTTATTTCTTAAGGTGTGCAGTGGGAGGGGTCAAAACCCCATTTTGAGGAGCTAGTTTCCCAAGAGGAGGATTAGCCTTTCTTTGGGAAAGCTAGGGGAAGCATCTACAACCATTCCTTTTCTTTTTTAGACATTTTTACATAGAGCTTCAGCTACACACTATGATTCAGCCACAGATCTGCAACAAATCTTTCATGTATATCATTTCTGTCAAGAAACCTTTGCCGGGTCTTCTTGGATCTGTATAAAAGAGATTAGATCTCTGTTTTTATGCCTAATTGAGTAATATAATAATAATATCAGATATATTTCTCTATTTTCTGAGTTTTACCTCCATTAGACTACGCAATCTCTTATGCAGCAACTCCAGTATTTTGTAGTCTTGGGGTTTTGTCAATTTTAAGCTGTTTTGAGCATGGGAGGCCTGTTTAACTAGGCTAAAGGCATTTTCTTCTGAAAATATTTTGCATGAATGTCCTATATATTCTAATCTAAGGGTCACAACCATTAGTTTTCACTGTTAAAACTCAATATTCAAAAAATAACGTTTTTGGGGCCAAATATGTTGTTTTTCCCCACTTGGTGACATTGTAAAAAGGCATAGTTTGTTACTGTGATTGTTCTATGAAGGCCATGTGTTTAAATAAATTATATGAGATGATCAATTTCTGCTCTAGAAATTCGGAATACCTTAAGGTATTCTTATTGTTGTAGAAAATTCCAGATTTGGAATATTACAATTTCAAATATATGCATATTTCTTAATTTACTTACTCTTATGGATATATAAATAAGATCTAAAAACATAAAATACATAGAATAACATATGCAAAAATTAGCTTTTAAGGTTAGTTCAATTGGTCAAGTTTTTGTTGGTAAAGTACCATGTCATTATGAGGTCACGAGACCAATTCTCTTCGATGCCTTTGCAGTTAGACTATACTAAATTGGCCGATAAGGTGTGATCCCTTCAAATAGATCTACCTAAATTTTCTAAAGAAAAATAAAAAAATACAAAAATCATATGCCAAAATATACATACATTAATTCATATTATATTATTATAATTTATAAAAAAAAATCAATACCTCTAAACATCCTCCTAGTTAAATCAAAACATTATTTATAATCAAGATAATTGACAATCATATTCATCTAAACTCTATCAAAATAATTAACCATAATATTACTCTAAACCCTACCTCTATGTCCTATGTGTTTCGTAATTGCTAAAGAAATCACAACAATTTCATTGCATTCTTAAGTGTTTTTATACCCAAAAAAAAACATTACGACATCTTAAAATCACTCTTACCATTAATTATCCTTCATTTGACATTAAATATATTCGTACCAAAACGCTCCATTTCATGTATATGTACCAAGGCGGCCTGTATTTTGAGGTTTTAAATTGGTTTTCCATTCTTAAATATTTTAGAAATTGTCAAAGTATAGAGGTCAGAAGCGAAAATATCGAGAATTTTTTAATTAATTAATTTATTATTATTATTATTTTTTAACTATAGTGAATTGGTATTGTGTTAAAGTAATTTTGGCAAAGTTCAAGATTAAATTTAGCGATTGCCACTATAACACTAAAAGTATATGCAACACTTTATAAGTCAAATATATCAAGAATTTATGATTTAGCAAAATCCGAGACTCTATGAGGGTGGGTGAGCCTACTCCTTGAGCCTGATCACATTGGGCCAAAGATGCCTCCCTTGGGATTTGAAACCAACATTACAATAGAGTTAGGTCACTTCAATCCTTAAACACATACCATGCATTAGAGGTAACCTCGTTTAGTAGAATAATATTGTTGGTTGAGAATAAGGTAGGGGATAGGGATGGAATTTGACGAGAAAATTCCTTGTCACAGAGTGATTTGCCTGTCAAATACAATTTTTTTTTTTTTTCAAAACCGTCAACATTCTTTGTTGAAATTGTGAAAACGGGTCCGAAAGGTGTGAAAACTGTCAAATTTAATGGGTAGGTCAGTTTTGAAATTCCAGCCCTGGTAGGGGGCAGATTGATCATTATATAAAATTGGTTCACAAGCATCAATAATATAGAGAAATAAGTATAAACTACACCATGTTAAGGTAAGTATGCAATACATATACACATTATTTGGTTGTATATTTCAAATCACAAATAATAATAGGTATATGCATAATAGTTAGTTTAATTGATAAAACATTTACTTAAAACTTTAATAATCAAATCATTATTAAAAAAAAGATTTTTGATTTCACAAATAAAAAGATCTTCTAACTTAGTTGTACTGTTACCTTATATTTAAAAAATTAAATTAAGGAATCATCCAAAAACTTCATATATAAAAAATTAAATTAATACATTAAATTAAATTAGGTCTTGGCACGTACTCGTAAAGAATTTCACCCCTCACTCTTGTTTTACCTTCATGCTTTAGGGGGCATCTATTACACAAAAATTTTTCACTGTCTCGTTCCCAAATCCCGGAGGATCCTTGCAGTGATCCCTGTGTACTTTTTCCATCATGAAAATATGCCTTTGTATCCATTATAGTCTGAAGAACAGTCTCTCTTTTGATCATTCCTGGAGTAGCTCCCTAAAAACCCACTTTTTTGGAGCAGCGTGACCCTTTTGTGTCTCACCAGCGCCGATGGCTCATCCTTAGCCTATGACCAGCACTGATGGCTCATCCTTAGCCTGTGACCAGCGCCGATCGGCGCCAGTATGGACCTCACACCCACTCTAATATACTTCTAGAACATTTCTTAAAATGGAAACAAAGCTTCATGTCCTAGAAGCTTCGAGGGCGGAGAGCTGGATGTTTGTTGATCATGATATTTTCAAGATTCCTCTTTTGGGCCTCTTGTTCCTATAAAAAAGGAACCTCCCAAAGAGATAAGCCTTTTTCCCATCATAGGTGGATCCATGTCCCTCCTACATCTCTATAAATTGATCACCTTCCAATGCCTCTGCTAGTTAGAACAGAATAGAAGAGAATAACCGAGAAATATTTGTAGACTGTCATAGGGTTTGAAGGAGAAAGTTGAGACCATTAGCCTTCTCACAATGAGCTAAAAAAGAGTGCCTTCAACATCAAGGTGCAGGTTGTAACTCCTCTTTTATTAATAATATGATACAACTAATATTTATTTTCCATTCTTTTCCATATTCATGATAATAATTATAGCATTCCTTGATCAATTAGATAGATTGATCTTGTATATGCCTGTTGTACTTGTATGTTTCTTGTTGTTTCTTGGTCACTTCTGCAGGTAATTAAATTCTAGTGGCAACGAAGATCAAGTTTGGAAGAACGAAGGACCAAGGAGCTTCGATGAAGAGAAACATCGCAACATCAGACCGAGGTAGGCCATCTCCTTCGATCTATGTTTCATTTATAATATAGGAAAGTAGGTATTTTCTTGTTCCCCTTGTTACTAGACCCACCCTAGGGCTAGAGGGATCGTCTCTGTCCGTAGAGTGCAATGTTGCTCTTCGTTGAAGCTCCTTGGTCCTTTTCTCTTCCAAACTTGATCTCTGTTGGTACCAGCGTTCAATTACCCACACAAGTGACCAAGAAACAATAAGAAACATACAAGTACAACATGTATATACAAGATAAATATATCTAAATGATCAAGGAATGCTAGAATTCTTATCATGACCATGGAAAAGAATGGAAAATAAATATCAGTTGTATCATATTATTAATAAAAGAGGAGTTATAACCCACGCCTTATTGTCTAAGCTCTCCTTCAGCGGGTCCAAATATGGGCACGTCTCCAAAGCACTCTTTTTAAACTTAGAGTGAGAAGGCCAATGGTCTCAACTCTCTCCTTCAAAGCCTGTGACAATCTTCAAACCTTTCTCTACTATTCTCTTTTATTCTGTTCTAACTAGTAGAGGCATTGGAAGGTGATCAAATTATAGAGATGGAGGAGGGGACATGGATCCACTTATGATGGGAAAAAGGATTATCTCTTTTGGAGGTTCCTTTTTTGTAGGAACAAGAGGCCTAAAGGAGGAAGAACGACCATATCAACAAACATCCAGCTCTCCGCCCTCGAAGCTTCTAGGCCATGAAGCTTCATTTCCATTTTAAAAAATATTCCAGAAGTAGATCGACGCATGTGTGAGGTCCACACTGGCGCCGATTTATGTTGGTCATAGGCTAAGGATGATCCATCGATGTTGGTGAGACATAGAAGGGTCGCGCTACTAAAAAAAAGTGGGTTTTTAGGGAGCTACTCCAGGAATGATCAAAAGAGAGATTGTTCTTCAGACTGTAAGGGATACAAAGGCATATTTTCATGATGGAAAACATCCACATGGATCACTGAAAGGGTCCTCCAGGATTCAGGAATAGGGAGTACAGGTACAATGAAAAAATGTTGTTTAACAAAGATACAAGAGATCATTGAAGTGGACTTCTCTTCTTTCCAATGTGTTATTTTTAGGTGAAAGTGGTGGTACACCTTTGATCGGAATAATGGAAAGGAAGATTGCGATAGTAGGATGATATGTATCAACTCTAGAAAGATGTGGGATGAAGCTAAGGAACCTTATGTTTTCCCCAAACACTGCAACCAGGTGTTTTTTTAACCATATGTGTTGGATAGAGATTGGTGGTTCGTAGACATGACCCTAGATCAAAACATATTTTTGAGAACAATAGTGTTATCATGACAAGTGAGATGGAAGATAATGAGGGTGATGAGAACAAAGTGTGATATGGTACATGTGTTATTTTATCATTTATACTATTTAAGATGCGTTTTTATAAAAAAGAGGACTTAACCTTATAACTAAGACTCTTTTTTTCCAAACATTATAATATGTATTTTGAATTAATTGGTGACAAGACAAATCTCCCTAGTATCTTATGATAACTGGCAACAAACAGACAGATGTAAACTACTTTATCTAGATTATATTTGATCTAGAATTATCTATAATGAAGGATTTAGGACTTACCTGTAGTCCAGCGCTGATCATAGTCTTCTTTCCTATCGCTTTGAATACGTCTCCTTTCAGGATCTGCAATAAAAAACATGAAAGAATCAGAAGCACCTGCATAATATAGACTAATTGATAAACCATAAATATATCTTGACGATCAAGGAATTCAAGAAATAAGCCATTTAAATAAACAACTCATTGAGAAAACATGATCCATTTGTATTATCTTTGATGAAAGAGGGAGCCTTACAACCGTGTTCGCCTTGATGTCATACAGGTCCTTCTAGGGTCCGAAACAATCGTTTCCTCTACTTTGACAAGCCTTTTTAGTCTCTCGACTAACATACATATGAGTGTGTAATCATTCCCATATGGTAATCAGTTAAGAGAGTCTGAGTTTCTCCAGTAATTCTCCTCAAAAAATCTCAAAGCCTAACTCCCCTTGAGGCTGAACTATGGCCTCAATTTATAACAAAAGAGAAGAGGTTGCAGCTCCAAATAAGAGGGGATAGAATCCTCTTTCAAGGGATTAAGTTCCACATACCAAGGGGTAGGCTCCTTTAATGGAGGGATGAATGTACATGAAAGGAGCGAACTTTCCACTGAATAATTGCTTCCAAAAGCTTCTAGATTTAACTAGTCGGGCTTCCAAATTTTACTTATGCCTTCATTTTACCTTTTACAGGAATCCACACCTTTAATGAAGAAAAAGTGTGGTCGGTTCCGCATGTTCTAGAACAAACAAATGCGGCACCGCAGGTAATACTAAGAGAAAGTGCGGTACAAGTATTTTATGACTTTTATAAGCTTTTCTCTCAATTTCAAGGCTTGGTTTTAGGAACTTTATGTTTGTATAATTATAAGGGAGTATTTTATGAGTAATGATGAACCTATACAGACAGTAAAATTTCATGGTGAAAATTTTAGTGTAACAAATTCCCCCCTAAAGTGCGAAGTCTGAGACCATGCGAAGAGTGATGTGTTTTATCATTTCAAGGATTAGCTTGTGGACACCCCAGTCGGAATCCTTAAAAACATTCAATGCAAAACATATACATACATACATACATATATATATATATATATATATATATATATATATATATATATATATATATATATATATATATATATATATATATATATATATATATATATATATCATTATCATCGCTGAGGTAAGCATTCCCATACTCAGATCAAACACTAACTAAAACTTGTTCTGATGTAGAAATGATTTTACTATCACATCAATAATGTAGACACAGTATGGACGCAACCATCTGTTTAAGAATAGTCTATGGCATAATGAATAATAAAACTCCTCGCAGCCTGGATGGTGGAAACTAGATCTAGGGTCTTGATTTCCGCTACCCGAACTAGTACGATTCTATCCATGCGATTGATTGTATCGAAGTCGAACATGGTAGAAACCACTTGATTATTAGTCAATGATGTAAATTGTTAACAAGTGTGAGAGAAACCACCATTAATGACAATGGATCTCAAAGTACTAAGTACAATCCATGAAATGTGAATAAATGATCTGAAGTCGAACATTTCATGGAATCGTTTGATCGAAGGTCAATGATGCAACCTATCGTCGAAGGCAAGAAACTTGCCATTAATGCATGCAGATTCCAAGGTATTGAAGGATTCTAGATCAACTTCCTAGATGATGAGCTATTGTCGATAGAAGGTGATTCATCATAAGAAAGCCCATGACACGAAACCATTAGATAAATTTTTGTAGAAATTTTTTGCAAGGACCGACTCAGGGATGGTCAACGCGAATGGAGTCATATGTTTGCAAATGAATGGTTTATTTGAACTTCCCTCTTAAACACATAACGACAGTGCAAATGGTTTGGTGACAATTGACCTAAGCTAATACCCAGAAACTGGCTGAAGACTTTCAATATGGTTTGATTAACTGACAGGCAAAGGATTTTCCCAACTTAGGTAGAAGTGTGACAAAAAGTGTCATGTTCAAGAGTGGTAAACTGCTTTTTAAACAAAGTGTGACAAACAGATTCGTTTTCTCTCTTTTTCCCTCACCATTTCTGGCAAGTACCTCTTTATTTTTGACAAGCTTGAGGATGATAACATTTTCTTGTTATATAAGCTCATCCTTCAGATGAGTCCAACTTAGTTTAAAATCTAACCCTAAGAAGGAGTGGTTCGTTCCTGTTTGTAATCGACAGGTCCTTTACTGTTAAATTTTAACGAGTCTAGTATAGGAGAAACTCGGTGTTTTTCAATTTTAGGGAGTCAGAAGAAAAACTTAAGGAAAATCCGTGGGTGTACTTTTTCGTAAATTTAGTCTCTCAAGTCCGAAAAAGGATAAAATAATACAGGAGAGAACTCTATTGACCATGATTAGTCAACGTATACCTTTTTCGTAAATAGTCCATTTCAGTCCGGAAAAGGGGTAAACTTATAATGAAGGGATGCTTGTTAATTTCCTTTAACGAGTTCTAATAGTCAAGTACTCGACAATATTTTCATTTTTAGAGGGTCTGAAAAGGGCTTAAAAGAGAACTCTAGAGTTTCGTTTTTTTCTTAATTTTTTAAGAGTCCGAAAAAGTGATAAAAGTGTACTCAGTAGTTTTTCTTTTTTCTGTAAGTTTTAACGAGTTCGAAAAAGTGATAAAAATGTACTCATTCACTTTTTCATAATTTTTACCGAGTTCAAAAAAGTGATAAAAAGTATACTCCTTTGTCAAAAGGACCATTTCACCCAAAAATCCTGTATTTTGCACAAAAACTCAAAAATTAAACATACTTGTCTATGATTAATAAAAATAATTTGGAAAACCACTTTTCAAAGTGAAAAATAAACAAAATAATATTATATTTATTCAAAAAATCTTATAAAAAGGAGTTTTTCTAAATCATTTTCACCATTTGATTTGAGAGTGAAAAATGAGAGCTTTTGGTAAAAAACATTCCGGAGGAGATTGCGGAAGATTCGCCCGTTAGAATCGAAAACTGTCAGTTCTAGGTAATCCACATCATCATTACCTTCATTTTTGTCCATTTATTCTCTTAATTTAGGGCTTAAATTGATTTTTAAGGAGGAAAATAGGTTCAAAAATTCGCTCATGAGGGTCCGCAGGTAAAACCCATGAAACCTGCGGACCTCGACAATTTTACAAAGGGAAAATTTTCGTGGTCCCACACCTTATGCATAAGATACGAGTGGATCCACGCACTGTTTTTATGCAAAAAGTGCGGAGGCACTGTAAGAAAAATAAAATGAACAAATCTCCCAATTGAAACCAAATTTTCCATTCAAATTTTTTTTTATCTTTCAATTTGTCCATTGCAGGATATTTACAATGCTTGAGTGGAGAGAACGTGAGCATGAATAAGTTGATGATGCAGCCATGTTACATCCACCTACATTACGTATTTTGAGAGAATGAGGTTTGTACAAATTTTGGTCCATTCAAGGTATAAGGGCTCAAATGGATTTTCTTACTAGGCTAGTAAATAATTGGGACGTACATGCTCAATGCTTTATCATTGGAGGTCACTGGCTCAAAATTGATCTGGAAGATATATACTTCCTCACTGGTTTATCAAAGAGGGGCGAACCACTCTCTTTGTTTGGGGCTAGGGCAGGTGGCTAGTCTATCGCTAGCCTTCAGGAAGAATTTTGCAATGGAGAATCAGACCCCAGGGATAAACGCATTAACATAAAAACCATTATTCGTCTTGAGCTTAAAGTGGTAGCATTTACGGTAACCAGGTTGTGTGGGAGCGCGGCTCCACATGTTGCTACAATATCCCAAATGCAAACTGTCGTTGACTGCTTTAGAGGCATCATTTTCAATTGGTGTGAGGCAGTGTTGGCCAATGTCAAAGCCCAACTGACTAGAGCAAAGAACGCAAAGTTGAAAAACTTTGGATATGGAGCGATCGTGGTTACATTTTCTCTAGAGAGGATTCCTTTACTGGCCTCACAACTTATTTCAGTTGATCATGGTAGAGTCAAAGAGCCTTGAATGGTTTGATGGGTTGCATTGATGGCCCGTCATAATGAAGGCGGCGAGGTTGTTTGTTTTAATCCATCCTATTTCCATTGGTTGGAGAATCAAATATTCATAATAGAAGATTTCCCTTATGCTGAGATAGATTTCCGCAGCGATCGAGAGATGTCTCTTCCTCCAGGGACACAGTGGGATGAGTCAGGTAAAAAATCATTTGACATGTTCTAAATTCTAATTTTTATTTTGTTTTTTGAATCATCCAAAACTAATGACAAAAATTTCAAATGCAGATGTGGGTCCACGTCGAACAGCCACTCTCCGTCCTTTTGACAGGAAGCCAGCTGCAGCACCACCACCACCACAGGATCAAACATCAGAGGTCCTTACCGACCTGGAAATTCATATGGAGTGGTTGAATTTAGATATTCCAGAGACTACCATAGATGACATTCCTCTCTGCTTACAGAGATATGTTATCAGGGTTCCGGGATTGTTCAGGAGATTTCTGAGCAAGGTGGCACCGACTATAGTGTTTTATCGTGATCATCACCATGGATAGTGGATGATTGATATTGTAGGCTTATATGATTTTTTGTATCACTTTATTCCAATCATAAGGCATTTTGAACCTGTGATCGAGGATAATGTAATATTTTTTGAAAACACTACTCTTATGCTACGATATTACTACTATTTCCAGTTATCTGTCTTAACATGTTATCGAATGTTATTTTGTTCTACTACTTTAATTATTTCAAATGTCTGTTTATAACACTAGAAGCTACTGCATCAGCTAATGTGTTTAAATTTCTCGGAATATGTTGATACTCAGTATAATCAAATTCTCGTTCGAAGAGACGAACTTTCAAAAATAATCTTAACAACACTGGGTTTTTAATTGCATATACTCTATTTAATTGTAATAAAATGAGTTCAAAATATAACCTAACGATCAAAATTCGAATTCCAAATGAAATGGATTTAGATAATAACTCAATAACTGCGCTATACACTGCAATATTGTTTGTCATTTGATCGAGGCTTACCCCATGCATAGATACTAACTCATCAGTGGGTGAATAGATAACCCAGGCTACAGAAGAAATGTTTCGTGTACTATGACAAGCACCATCAGCAAAACCAATATATGTTTGAAGGGACGTCGACATCTACAAAATCAAAAGTGATCCAGATAAGTAGGGATAGTGGTAAAAGCACACTTAAACTAGGCACGCTCTCTAATATACAACACGCCAGATTATGAAAATAACTAATATACAGGGAAGATCTCCACACAAGAATCAAGCATAATATCTCTTCAGATAAAGCCCATTTTTGGGTTTGCCTAAAGAGACCCCGTCAAAGTCAATCAGTTCATAGGCCCCTTTTGCAAGCTGTCGGTTAACAATATAAGGACCATGCCACATGGGTTTAAATTTTCCAGCCTCTAGCTTATCATTAGCTTGATCATAAACCAAGCCTAGGTCTCCTTTTGAGAAAATACGAGGTGTAACACTTCTATCATACTGAGCTTTAATTTGTTTCGCATGAGTTTCAGTAGCTAATGTAGCAGTGCGCCGATTCTCATCTAATTGAGCTAAGTAAAAAAAGCGTTTCTCCTCTTTAGAAGTGGTTGGTAGTAACTCTATGGCTAGTTGGAGTGACGATATCTCACATTCAATTGATAATAATTCTTCTAAACCGTAAACCAGTTGAAAAGGGGTAAAACCTGTTGATGTTTTTGCTAAGGTTCAATATACCCAAAGTGCTGAAAAAAGCATGGTATGCCAATTTGATTTATGAATTCTGATGATTCGTTTGATCATGGTGACTAAAAATTTATTGATAGCTTCAACCAAACCATTAGCCTGCGGATAATATGGTTTAGAAATGTCATGGTGCAGGCCAAGTTGATCAGTTAGTTCGGTCATCATGATGTTTCGAAAATGACTCCCATGGTCAGTAATTATTGCTTGGGGTACACCGAAACGAGCAATCACATGATTGAACATGAAAGTAGCTGCATTTTTGCTATTTTCCGCAAATGTAGGCATTGCCTCAGCCCATTTGGTAAAATAATCTACTGCGAGAATAATATACCCATGCCCCCCAGCTGAGTGAGGGTTACATGTAATGAATTCAATGCCCCATTTTGCAAAAGGACCAACAACAATTATAGGGTGAAGAGGAGCGGGTGGTGCATGTATCTTGCGATCAAATATTTGACAGTTGTGGCATTTTTGGATAGTAGAAATACAATCTTTAAATAAGGACGACCAAAAATAGCCAGCACACAATATTTTTTGGGTTGTGGCATACCCAGACATATGACTGCCACATGATCCAGAGTGACAGTGATTTAAAACATTTTCAACTTTTTCAAGAGTTAGACAACGTCGAAAAAAAGATTCCACACCACGACGATATAGTGTGTAACCAACAATATGATATTGCTGAAACTAGAAAGGATTTTTCGTCATTGTGACCATGAAAGTTCGGGCTGAAAAGTTTGAGTTTGGAGATAAATGATGATATATCCATACCAATGATCGATGGTACTGATAAGAAACAAAGATTCATCCGTGATCGGATGTTCTGCCACAGTTTTTGTGTCAGTACTTGAGAAGTCACACATAAGTTCGTCGAATACCAATGATTTCTTTGATTTTGATTTTTCAAATTCCAAATCAAACTCCTGCAGGATAACAATCCATTTGGAGTATTTTCCCTGTAGTAGTTGTTTGGTCAAGATATACATCATAGGGTTACAATCAGAAATCACTATTGTTTTGCGTAACAGTATGCAATGGCGAAATCGTTGGACAACTTGAACGGTTGCCAAGGCCAATTTCTCCACATGTGAGTACTTAATTTCGGTCAGATGCAAATTGCGACTGAGATAATAAATAACATGTTCATTGTGGAATTCATCTTCCTGAACTAAGACCATACCAATCGTAGAATTGGAGGCTGCTAAATATAAAAAGTAATCCTGGTTTTAATTGGGAGGATGCAATAACGGTGCATGGGTCAATGCGTGTTAAAGAGCATCAAAAGATCGATCAGCGATCTTGTCCCAAAAGAAAGGAATATTCTGCTTTAACAACCAGGTAAAACCTTTAGTTAAATCAGCATAGTTAGGAATGAATTGACGTAAAAATTTCACTTTCCCTTGCAAACTTTGGAGTTGGTGAAGAGTAGAAGGAGGAGGTAAATTGATGATAGCCTCAACCTTCGATGGGTTGACACGAATGCCTTCCTTTGAGACAACAAATCCCAACAATCGTCCAGATTCAATACAAAAGACACATTTTTGAGGATTCAGATGAATCTTATAATGCCTACATCTCATAAAGGTAGCTCGTAGATGAGTAAGATGATCTGCTCTGTGCGATGAATGAGCAGGTAAATCATCGAGATAGGGTTGCACAATGTGTTTAATGTCATGAAGTGCATAAGACATTGCCCTCTGAAAAGTTGCACCAGCGTTCTTAAGTCTAAAAGGTAATTTTCAGTAAGCAAAAGTCCCCCACGGACAAATGAAATCTGTTTTGGGTTGATCAGCAGGGAGTATGTTGATTTGATTGTAGCCCAAAAATCCATCCATAAATGAAAACATTTCACTTCCGGCACAATCGTTAATAATTTGATTGATATAAGGGGTTGGATAATTGTCTTTGGCACAAGCTCGATTTATATCCCTATAATCGATACATACTCGTATCATCCCTTGTTTTTTATTAACAAGAAAAATATTAGATACCCAATCCGTTAAAGGAATTGGATAAATAAAACCCGCACGAAGTAATTTCTCATCTTCTGCTTTAATAGCGGCAACTTTTGGTGGATGTATCTGACGTAATATTTGTCGGATAGGTTTAGCATCCGGGTATATTTTAATTTCATGAACAACAATTGATGGATCGATTCCTAGCATTTCTTCATATGACCAGGAAAAAATGTCACAAAATTCTTCAAATAGGGCTTTATATGCTTGGATTTCATCTGGCGTACAAGAAGCACCTATATGAATGTTTTCAACAATTCTTGGTTTCACTGAAATGTCAATAGGAACTGTCGTAGAAATGTTTGCTCAGTTAAATTCAGAATCGAAATTCATGAGAGGATTCTGACATTTGTTGACATAATTAGTGGTCAAAATGGAGGAAAAATCAGTTTCAAAATGATCGAGATCAGGTAAAAACGAAGATCGATGATGTAGATCTTCCCATGGTAATTCTTCTATAGACAAAAATTCATGAATATGTTCATCAGTATTGAATACTTGTTGAACAGGATCCGTAATTGATGGCGAAGCTGAGCTAGATATCGAAAGTGATTCCTCATTGATCACATTCACTAGATCAGGGTTAGTTGAAGGAGTATCAGAAAATGACTGTACTACCTAATATGCTAATTCAAAAGAACTCAAAGGCATCGCGCCATCTAAAGAATCAAGTTCTGAGTCTGAAGGTACTATCCAAGGATCATTAAAGGAAATAGTACTTGATGTAATCATATTGATATTAGCAATAGGAGGTGGTACGTTGGGAGCAGACAGGGAAGACATTCCCAATAAAGCACAATCTTTAAGTAAACCCACTCCAACATCTTTATAAGGGATGGTCAATTTTCCTACATGTTGGATGCTATCAGTAGCGGCTGGGTCGGATGAATAATATGAGAGTTGATCTATTTTAACGATCTTTCCTTTATGAGGAAACATGATGAGACGAAAGACCAATGATACAACAACAGTCATGGCATAAGACCAGCTGCGACCCAAGAGAAGGTTGTAATCTAGAGGGGCATCAACCACTTCCACATCTAGATTAACGGTTTTTCCTTCGACCTCTATTGGTAGATCCTGTAAAATACCATACGGATGGAAACCTCTTCCATCAAAATCTTTGAGGATAGTCGGAGAACCAAGTGATTTCCAACATTTTAATGACATGATACACATAGAAGCCCCTTCATCAACAACAATACGAAAGCAACGTTTGTTTTTGACTATTACTGGAATTTGAAAAGCCATTTGATGGGATAGGCGGGGTGTAAAATTCTCCAAATCGAAGATCATTAGGTTAGAATATTGAAGGTCTATGGCTCTTATGGTTGAAAATAGTAATTTTCTTTGGGCTGGACATGATTGCAGCACTTCCAAAGCCGATATTGCTGAAGGGGAAATCACCAAGTCTTCAACAATATTGTAGTTCTGAGCAGCTCTCGCATGTGGATTGAAAGCTAATTTACGAAGTAAACCTTTAGTAGGCGGTTTGATTACTAAGTCAGGATTCGGTTTCTTGATCTGTAGCGGATCAGAAACTGAAGGATATGTAGTTGATGTGGAATTAGAATTTTCTACTTCTTTACCACCAAAATGATTTTTACTACCATAATCTTGCAATCGTGTCGCAACCATCAAGATATCTTCTAGCATATTCGAGGAAGATCCAATCATGTTACTATCTTGAGCAAGAAAGGGATCCTTCAAGACAACAAGTGTGGACGAACCCTTAACGAATTTCGATACCTTGTCTCTATGCGGGCACTCTTTAGTAAAATGATCCTCATCACAGATTAGACAAGGATAACGAGGTTTTCGTTTATCGTCAGTTGGTTCAGTTTTATCGTTTTTATCTTTTGAAGATGATTTTTTGTTTTTATTCTTACCTTTCTTCTTACCACCAGTTTAGGTTTGGTTGTAGATGATTCTCAACATGAATATCGATGGAATTTTCAACGGAAGAATCTCCTTTGGGTGAATTGGGTAAAGTTATAATAGGAGAAGTCATCTTGGAAGATTTCTTCTTACCCTTGTTAGTGCTAACAGAACCAATTACACCATCAACAGCATGAGAGCCTGAAGGAGCTGTAGTTAATTGACCAGGTCTTGGTAAATCGGGGATTTTGTCATACAGAGTACCTGACTATGTATATACAAGGTCAAGGTACTGAGCTTGAGCAATGACTTGCTATTATGTAACAATGCCTCCTTTGGCCACATCTTCAGTAATTTTGGGAAATAACGATTTGATAAACCATTCAACCAAATTTTATCCGGAATAAAGACTTTCACTAAACGTCTCCTACATCTCCATTCATGAATGTGATCATATATGTATGTAGACGTAGATTGATTTAATGAGGTCAACAATTCTGTACCATTGTCGTATCTGACAAGTAACTGAAAATGGGTTAAGAAAGTAGTAGCTAGTGCATTAAAATTATTAAATGAGCCTCATGGTAACTCAATGTACCATTTGGCAGCTAGACCATTGAGAGTTCTCTGAAAAAGACGCAATCGAATCGAATCATCGATTAGTGAATTGAATGCACACCAGAGGTGATAAGTCATAACATGATTAGATGGATCTTCTCTTGACTTACCTTCAAACTTTGGAATATCACTGGGAAACTTATTAGGCATCGGCGGCCAATACGGAAGATAAAAGATCAGATCATTCGTAAGGCGCGATAAATAAGGTAAATATAAAGTTGCTATGAATGGTAACCGATGGCTAGGGTCTTGATAACCTTGTGTGATCAAACCAGTTCCAGGAGGAGGATATCCTGGATATCCTGGAATTGGATGCGCATTGGGAATTGTGAAACCAGCAGTCACCAGACCAAAATGGGGTTGTTGAGGTACTTGATAAGTATACCCAAGATACGGCTGATACTGATATGTTGGATTTTGTGTAGCATGTCCAAATTGCTACTGCCCCTGGTATGGTTGATAAGTAAATTTTGGTTGACTAGTGAGAATTGTACTCGTACCAGATTGTCCTGTAGGCATCTGGACCGTAGTTTGAATTGTAGGTCCTGACTGTGGCACATATACTTGAGGAATTTTCACTGATACAGGGGTAGTAGAAACAAGAGCTGCATATATTCTAGAAATAGGTGTGGTAGGTTGAACAGAAGTTGCAACAACATCAGAAGTTTGAGGTGGAGTTCTAGGTGTACTAGGCCAAGGCTGCTGAATAGAACCAGGTGCAGAGACTTGAATGGTAGGCTGGATAGGTTGCTGGGTTGGACCAAAACCTATGGGTTGTCCAGATTGATTAGGTAACTGCACATTAGGTTGTAAATTCTGTTGAATTTGAGATGGATCCCACACCATATTAATTCCGGAATATTTACCCATAGAAGGTTGTGCATATGAAGGACCATAACTAGGTTGAACGTAAGTTTGATAATTAACTAGAAAAATTCCAGCTCCTTGTAATAATGGTTGACCTGAAGGAGGTTGAAAACCTTGAGCTGGGTATTAACCCTGAGGTTGATATTGACTCTGAGGCATGTATGGAATTTGGGGTAGATATTGACCTTGAGGTATCTACTGTCCTTGGGGTTGATATAATTGACCTTGAGGTATGTACTATCCTTGGGGTTGATATTGAACTTGAGGCATGTACTGTCCTTGAGGTTTCTTCCCAGGCAGGAAATATTGTCCTACAATTTGACCTCCAGGTGGTAAAAAATTACCCTGAGATTGCCCTCCGAGCGATAATTGACTACCTTGAGGTTTCCCCCTAGGCGATAACTGACTTCCTTGAGGTTTCCCCCTAGGAGGTAACTTATTTCCTTGTTGAGGATTTGGAATATTGCCAGACATCATAAAAATTTGTTCTGTGTTCAATGTGCCAGTGTTTGTTCCATTTGTACCAGATGATAACATTTGTTCAATTGGTTGAGGAACTTCTCCTGAGAAGGTACCAGAGAGCGACTGGTATCTCGGAGGAACGGATGAACCACTGTATAAAAATGTTTCTAGAGATTCAGAAAACATGGATGACTCACTCGACATAGCTAATGAAGGTTGATAACCTCTCGGTGTAGGGTAAAAAGGAATTCGGGGTGGTGAATAAGTAAGACCTGCATTTTATAAAAAATCTGTCAATGATGAATACCAAGCGTCAGTTCTAAAAGGACTGTAGAATATTGATTCACGCTCTCTAAGATTTAAATTTTCTTGGGTTTTGGGAAGAACTACGTCTTCGTCTGGACCAACAAGTTCTTCAATACATATGAGATCAGAAGGAATATTTTTGGTAATCCGATGTCTTACTCTAGGTGAATCAGGATCACTAGAAGTCGGAGTAACAAATCCTAAAGATGATTCTAACACAACAGGTCCAGTTTCTGGCTCAGAAATTTTAGGTTCTTCAGCTAATTCACTGGTTGCAGAAGCAATGTCAGTGATTTCGGAAATTAAAATTGGCTCCTGAATATATTCTGTTGTTTGTGATTGATTTACTTCATGATAATCAGGATGAGTAATTATGGATGATTCTCCTGGTTCTGTCGATCTAATTCTGCTGATACTATGCAGTACCAGAGCTTTCAGTCCTTCAAGTTTGCTTGGTGTATACTCAGGGGGTTTCCCTTGAAGTATATGCAATTGTCTTGGTAATTCAGCCACGATTAAAAATTATTAATCACACGCAATCAAAGAAAATTTCAATCAAAAGTCCTAAAGTCACTAAGGAGACAAACAAATGATAAAACGCTTATAAAATCTAGGAGATCAAACCACACACAAACAATAGATTCCCACACTAAAAACACTAGTTGGTGATGAAATCCAAGATCGTAGTATTTAATGTAGAAATGGTGGTTGGAACAGTTACCCCGACAACCTGCTTAATGAAACAGACTGGTGCAAGTTTATCCACTTAAACCATCTCGAGTGAAGATAACCCTCCGAAGAGTCCAAGTGAGTCTAGTCGATGTTTTCTCCAGGTACAGTGAGATCTTTCCTCCACTGTCACCTTAGGAAAAAATATTAAAGTTTATGGCCACTAAGGTCACCAACAGGAACAAATATACCTGGGGGAACAGTCTACAATCCGATATACGTGCAAGGGCAGAGTAACAAAGCTCAATCCTCTTGAAGGCTCCTTAAAATAATCCAAAGTATACTGACAAGTGACCCCAGGCTCCTCGACAATGGTCAATCCAAGTTTTACTATTGTTAATACGTGCACATCTTCTATCGTTCCCAATGAGATGGAATTGATCACCTCACTAGCTTGGATATGATATCATGCTTGACTCCTTTAGGAGGAGCTTCCTAGAGCACACAAGCTACTATTTGATTTTTCCTACCGCAAGATTGACTACTTGTTTGTTTTAACTGTCTCGGAGAGTTAATTACTCCCTACTCCAAGACACTAGCCTAAGCTACATTGGTGAAAAGAGTCTTAGAAATATAAAAAATACTAGATCGATTTTAATTTAAGCATTGATTTTAATAGGCTGTTTCTTAGGACAATAGGTACGAAAGTGAAAATTTGATGATATGTAGTGACCCGACTCAAAACACACTAAAAATGCATCTATTATGAGAGACAATTCATTTCCTTTCGATGAATTCTATCTAAAAGAAAGAGTTGAGAAATGAAATATTTTAAAATAAATTCTTTCCTTCAAAACAAGAACATACGAAAAGAAATATTATCTCATGAGAACTCAGAATGATCAATTGTTCAAAAAGAAATCCATTTATTCTTCAAGATCGAATCTACAATCAAACATTCTCCAAAAGAAAACTACAATTTCTAGAAATAACACTCAAAACTAAAAACACTAATTTCAAGATCTAAGAATTCTAAGAATTAAATCTGAAATCAAAACTTTAAATATTTTGAGGACGTTTTGCTTAGTTTGTAATCTAACTAAGAAATCCTTTGCTGAAATCAGCAAAAACTCAAAAATATCCAATTATGGTTTTTAAAGTGAAATTCAAAACTTAATAAAAAAGTTATTAAAGATTTTCAAATGAGAAAATGGGATCTAATTCTCATAAAGAAATTTTTGCTATGAAGTCAAAGACTCAGCAAGAAAACAATGAAATACCAGTGATTTAAGGTATACAAAGGTTTCTAATCTTTGAGTGATACAAAGACAAAGAAAAAATCACTTATAACATGCAGATCTTGTAGAAAATCATTCAAAACTTTAAAAAGCTGGAAGAAACTCTCACACAAAGCTTTCTGACAAAAATACAAGTTTGGGTATATACTGAGAATCTTGCAAACTGATCCTGGAAAAGAGAATTTTAAGTTTTTCCAAAATTTTCTCAGGGTCCGCAGGTTTTAGTGTAAACAGGTGCAGTGCCACACTATGTATAAATAAAAACAACGAAGATGACCGCACTGTGCCTAAGGACAAAGTGTAGAGACCAAAAAACTTAAAGAAAAATAAAAAATTCTAAAGCACTTTTCAGGAATTCGAATAAATTACCCAAGCCAGTATCAATCAATCAAAATCAGAAAAATAATTGCACAAGTCAAAAATAAAAGAAAACTAATTTCAAGATCCATTCCCCAGTGGAGTCGCCATTTTGTTGGACGGATAAATCGTTCTTGTGGAAAAGACAGATATCCCTAGTATCTTATGATAACTAGCAACAAACAGACAAATGTAAACTACTTTCTCTAGATTATATTGATCTAGAATTATCTATAATGAGGGATTTAGGACTTACCTATAGTCCAGCGCTGATCATTGTCTTATTTCCTATCGATTTGAATACATCTCCTTTCGAGATCTGCTATAAAAAACATGAAAGAATCAGAAGCACCTGCATAATATAGACTAATTCATAAACCATAAATCTATCTTGATGATCAAGGAATTCAAGAAATAAGCCATTTAAATAAACAACTCATTGAGAAAATAGGATCCATTTGTATTATCTTTGATGAAAGAAGGAGCCTTACAACCGTGTTCGCCTTGATGTCGTACAGGTCCTTCCGGGGTCTGGAACAAGCGTTTCCTCTACTTTGACAAGCCTTTGCACTCTCTTGACTAACATACACATGAGTGTGTAATCATTCCCATATGGCAATCAATTAAGAGAGTCTAAGTTTCTCTAGCAATTCTCCTCAAAAAATCTCAAAGCCTAACTCCCCTTGAGGCTGAACTATGGCCTCAATTTATAGCAAAAGCAAAGAGGTTACAGCTCCAAATAAGAGGTGATAAAATCCTCTTTCAAGGGATTAAGTTCCACATACCAAGGGGTAGGATCCTTTAATGGAGGGAAGAATGTACATGAAAGGAGCGAACTTTCCACCGAATAATTGCTTCCAGAAGCTACTAGATTTAACTAGCTGGGCTTCCAAATTTTACTTCCACCTTCATTTTACCTTTTACAGGAATCCGCACCTTTAATGAAGAAAAAGTGCAGTCGGTTCCGCATGTTCTAGAACAAACAAATGCGGCACCGCAGGTAATACTAAGAGAAAGTGCGGTACAAGTATTTTATGACTTTTATAAGCTTTTCTGTCAATTTCAAGGCTTGGTTTTAGGAACTTGATGTTTGTAGACTTCTAAGGGAGTATTTTATGAGTAATGATGAACCTATACAGACAGTAAAACATCATGGTGACAATTTTAGTGTAACAATTCTAAACATGAATTTATTTGCATTATTTTCTAAACTTTATTATGTTACAAAAATTCATATTATTCTAGATTTATTATTTTAGAATTATTTATATTCTTACAAATTTACACATTTACAATTATGGTAATTTAACAATCTGTACGGTATACATTTTACAATTTTATGGTAGTTTTGGTTCAAATTTGACAATTAATTTACGATTTTGCAAATTTACAAATTTTACAATTTTAATAAAATTGAATCATGATAATACATACAATTACAATTACAATTTTTCAATTTTACAATTATTAATACACAATATTTAATAAATATCATGATTTAATATTAAAAATAAACATCACGATCATGATAACCATCGTACAAACATCATATTCTAAAATACACATTCAAATTCGCTAACATCATCTAATCATCATGATCATGATCATCTAACAAAACACAAGCATTGTATAACATCATCAAAACACAGACATCAAATATAAATCTCATTACAAATAAATGCTATAGCATACACATCTATTTGCAAGCACATTAAATGAACATATATAACATGACCTAAAAATATGAAAATCTTGATGAACACCAACATGTAAATTAAGTACATCAACATGAACATAAAATACAAGCACCACACACACACACACGCACATATATAACTATATGATGTAAAAAATATACAACTGTAATAGAACTACATATAAATGTAAAATATATAGTGGTACATCAATACTATAACTAATCGAGGCCTACTCAGTCGATTGTGCCTACTCAGATGGCACTTGCTCAAGAGGTGTCTGCTCAGATGGTGTCTGCTCAGGAGGTGCCTGCTCAGATGGTGCCTACTCAAGAGATGCTTGCTCAGGACTAGATGCTGGCTGTTCATCTCCCCGAGGTGGAGGAGGAGGTGGAGTAATAGAATGATCACTCCCCTCATGGTCATCATATGAGATGTTGTGTCACGCATCTCCATGGCACCTACCCTCCTAGCTACTAGTAGCATGGAAGCTCCAATGATTTGATGCATAAGGCTCATCATATCGTGTGACATGTCCCTCCAAATATATGTGAGCGTACGATTTTCTTGAATGTCTCTGATCATCGCAACGTAGACTCCCTCATCAACCAAGAGTCTACATAGTTGGTCGCCCAACTCCATCATAAACTTGTGCACACTAAAGTATGTGTTTCCATTAGCATAGAAACCTCATCAAAATCTTCATAAAAACCACTTTCAATTCAACTCAAAATATATATAAAGAGAGAGTCAAACACAAACCAAAATACTTGCTTATATTAATAACAAGAAAATTACAGCTTCAAACCCTTTTGGCCAAATATTACAATTGTTGCCTTCTTGGCCCTCACCATTCTTCACACCGCACACTACCTCTCTACATTTTCTTCTATCCTATTCCATTCTCTGTGCCTCCCTACATCCTCACACAAAGCTTCATATTTATACATAATTATGGATTAATTTGAATCCATGATTTCCTCCACAAATATCTCAAACAAATCCTAAAATATCTTTATCCCTTCTTTGACTCAACTAAGTTCCATTTAAGGAATTCCTAATCCCTAAAATATCTATCCAACCCAATTCCAACTCATATTCTCAATTCATTAAGAGAATATTTACAATAAATCTCACACTCAAATTTTTCTCTTAATTTAAATAAGAATGTGCATAATTTATAAAATAATTAAAAAAACATCACCCCTTAAATCACCCAAATACAAAATGAAAATTAAGCAGGATGCTCCTGCATCAGACTCCCCATGTAGAGAAGTTTCCATAGAATCTTGTCTATGAGGTCTATCACTTTTCTATAATAATGCGACAACCACAAGTCTTAATGACTTGCTCCCTCCAGGATTCCAAACTCTGTTTTGTCGCTGGTCTTTTAAAGTATCAACTCCATTTTGTAATTTTGCACAAAATTCCCAGAATAGTATTTTCATAACACTATTGAATGTAACTCTCTATTTTCCATACCACATCATCTTTATTTCTGGAAACACAAACTTGTGTAGAATCATTGATACCCATTCTTCTGGTCTCCAAACTTTGAAAGAATATTGAACTCGTTGTACATCAGCATCACTCATTCTATCAATCGGATTCCATCGGCCTCTCCAACAATTTATTTCGCCAATTCCTCAGAGTAATTCCTCTTTGTTTGATGCTTCCGTCTCCAATTGCGTTGAACACTCAACTTCCTGAAATGAAGAATAATCAAGAATTTCTCCTTTGATCACAACTATAGTCATTGATTGTCCCTATAGTAACAAATTTCTCATCCTTTGTTGTACCTGCATTCATCAACAAATTATTAGTTTTAAAAATATAAGACCTTTTTGCCTCTTTTGATGCTTTAAGCACCAATATTCCATCATAAAATTTTTGGATTTCAATAGATCCTATTTTTAATTGTTTTATACTTTCATCTTTATCCTACTGGATCAATACTTCTGTTTCCTTTATGTCTCTAAGGACATAACTTCCTTCCTGCTCCTGATTTTTCATCTCATCTTCAAATAATTTCTACTCGATTCCTCTGATTTCAAAATCATATTTATTAATGTTTCCTCCTATATCCACAACCACATTATTATTTGAAGAGTTAAAACATTCACTTAACTATATAAATGTTAGAAACATTTCATCCTTATCATGCACGGTAACTGAAATCTCTTCTTTATTAGGTTCTGCAAGTTTCAATTCTCCTTAAGGTTCCTTGAGCCATCTTTCCAAGAACTCTATTTCCATGTGAAATCTTTCCATCATTTCATCACAACCTTCATTCCTAGTCTCATTTTTCTTCTGGAAATCCTACCGAGGTATCCTGGTTTCTGTATCATCACATTGAAAAATTTTGTCATCAATTTCATTAAACAAATTCATTTGTTTACCTCCTTGGAATATCACTACGTCATTTTTATTATGCCTCTGCTCCATAACAAATTCAACTAGCTGTCTTACACCAAATAGGAATTCATCTATGAATTCTTTCTGTTGCAAGAAATTAGTACCTTCCTCCTCTGAAAGGAATTCTCCATCATACTTCACCTCAAGGGCTTCATTTATCACAGTTTCACCAGATTTTCCACCATCTTCTGCACATCCTGCAAACATACACAAACTATGAGATTTAAAAATGCAAGGCTTCATAGCCTCATATGCTTCTCTTGTCAACATATCTTCTAATTCTTCTGAACTATTCCAATAGTCCATGAGATCTTTCTCATTAATCTCTTCACCCATAATTTCACCCTGTTCTGGGCCACAAATGGAAACTTCCATTTTCAACTCAGCTTCTCTGAGTTCTTCACATCTCAATTGCACACTCATCATCTGCTCGATCTTCTTTATCTCTTATGTTAAATGTATGTTTACCTGTTGTTCCCTCTTTGTGTGTAGCCTCTGCCATTTCACTTTCTTCCTCATGGTCCAACCATGTCTCTGGTCTTTCTTATTTCTCTGCAACAATTCCATCAATAACTCAAGGTGAACTACTATTTCAGCTTTCTCCCTCTCATACTCTTCATCAGTCAACTGCTTCCATATGCCATTTGCCTTGGAATTTTCCTTCTTCTTTATTTTGTTGTGGTATTTCTCAAATCCTCTGAAATGACTATCAAATATCATCTTCCCCTCCTTTTCGAACTTCATCTGTTCACTTGTGGATTTCATTTAATCCCCTTTTCAGCAAGCCTTCATACTTTCCATCCAACAATACAAGCTCGCCTCTTACGCTTGACCTCTTTCAGTTCTCTGTCTTGGAATAATCTCTTGGGAAACTCTCTTGCTCCTCTTTCCTGCAAACAAAAACTGCAATAATTCTTGTGTTACAATGACCAAACTCTTTGGGTGTCGGGCTCCACCGATCATGCACCCAATTACATTCAAACCTTTGACTTGATTTAAGACTCTTTGACTCCAGACTTGACATCAACTCTTCATCTTGGATGAAAAATGCACCCTCTTGTATAATAACTCAATGGTTTAACTTGACTCAAGCTATCCAAATTTTCATTTGACCTTAACATATTATTTGACTTCAAAGCTTGACCCAATAATTACAATAGTGGATATTTTGACTCTAATTCAAGTTATACAATATACTAATGAACATTCACCCTTAATACATTCTCATGATGTAAAATATCCCCATTACCAATTCTCTCTCGTACTCCATTCTTATGAAAATATCACAAGTCACTAATTATATCATCTCCCATTATCACTTCACGTGATACTTAAGCTTTTAAATCGAAATGCAATCCACTTTTCCCAAGATTTATTTTATGATGAAAATAAAATAAACCATTTAATTTTCAACATTTAAATTACCTTTTTGAAATGAATTATCATACCTTATGCTCCCTTCAAGGTTATTTAATAAACCTTTTCTTTGCAATTTCAACTCTCCGGATTTCACTCTTCTGTGTCATTCTTATCACTGTGAATATTTGCATGCCCTTCATACCATAACCTCTTCAACATGCTCATCATCTTAACGCAGATATTTTTCCTGCACTTCCATGCAACTCCTTCTTTGCAATGACAGTTCTCATGCAACACCGTCTCTCTTCAGTGCTCAAAACAATTCCTTCATAGGAATTTTCCAAAACTTCCTTTTTAACATTGTGGCATCAACATATTTCTCCAACAACAACAAACACAAACCACACTTGAACCATATTTTCACATCAATTTCTGAAATGGATTCTAATTCCATTCCTTAAAATTTGGATTGATTTCACTCTTTCATAACATTTACAAAAAAATTAACTTCTCGAGTATGGCAAGGGAATTGAAACCACCAAATTTAAAAAATACCTTTAATCAATGAATATTGATTCATTCAATGAGCACTTACCGTGGAGTCTCCTTGTTATAATGTGTGATTCAGATCCTAAGGATAATGCTCTGTAATTGAATGAGACTCTCATCCTTGGATAAAGACAACTTCAACCCTCGAATGATAGCTGACCTCGACCTCACTAAATATTCTTCTATTCGACTTCTGAGGGAAGGGCTTCTAAATTCTGATAGTAAGAGGCTCTCGGCCTACCAAACCCAATACAATCAAGCTCAGAAATATAGAATCTTAGCTTGCCAAACAAGGGATGGTTAACCTCAAAAACTCGAGGTCTTCCACCTTTCCAAATAAATTATTAGAGATCCAAATATTATTAGCTTGCTGAACTGATGCTGATCGTGCCCAGGAAATAATTTACACTGAAGACAAAAATAAGAAAGAACTGCTCCATTTCAGGGACGAAAAAATCAAAATTGATGCCATAGAGGTTCCTTATTCCCACAAATCTAAGAAATAATACAAATCCTCAGTATTTTAAACCGGATCTGGAAGCTCATTACACTCCCATTGCTTCTACTGAACAATCTAGCATTTATTTGATACTTTCGTTGCATCCCACATGACTTGTAGGTTTTGAAAGATAAACAATTATCTTCAGGATCCACCTTATTGGTACACATTAAATATTCAATGCAGATATCCTAACAACCTTACTCTCAAAGGTCCATACTCAAGTTCTCCACAACGACCAATGCAACTCACATATCTGGCACAATCCTAGCAGTACATAATTGAAGCCACAGGGGTTCATTAATGGAACAATGAAATCAACAGAGAAAAAAAAAAAAACGCCTACATCTTTCAAAAATGAAATGAGTTTCATTCCCAGAAACCAAAACCGGAGCAAAAGTAAAGAATTTTTAAACACAGTCTCTTTTGTAAAGTTCTCTAGGCTTCAGTGGCATGCGAAATTACACAGTGGCTTCTTTCTAGCATGTATGCAGCTTGAAATCTACTGTTCAGTTCACGTAGGCTCCAACGAATTCAAATTGGTTCTTATAGTTCAATACTCCAGCTATCAACAAACCAATGATTCAATTATACAAAGTTTTGTTCATCTTTCTAATGTCTCTTCTTTCATATTCAATCCGAAATACGAAATCCCAAGTGGACATACTAATGTGACCTCGTCGAATAGAGATCTCTCCTTTATTATTCCGTCATTAATTCTCCTTTGTACATATTTAATCCAGGTGCTCAATATACTTTATCCCACGCTCTTCCTTTTCATTTACATGCATATCCACACCCTACCATAACCAATAGTAAAAACAAACACGCCTTACCAAAGCGTTACCATTGCAACTGTGTCCACAAACTTCACATCATCATTTACGATTTCAAGCAGATGCAATTCTCAGCATTCACCATCGGGCTTGCAAGATTCAATTATCGCTCCTTGCTATGCCAATATCAGCATTGAACACCATGTTTCCCTGCACCATTCTCTTTTTCCACTCTGCGCTATCTACCATCTCAGTGTTTGCTTTCACGTTCAAACTATATGATCCGCTTACCATTTCATAAACTACACTTTCTGAGATTTCCTAGAATTGATTTTACCAAGCGGAGTTGGCTCCCATCGTACACCTGTTCCTGCAAATTAACACACTTTTCTACGCATATATGTATGATGTAATGTAGATTCAAAAGAAAATGTAGAACAACAAGTGGATACATGGAACGATATCATAACTACCACAATCATGACTGTGTCAAATTCGCGTGGGCTAAATATTACATTGGTTGCCCCTTTTTGCTTGCATTCTTCACAACAGCTCACACAACCCACTCAGAACCAATTTACTCCCACAATAGGCAGGCATCTTTCTGGCTTTAATGCTAAATGAAGCAGAGAATCTGCAAGAAATCATAAACTTGCGCACACTAGAGTATGTGTTTCCTTTAGCATAGAAACCTCATCAAAATCTTCATAAAAACCACTTTCAATTCAACTCAAAATATATATAAAGAGAGAGTCAAACAAAAACCAAAATAATTGCTTATAATAATAACAAGAAAAATACAGCTTCAAACCATTTTGGCCGAATATTACAATTGGTTCCTTCTTGGCCCTCACCATTCTTCACACTACACACTACCTCTCTACATTTTCTTCTATCCTATTTCATTCTCTGTGCCTCCATACATCCTCACACAAAGCTTCATATTTATACATAATTATGGATTAAATTGAATCCATGATTTCCTCCACAAATATCTCAACCAAATCCTAAAATATCTTTATCCCTTCTTTGATTCAACTAAGTTCCATTTAAGGAATTCCTAATCCCTAAATATCTATCCAACCCAATTCCAACTCATATTCTCAATTTATTAAGAGAATATTTACAATAAATCTCACACTTAGATTTTTTCTCTTAATTTAAATAAAAATGTGCATAATTTATAAAATAATTAAAAAAAACATCACCCCTTAAATCACCCAAATACAAAATGAAAATTAAGCAGGATGCTCCTACATCACCTATGCTTCATGCCCACGGGTATCTGCACCCGAGGAATTATCTCACCCTCTACGGCCTCCACCATTTCCTCGTCATCTACAGGATCATACGGTGGGGGTGGAGGCATGTCCCCAATGAAAGTGCCAATATATACAAAATATATAGTACACAAACTTAATTCGACAATTTCATTAAAAAATTTAATAAAACAAGTTAAAGAATGTATTAGAATAAATTTTATTCTAATTAACTAAGACAATAAAATGAAACTATATTAATCTAAAGGAAACAATAATATTACCTCTATCATCTGGTGGCTCATCTTGTGTGAAGAGGATGTTGGTACACCCTCACCAATCCAACCCTGTGTAAGGACATGGAACCATCATGAACATGTGTTCATCCTCCCTGGCTAGTAGCTCCAGTGCATCACTAGAAATCCTGGCCAAATACTCCGACAAGCCCCTCTTGGACATCATCTTGCCCCATATGTGCATCTGTACCTGTATCATTGGCCTACGAGGATGAAAGAACAAAGTAGGCATCGTCTCTGAAAACCTCTCAAAACACAATTAAAACAACTCTGAAGCAAAAGAGAAGGTCAACCTCCCACGTGCCTAAGAACATCATCTTTCTAAGGCTATACAAAACTGCCGCAAAATAAAGGTAGACCATCTAACAAATCGTGGCCTCTGGAATAAAGAATCAACATAAAATAGAATAGGGAAACTAATGCATTTCCCATCATTGGTATAATGTGCAATGGTGGTCAGTAATAGTGAGAGGCGCCTAACCTCCTCTGGACCAAAAGAAGCAATCCGTAGTTGTCCACCTGACACCTGAAAATATACAAGAGAAAGTATATCATTCCTAATGTATCTATGAGAGTACACCAACTGACTCCTTGATGCATAACCGTCAGAGACATCAGGAAAATGGGGAAAATCCTCCCCTCTCCTAGATAGGCCAGTGATAAAATACATGTCCACCTCAGTGGGTTGGTACCACTGGTCAGGATCGACATAGAAATCCTGTCAGTGGGCATCCCACCTGTAGATCAACTGTACTAATAAGCCACTGTGCCCCGTCAGGGAAATAGCCTCCTCATAGAACTTAAGGAGGCCTACCTCCCTTAAAAACAACTGGGTGGGTGGTGTAATAGGGCGAGGGTACAAAATTCTCTCCCTCTCCCTTGCCTCCCATTGTTGTATCATGTTATAATTGTCATCCCTCTACTCTTGTTGTTGTCTTTCCTCTCTCTGTTGATGTTGCTGAATGATTCACATATTAAATACATCAGCCTCCCTCATACATAAAACCTAATTTTTTTTATTAAATTACAAATGTATTTACAAATATATAAATATAACTTTTATCGAAAAAACAAAAAAAAAACTTTCGTTGTGCCACAAAAAATAGTCACGCAAGCCAACGGTACGTACATGTATATCACACACCGTCCATGATGTGCATAAAAAAACGTCATGCACCACCAAAAAAAAAAATATTACTTAAATAAATATTATAGGCAGTGCATTGAAAAAACATATCTGCCCCGAGGCATTTGTTATAGCGCAACACACTGCTCGCTTGCAATATTTTACCATTGGTGGTGCACTACCAAACACAAACTACCCCGGTGGGGTATGTTTGACTGACGCACATCACATTAGGTGCGTTTTCGTAATATTGGCGCACTGGGCCATTATGTTTATTTTTACATAATGCTTGGTGTGTTTCAATAAACTAACACACTGCCGTAAATAAATTGTTATTTAAAAAAAAAATATTATCGGTGCGGTCAGAAACCGACACACACCACACTATTTTATTATTATTGTGGTGCACTTTTTCTCGGTAGCACACCGAGCTATCACATTAACTTCCCGGTGCAATTTCTGTTAACGTCGTTCATGGTGCGATCTGTAAATTTACAGGGAGCACCAGGAACAGTGCGAGCTGAACGGCTCGAACGCACTGCACATAATTTTTTTTCAAAAAAACAGTGAATTCTAACTCAATTATCAAAATTTATCCACTCAAAGATTAAGTTGGTGAGAAGCAAGTACATTACCTACACATTTTCATGTCAAGGAGGCCTCTTTCCAATGGAATACTAAAAACCAAATTTTCCCACTGTTTTGCAAAATTCGAAGTCCACACATTGAGCAATGGACGGAAGCAATGCAGGCAATGGGAGCACTTATGGCAGGGCGCATAAGAGAAGAAAAATTCACATCAATGCTTGAGAGCTTTACAACACTGTAACAAGTAAAAATGAATTTTTACGACCGGTAATTTTTTAAAATTAACCCTTTTTCGGTGTGCTCAAGTATGAGACACACCGGGCGGTTGTATCAATGGCACACCACACTTCTTTACGGTGCGTTGGATTACTGAGACACATCGGGCTGGTTTTTACGGAGTGCACAATGCTTCCTTTGAATAAAAACACTATGCCGATGCGTTGTTGTACCTAAACTGCACTAGGCCCTCGTTGTTAGTAAATAACACCGAAATGCTGAAAATGCACCAGGTTGGTGATATACGACTAGCGTCGAGTGTAATATAAAATACACCATATATTTTCATTAAATAAAAACCCTATGTCGGGGCTTTGTATCACCATAAACACACCGGGGCGTTGTTGTTAGAGTATAACATCACAATGGTTATATAGTGAGTGTCTCAGTGTGCCATTTGATAGTACACACCATTGCGTTGTATGTATGAAGTGCACCCCTGTTTTCATAGTACTTAAAAATAAATCTGCAATGATTCTTTAGCCTCTACTATGCACCGGTGTGTCACATATATATCAAGCGCACCAGTGCGTATTATTATTATAAACGTGCCGCAAAAAAACATCTGCAAATACATCCACCTGCCAACCTCCTCCAGTGACCTTCACTACAAATGGATATCTAGGCTATTTTTATAAGGGATTCCTCAAAAACATACTCTATAGGGTCTTTTCCTTGTAGTGTCAAATCCATATGCCTCTAGTAATGAGTGAGAGAAAAAACTACTTCCTTTTTTCATAATCATGAAATGGCTTGAAAATGGAAGAATTCATCCAGCTCTATAAAATCTAAGGGTGGACATATTTTGAGCAACTTGAAGATATAAAAGCAAAACCAGTTCACCACTCTGAGTCTCTATAAGCATCTCCTTTAGAATAGGTAGATGGTGAAGCAGATGAAATGTTGGAACATATGTCCGCAATAATCATATTAGTTGACAATGCCCACCTCACAACATAAGTCAAGGGAGACAAGGTCGAGGTAGTAATTTAGTCTCTTGAACTAAATAAAGTCATTGGCCCAAATGCATTCTCTATAATTTTTTACAGATCTTACTAACATTTGATTAAATTTGTTCTGGGGCGAGCGATAAGGTACATGTAGAAATATTCAAGAAAACCTTTTTAGCCTTAATTCCTAAAGAATCCAATCCTTCATCCTTCACCTGATTCAGGCCCATTCCTCTCTATAATGATTCCTATAAGATATTAAACAAAATTTTATTTCCAATCACTTAAAATTTTGCTCCTAAACCTAATAACCAAAATTTAGGGTGGGTTTCTTTCTAACATACAAATCTTAGACAATATAATTATAGTTCAAAAATCCATTCACTCAAGTGAGATTAGAGGAGATGAATGGCCATTGAATTAGATATTTCTAATGGATTTGAATAGGCCAATCATTCATTTCTATTTCAAGTTTTTAACAAATTTGGCTTTAGTCGTGCCTTCATTAACCTTAATTCTTCTTATATTGGGATCCCTAGGATTTTCCCTCTAGTCAATGGAGGCACCTCCTCTTTTTTCTTATCCAAAATAGATTTAAGGAAAGGCTGACCCCTATCTCGTCTTCTATATAATAATGGATATTTTTTTGAGCAGGAAGCTAGAAAATGAAAGAATCACAGGTCAAATTCCAAGAATCAATATTGTTTTTGGAGTCAAGAGAGTCAATTATTCTCAATTTGTATATGACACCATCCTCTTAAGCATAGATTTAGTAATAATGGCGTCCAGGTTTAAACCTGTATTAGATTATTTTCTAAGAGTATCGAGAGGGATGATCAATAGTCACAAGTTTATGGTTGGAATGTCAACAAACAAGTATTGAATGCAATAAAAATAACCCTCTTGTTCTCATTATTTAATGAGTGATACTCTTTTACTTATATAGAAATCCTAATTAGTCTCTGCTCCCTCTCCTCCTCCCATTGGAAAAAGGTTTTTTTCAAAATAAAAAACAAAATAAACTCATGGGGGTCCTAATGGTTAACTTCATGTGGAAAATTAGTCCTCTGGAAAGTTTTTTATCAACCATCCCCATCTTCCAATTTTTCTCCCTTTTGACAATTTCCAATGTAAAACTCCAAGTCATAAATGAATTTTGAAGATTCGTTTGGGAAGGGAGCACATATTCCTCTAAAACATTCCACCTTGTAAATTGGGGTATAGTCCAAATCCAATTCTCCTCTAGTGGCCTGTGAATTAGATATCCACACTTATTCAACAAACCAATAGGTGAAAAATTATTATGGAGATTAATCACCTAGAAACAAAAATGGTGGAAAAATGTCTTGCTAGGAAGTATTTTCAAGGACCCAAGAAAAAATACTTGACTTTCCCATCTAGGAGAAATCATGATTGCCAATATGGAAAGCACTGCAAGAAATTCTTCTCATCAGCAAGACCAAATTATCATGGATCCCCGCCAATAGAAAATATGTCAAATTGTGGATTGATAACATTAAATTCCTCCCTTCGATAACACCTTCTTAGTACCTCCAATCGAATGGATGGACAAATCTAGAATAATAATCTTAAACAAAATTCTCTATGGGATTTGAATGGCATGTGGACTAGTTGGAAACTTGGCCAATATCCTAACTCACTAGCCCACATCATCTCCTCCCCTGAATCTTGTTTAGAAATATATGCCCTAAAAGCCATTTATAAGAAATATAGGCAATGCTTGGGGACAAGGGACTACTTTTTCAAGTAAGGCTACAACTATAAATTTGAGCAACAAAATATCTAGTTAGAGACACAATGTGGAAAATAATCTATGATGACATTTCCCTCAAAAATTAAATTTCTTCTATTGGAATTTGGCTTAGGGGAAGACTCTAATAGCTACTTTGTAAGAAATAAAATGGATGCTCGAACCTTCTAAATGCAAACCATACTTCACTTTCGACGAAAATTCAAAGCACCTCTTCCTTGAATGCCCTGATGATAAATAGGTCTTATATCACCACTCCTCTATCATGGCATGATCTATTCAAAACTCTACTCTAGATTTTTTGAAAGCAAGCCAAAATTTAAATATGTTTGGATGGCTATTCAAAATTATTACTTTGGAAGATTTGGTTAGATAAAAGCAAAGCAATCTTTAAGAAAAAAATCTTACTCCCTATTTATGTAGCTAAAAAAACTTGATTTTCTCTCCAAGAATATTTCTTCCACATCACTTAATGTCAAGAAATTTCTAGTTCGATGCTATGGAGAAAGCATGGTGGATCATTTCCATTGACATGAACGCTCCCAAGGAAAGGAAGCTTCTCAAAATTTCTTGAAAATCATGCTAGCAGCTTCATTTAGCCCATAAGAGTTCTCCAAATGGTGGATTTTGCAAAATTCAATATCTTGTTTTTTGATGGAGCTTCGTAATGTAATCGAGGGGAGGGAGGGGGGGGGGTGGTGTTATTTTTCACCCTGGAGGAATAATTGAAGGAAAATGCACTTGAAAATTTAGAGTGAAGTCCAATAATTCAACATAAGCATATGCTCTCTTGTAAGGCTTGTCCATGGCCATGTCCTTTCATCACATTCATCCAAACCTGTTTGGTGACTCTCAATTGATAATCAGACACTTGATTAAAGGATCAAAATATAAATTTATATGGCTAGAATCCATCATAAATCGAGTCCAAGATTAGGTCCTCCATCTAGAATGCAGGTGTATTAGTTTCATGTCAAGAGAAAAAACAACTACGAAGTGCATACCCAAGCCAACAAGGATATAATAATGAATCAAAAGTTTTTATTTTATTTTATTTTAAAGATAATATATTCCATCCATCTAATTCCTTGGCCCAGTAGATAATAAAATGTCAACTCATAGTTGTACCAAGTGGAACCACGAGAGACTATATGTCATGCACAACAAACATTTACCTTCCCCCCTTCATGATGGAGGAGTATGTTACACACAAAGGTTATATCACCTTGTGTCTCTTCTCACACTTGCATTATGTGATTGATTCATGTATGCAATTGGATTTCATATCAGGGAGTTGACTCACAAGGTCAATAGATGGCATGGTATAGAGGATGTTGTTTAAGCTTTATTATAGATTTTGTTTGTTCATTTATACTACATTCTTCATCTAATATGTATTCATGGATTTTAGTGACCTTTGCACCACTTGTGACACCCTCTTGAAACATGATTCGACACTCTTGAAACTACATCTTGGCTTAATTGTTGTCTCAGACAGGCTGACAAGAATGGAGAATTTCCTTGACAAAGAATTAGACATGTCTTTGAGCATCCTATTTCATATCAAGAGGAGGATTTATGCTCTGGAACAAAGGGTTACTAAAATGCAAAGTCTATTGAATGCATAGGATACACACATGGAAAATTTTAGGGGCTAATATTCGCAGGTGGGCTAATTTTCCATGCTTTTTCCAAAAAAAAAGATTCACCAATTTCCATTTTTTTCTAAAATGATTCACCCATATTTTATAGTACACCATTATTTTTCCTTAAACATCGCCAAAATATTATATCGACTAATATAAAATCATTAGAAATCTAAATATTTCTACAAAAATATCACCAAAAAATTTACAATTTTCATATTAGGACTAGTAAGATTCGCTAAGGTTTCTAAACTTTAAGATAAACTTCCATCCTTAAAATTTTCCTTGAATACACAACTAAAGCCCAATGCTTCCCTAGGTGATGGTGTATTAGGCATTCCTCCTATGGCAATAAGGACTCTTCTTTCCATGAATTTTGGTACCCCTGGTGACCATTTCTTTTAGCAACATACATTTTGATTCGATTATGTCTTGTTCTGTCTAAGTTGTTTTGTATATCCATAAAGTTCAAGATTTAGCTATCTAAGTGTTTTTTGATTTTATACTTCACAAAGAATTTTCCACAATGTTCATCTTAGAGAGGTCGACATTTTTAAACCATAATAAGATTCATCTTCAAGACCAAAATATGAATCATTTTTGGTCTTAAAGATGAATCTTGTTGTGAATTCAAAACATTGACCTTTCTAAGATGAGTACTGTGGCAAATTCTTCAAGAATTCTACAATCAAAACAACACATCCCACAAGAATCTTAGATATGTCATTATCATGTGCTTTTTGTATTGCACAATTCATTTACATATTTTCTCCAGGTTAGGCTTGTATTATTAGCTTTAGAACAGTCAATTTTGCATGTTTTTTTCATTGTAGAAATTGGAAAAATCATTGTCATGGTCTTTATCAAATCCCTAAGAGGGATTCTAGTATATATGTAATTAGTGGTCACAAAATTCTCTCTCGAACCCGGTGGAAGAAATTTTGTAAAATTCCTATGTGCTTCGACCACAATCTTTATTAATATCAATATTCCTCGTGTTTGTTAAAAAAGAAGTTATATGTCAATTGAGAAGCCGATTGTCAATTATAATATGCCGAACATAGATGATGATTGATAATTCTCATGTGTTGTGCACAAAATTATTTAATGATTATTGTATCTTCGAGATTTTTCTTTGGCAAAGGCTATTTCTGTTATGGAAAACGATTGGTTTAATGATATACTTGATGTCTAGTCGATTAATAGAGTAGGGTTATGTTGTCTTGTTGTTTACTTAATTTATCGATTAGGGATTTATTTATTTATTTTTTATTTTAAATAAAATTCTAGCAATCTTATTATTATTAGTATTTGATCGTATTTACATGTGCTCTGGTGTATCACCATAATCCACAGATAGTTTTGTTGAGTACATAGTAGATTGGGTGGAGAATCTTGTTGAGGTGACAATGGTTCAAACTTCTATTTGGTGAATGTTACTATACCTTGGACCAGTCTTTGCAAAATCGATAATGCTTCTTACGATAATTGGTTGGATTAGTTTTCTCTAGTGATCAACAGTTGTAGTTCCTATCAAATTTAGGGGGGTTATATGTAATTTGATTTTTCATCTTAGTTGAGTTTAAGGGGAGGTGTTGGAACCAATGCTTCTTTTAGTAACCTCACCCAATTGGAATATTAGTTAACCATGAAGAGGGATCCAACCAAGAAAATTAACTTATTGGTTATAAAAAATTAGATATATCCACTTGATCAATTTAGATTCACATTTTATGGAAATGATGGGGTGTGTGGTCCCTTACATTAATCGTTTGGTCACCTACCCAAACATATATGTAAATGATCTCTTACATTAGTCTATTGTATTACATATCTATAATAATCACTTATCTAGTCATGGATATTTTTTGTTTTTACTTAAGTGGTAATGATGTTCATTGACACCACCATTGTTCTTGAAATATCTTTTTTCACTTATGCTATTTTTTCTTGTTTCAATAATCTCTTCACAGTAGAAGAATAAACTTAATAAAAAATTAAGATATGAGATGTAAAACACACACTACAATAATAGGATTGCATTTTTTTTAATATAAGTTTTTAATATGCACCCATGTTAATGCCTTTTGCAATTAAATACATATATGAAATTCCATTTAAGAAACTAATGTAAACTAGTGATTAATAACAAAACACATATTTAAACATTATCAAGCACATATATTGATTATGAGCATTTCATGTGAGGTGAACATTCAAATGCATTTAGAAATTGTCTTTAAAATGTGTACAAACTATTAACAATAACAATTGAATATGGATTATAAAAAAAAAAAATTAATTGTTAATTGAAATATAATATATCTCTATAGATGAAGAATGTGATATTTTATATCTCAAATATATGCATATTGCTAATTACTTAATTTTATGGATATGTAAATAAGATCTAAAAACACAAAATACATAGAATAACATATGTAAAAGATAGTTTTGAAGGTTAGCTCAATTGGTTAAGTTTTTGTTGGTAAAGTACCATGTCATTATGAGGTCACGAGGCCAATTCTCCTCGATGCCCTTGGAGTTAGACTATACTAAATTGGCCAATAAGATGTGATCCCTTCAAATAAACCTAGTTAATTTTCTAAAGAAAAAAAATAAATACAAAAATCATATACCAAAATATACATACATTATTCAATATTATATTATTATATTTTATCTAAAAAAATCAATACCTCTAAATATCCTCTTAATTAAATCAAAACATTATTTATAATCATCCTCCTACATTATTTATAATCAAGATAATTAGCAATCATATTCATCTAAACTCGATCAAAATAATTAACCATCATATTACTCTAAACCCTACCTCTATGTCCTATGTGTTTCGTAATTGCTAAAGAAATCATAGCAATTTCATTGCATTCTTGAGTGTTTTTGTACCCAAAAAAAAACCATTACAGTGTTTTAAAATCACTCTTACCATTAATCATCCTTCATTTGACATTAAATATATTCGTACCAAAACGCTCCATTTCATGTATATCATTATGCGTATCATGTACCAAGGTGGCATGTATTTCAAGGTTTGAAATTGGTTGTCAATTCTTAAATAACTTCGAAGTTGTAAAGGTCGGAAGCGAAAAGATTGGGAATTTTTAATTTATTTATTATTACTATTTTTTTTAATTATAGTGAATTTGTAATTTGTTAAAGTAATTTTGGCAAAGTTCAAAATTAAATTTAGCTATGTTACTATAACATTAAAATTATATGCAACACTCCATAAGTCAAATATATCTAGAATTTATGATTTAGCAAGAGCTAAGATTTTATTGGGTGGGTGAGCTTACTCATCGAGCCTGATCACATTGGGCCAAAGATGTCTCCCTTGGGATTTGAAACCAACACTACAATAGAGTTAGGTCACTTCAATCCTTAAACACATACCATGCATTAGAGGTAACCTTTTTTAGTAGAATAATAGTCTTGGTTGAGAAAAAGGTAGAGGGTAGGGATGGAATTTAACGATAAAATTCTCTGTCACAGGGTGATTTTCCCATCAAATACAGTTAATTTTTTTTCAAAACCATAAAAATTCTTTATTGAAATTGTGAAAATGGATCCAAGAGGTGTGAAAACTATCAAATTTGATAGGTGAATCAGTTTTGACATTCCAACCTTATTAGAGGGAAAATTAATCATTATGTAAATAAATAGTTTACGAGCATCAATAATATAAGAAAATAGGTATAAGCTGCACCCTATTAAGTATAGTATGCAATACATATACATATTATTTAGTTGTATATTTCAAAGCACAAGTAATAATAGATATATGCACAATAGTTTAGTTGATAAAACATTTATTTATTTAAAATTTTAATAGTGAAATCATTATTAAAAAAAAAGATTTTTTATTTCACAAATAAAAATATCTTTTCACTCAGTTGTACTCTTACTTTATATTAAAAAATTAAATTAAAGAATCATCCAAAAACTTCATATATATCAATTTTATTAATAATAGAAGCTCCATCATTATACATATAAGTTTGATATCTTAATCCAAAAACTTCATATATATCAATTTTATTAATAATCGAAGCTCCATCATTATACATATAAGTTTGATATCTTAATCCAAAACCACTAATAACAAAGTCGACATGAAGACCAATGATAGGATTAGCACCATCAATAACGCTAATACTAGAGTTGATCTTTACTTGGTAGAGAGATGTTGGTAGAGCCATGAATGCTTCTCTTGGTGCTAGTGTTATAAGTTAAGTTAACAGCTGGACCAGGTCGACATCACGACCAATGATAGGATTAGCACCATCAGTGACTCTAGTATTAGAGTTGATCTTTACTTGGTAGACAGATGGTTGGTAAAGCTATTAATGCTTCTCTTGGTGCTAGTGTTAGAAGTTAAGTTCTTATACTAGCTTTGTTGCCTTGTTGTTGTCTTTGCATCTGTCTCCAAGGTTCTTGGTACCACGCTTCAAGTTTGCTTTGCTATTGTTGCTTCTCTTACAAAATTTGCTGGCCTTGCTTCTACTTCAAATGACCAATGATTAGTGTTGGATTTCGAACAACGATCTCTTTATCAACAATAGTACGAAGGGAAGCTATTGGTTCTTGTTTATATAAAAGATTATGTGTGGGTTTCACTCATAGTGCCGAGGGCTCCATGGATCCGAATGGGCAAACCATCTAGAAATGCTCAATGGAAACTAGCTAGTCTAACAACCCAGAAAAAAAAACAAGGGTGGCCAAGTAGAGAATGGGAGATAGATTTATGGGTTGATAAATTAACAAAAAAGGGATAGTTAGTAATAATTATTTCTCAATATTTAATAGCAAGCGAATGCCTTTTAATTTGAGTGAGGGTTGGGTGAATGAATCCCATAGGTGGATGATCTACACTCAACATTGGTATATCAATTAATATAAGAGGATTGGATTTAATCACTAACTCAATGGTTGAATTTTTTCATGAATATGTTATGAAATGTTTGGAACTGGACAAATGTTTTTATTACTCAACTAATGTGCGTTGTCTATCGACGCCACAAATTTTCTTGGATGGTAGATTTCAGGCTAGAATTCAGTAATTTTTTTTCAAAAAATCAAAGTGTTGGAGTGTTTGATTTTTATTTTTTTTTAATGGTGGAAATGGATTCAACACCATCAAGAACCCCTGGAGTACCCAAAATCTTGAAGTTTGACAACTGTAACCCAAATTTTGAAATTTTTCTGCCAGATTTTGTCATAATTTTGGCAAAATTTCCATTATTTTTTGGGCTAATTTGTGGGTTTTTTAGACTACACTTTTACCATTGTGACGATTGACTTCAAATGTAGTACTAGGAAAGCCCAATTATCAAAGCAAGTAGTTGCTTCGGTTGTGCAATTTCAAACTTAAAAAATCGAATAGGGAGGATTAAAAACAAAGCACTATACAATCCTTGAAATGATTAGGAAAGCCCAATTATCAAGGCAAGTAGCATCATAGATATAAGCATAGCTTACTAAAACAAATAGCTAAATAGGTGATTTGGTTGTGCAATTTCAAACTTAAAAAGTCAAATAGGGAGGATTACAAACATGAGCCCTATATAATCCTTGAAATGATTAGGAAAGCCCAATTATCAAGGCAAGTAGTATCAAAGATATAAGCATAGCCTACATAAACAAATAGCTAAGTAGTTGATTTGGTTGTGCAATTTCAAACTTAAAAAGTCGAATAGGGAGGATTACAAACATGAGCCCTATATAGTCCTTGAAATGATTAAGATTTCGTGGAGTTATATATAAAGTGGTTATTATAATAGTAATTAATTTGTAAATTTTTGTCAAAACCATTTTATTTTTTTTGTAAGCTGGGTAGGACTACATCTTTATCATCATGTCCAATACATATCACCGCAATTGGGGCAAGGAATTGAACCGATGACTTCACATCAAGAAGTGCCTTAACAAAGCATCCATTCACCATCTATCCAAGACCACATGGACAAAACCAAAATATATTATTATAATGGTGTAGTGTTACCAATAAATGAGATGGCCTTTTTATTAAAATCTCGAGATATAATTTTGAGTAATATTGTGAGTTATGGTGTAGTCTAACTAATAGACAAAATGATTTTTGTTTTCGTTTGTTTGTTTTATTATCATTATTATTATTTTTCTAGAATTTAGTGATACAATTTGGGGCGAGATTGTAATTTCTTCTTATTTAGAATAAGTGTTAATGGTGTAGTCTAACTAATAGACGAAATGATTTTTGTTTTTTGTTTGTTTGTTTTATTATTATTATTATTATTATTATTATTCTAGAATTTAGTGATACAATTTTGGGGCGAGATTGTAATTTCTTCTTGTTTAGAATAAGTTTTTGAATATATAAATAGATTCAACATCTTAAAAAATACTTGAAACACTCAATTTTTATAAATTCAAAAATTTAAACTTATAATTCTTAAATATCTTTATTGAATACAAAATTGATCTAGAAAAATACTCAAGAAAATAACTATTTTATTTATTAATTTTACTACTCTATTTTAACTTTTACATATTATTATTACAATCATTACAATCATCTTGAATTTTTTTTAATGAAAATTAATAGTTAAAATTCAATTTCCATTACCATTATCATCATACTACCACAATTTTATGAAAATTTATATCGAATCTTAATAATTAACTCATATAAAAAACGAAAAACACTCACTCTGCATTATAGATGGTAAAGAATAAAAATATCCTAAATATAACATAAAAATTAGATCTAAAATTTTTGTAATCCATAATGTAAATAAATATCTTTCAAATTAATCACATCATTAACATAAACATAAAAATATCTAGAAAATATATTCATCACCTACCAAATTAAACAAGCAATGCCATCTTAAATCAAATCAAAATATTGATCCACATAACACATAAGAATTTTGTTCCCTAAAATCTCAAGTCAAAGTATTGCTTCACGAATAAGAATTTTGTTCTCCAAGTAAAATTTCACATAATGATAACACGCCATCCCAATGGTCAAAAGTCAATAAACACCTGAGAAAATATGCAAATCGATTACTATGGGTCTCTACCTTCTAGGTGGGTATATAAGTTTAATGTATATATATATATATATATAGCTATATGAAAATCGATTATGCACATTGTAAGAATGAATTAATTTCTAAGGTTAATTGAACCACCAAGATGTTGCGTAATGAAATGGTTACTCTTTTCCCAAGTCTCCATGGGTAAAAAAAACGTGGTATATTTTTTTCATTTGTAATGTAATGAAACCTGATTTAATGGTTTAAGTAAAGTTATTGAAAAAAAAATATGATTCATTTTTTCCAAAAAAAATATTTTTATTATAGTTTATATATGTTGAAGTATTTAATTAACTTTATTCCAAAAAAATTATATTATTATTTTATTTTATTTTTATTTTGGTTCAAAAAATATAAGTTGTAGAATTAGTTGCTTCTTTGATCAATGATGATTTCTATAAATTTTAGATTGAGCTTATATATGTCGTTTTGAAATGTTCTGTTAGAATCCAAGCTCATAATAAAATAAGAAAGAAACTAACAAGATTGTAAGTGCCTTTAAACTTCATCATTTGTTGTTTATAGATAAGCTCTTGTTGCATTAAACAAAAAAAAGTGTTGGTAGCTTGCACGTTCACATAAAGAGACATTGTAATGCCCTTACCTGAACCTATTATCTTATATTGTGTTGATAAACTACTAACTAAATGTTTCTCTGTGTTTGATTTTGATAAATATTATTAGCATAAGTACGAGGTATGCATATGCTAGCTACATACCCACACTTCGCACGAATATGCTAGTATCATATAACTTATTATGCTAGACAATTAATTAACAATTACACTTGAATAGTGAACAAGCTATGATTAACCTTAAGCCTGATTAATGATGAAGCTTATGGTTAGCCTTAAGCTTGATTAGTGCTTACTTAACCCTTAATATTGACTTATAATTGTTAAATTATATTTAAATATGATTATTAAAATTTAATTGATTGGATTCTTGTGAATCCATAAGATTCATTGACATAATTAAATATTAATATTTTATTATTTATTACTCCTCAACCTGACAAGTTGTCTCCTTAAATTTATTTGAAAATAAGGCATTGGGGGAGGGGGTTACAACATAGCTGAAGTGGGTGGAAATTAAGAGGGGGTAGTTGGCATTCATTTCGGGGGGAGGCATAAGTGCGAGGAGTGGGGAGGTTAAGGGGGATAATCACTTTGGTTTTTTTGAGGGGGATTTTGGAGGGGAGATGGAGAATCGAGAAGAGGGAGGAAAACCATGTTAGGAGAGCAAGGAGTGAGTACTCAAATTTATTTATGGTTGGAGGGGGTTGGATTTATTTTGGACACACTACGACTACAGTTGGACGTGGGCTTGGAGGGCTAGGCAACTTGTGGAGGTTCCTTGGGCTAGGAAGTCAGATATAATTTCTTAGTTGGCAGGATGGCATATTCAGTTGAGCGGTCCCACCGAGAGCATTGCGACCGAGCCATCGTAATGTAACCATGTATGTTTTTTTTTTTTTTTTTTAATTAATGTGAAATGCTGTAAACCAAATCTGTTAGTCTCTATATGCTATTGCCAAAAAAAATTGTTATGTTGTAAAATACATTATTTCCTTTGCTGTGAGATTATGTGATAAATTTATTTTTGGTGAGAGGACCGTGGGTTGTGTCTTCACACATGGTACCAGAGCCCAGATTTGAAATCTAGACCCTAAAACTCACCAAAATAGTTTTATTACTCCTAAATAGCATAGAACAACAAAAAACTAGTAATAATTCTATAACAACTTGATACCCTTAAAACTAAAATAAAATAACCATAAAATCTAAAATCTATCCTGGAATAAACCCATATATATGGAAAAGAGAGGAAGAAGCAACTGAAAAAGAGTCCTAGTGAGTAGACCAATTGTTGTTAGTAGAAGAGAATGCTTTAATTCAATAATGAAATTATTGAATTTTTTGTGATTGAATTTTGAAGTAGCCCTATTCCACTCAGAGGAAGAAGGATTGCTTAATATTTCAAAACAAGTGCATATAAAAAAAATGGAAAAATTCTCTACCTTGCATCCTCCCAAGTCTAGGATAATGGGTTAGACAAACCCAACAGAGAATCACTTGATATTCAAGCGGTGGAACTGCCTTTCCCATAACAACCAGTCACTGGTATAGGGAAACCAATAAAATAAAACCAAAGGGCACAAGGACAGAGATAAATGACAAGTTTATGCTTTCAATAGACCAAATTAAATGGGCAACCGACCCTACACATATTCAAAAATGACAATTATACAACAACTCTATATATTTATAACTTCTTCTTATTCTATTTATAATAGTTATAGTTTTTAGTCTGAGTATTTCTTCTTCTTCTATCTATAATAGTTATAGTTTTTAGTCCTAGTATTTTATTTTCTATTAAGCAGCCTGACGAGTCACAACTCCACCCGCTCAGGTCCTAGAAAGGGAGAGGAAGGGTAGACCTCAAGCAATTGTTCTTTCCAACCCCACAAAATATGATGAATTGTTTGATGGCATAGGTTCTTAACAGGACGATCGATAGTTACTCCATTGTTGAAGGAGAGGGTTCCCCTTACTCCTGATGATTCATAGTAGAGGGTTCTCGTAGGGGTTTGGATTACATTGATGCCTCTAATGTTGATGGATAGGAAGCTAAAAAAACAAATATTAGGATTTCCCACAAGCAATTAAAGAAGTTGTATTCCCTATGTATTCGCACTTTATAAGCTCTAGCAACCGTAGCTTGTGATATTGACTTGTGAAATTGTTGGTTGGGTTCTTAACCCAACCAACAAGAGAAATAATATCATTTGATGTATGCTACCTATGGCACTCCCAGGTGCAAGATTATGAAATTTTGATGAATTGGGCATAAAGGATTATGCCTTACCAATAGTTGGAGTAAGTTTTTATGTAATTGAGAGAATAAGCATAGGAAATCACATTAATCCCCATCTATGTATCTCAAAATGTCGATTGCTACCAAAATCCGAACAAATTCCAGAATCTAATGATAAAGCTAGAAGGTGTTGGGGGCCGGGGTTGAATCGTGGTGCAGGTAGGCCTCATGAAAAGGCACTAATTTGCATGAGGACTAAGTGTCTGCTATTTTATTTTATTTTTTGTTGGTATAACCCACCGGTATTTGAACCTTGAATTTCATGCTTTACATATTACTTCATAACTAGTAATTGCACCAGATGTTGCAAAGGAAATGTCGTAAGGCATAAAATATTAGTAAACAAAATGTTATGCCAAAATTGGTTGACAAATAACATGTAAGAGAATAAGATGTTCTACCGATATAGGTAAATTTGGACATTAGTTTTTTTTCAATCAAGCAGCACAAAGAGAGGATAATTGGGAAGCCTTTAGGGTTAAGTCAATCGGTTGAGGTCTTGTTTCTAAAGAAAATTTCCATTGGGAGGTAACAAGGTCAATTCTCCTCTATGTCCTTGGGGTTATGCTTTGATTATTTTGGTTTACAAGATGTGATCCCTTCAAGCGGATCTGCTAAGATTTTCCTTAGAAAAATCCCCAATAATTAGTTCAATTGGTCATGTTCGCCTCGCTAAATCACCTCTCTAATGGGAGGTCATGGGTTAATTCTCCTTGACACCCTTTGGGTTAGAATATGCTAATAAGTCGGTGGGACATGATCCCTTCAGGTGGATCTACCTAGATATTTTCTTTAAATCCTACCTAGATATTTCCTTTAAATCCTCGGAAAAAAGAGAAAGGATAAATGTTTGATCTCCCTGGATTGTTTTAAGTCCTTAGAAAAAAGAGAAAGGGTGTGAATGTTTAGATAGAGAGATTATTTTTCCAAGTTTTGGAAATGATTGTTTTTCATTACCTTGGAATCTAGATGTGGCATTGCTAAATTTGGACATAGTATTAGAAAACATGCTCCAACTAAGTGAGCCACCATGCATGGATCGGAATTGTAATTGTAATTTTAATTGTAATTGTATGTGAAATTGTAAAATTGTAAAATTGTAATTGTAATTGTAATTGTAATTGTATGTAAAATATTTGTAAAGTTTTAATTGTATTAATGTGAAATGATTTTAATTGTAATTGTATATGTGTAAAATTGTGAAATTGTAATTGTAATTGTATGTGAAATTGTAAAATTGTAATTCTAATTGCAATTGTTATATGTAAAATATTTGTAAAATTTTAATTATATTAATGTGAAATGATTGTAATTGTAAAATTGTCATTGTAATTGCAATTGTATATAAAATTCTAAAATTGTAATTGTAAATATTGTAACTGTAATTGTATGTGAAATTGTAAAATTGTAATTCTAACTCTAATTGTAATTGTAATTGTATGTAAAATATTTGTAAACTTTTAATTATATTAATGTGAAATGATTTTATTAAAATTTTTAAATCTGTAAATTTGTAAAATTGTAAATAATTGTAAAATCATAAATCTAGAATAATATGAATTTTTGTAACATAATAAAGTTTAGAAAATAATGTAAATAAATTCATGTAATTTAGAATTATCATTATTTTATTATGATCTTACATACCAAAAAAAAACTTTATACAGTATGCAATTTTTTTCGAGATCAACATTATTGCAAATTATCAAGTGAAATGATTTTAACATTAACACAATGAAAATTACCAATTAACTAAAAATACATATTATAATGTTTCGAAAAAAGAGTCTTAGTTATAAGGTAATTAAGACCTCTTCTTTATAAAAACCAATATTAAAAAATATAAATGATGAAATAACACATGTACCATATCACTCTCGGTTCTCATGATCACCCTCATTATCTTCTAGCATGCTTGGCATGATAACACTATTATTCTCAAAAATATGTTTTGATCTAGGGTCATGTCTCAATACGAACCACAAATCCCTATCCAACACATCTGGGTAAAAAAACACCTGGTTGTAGTGCTTGGGGAAAACATAATGCTCCTTAGCTTCATCCCACATCTTTCTAGAGTTGATACATATCAGCCTAATATCGCGATCTTCCTTTACATCATTCTGATCAAATGTGTCCCACCACTTGCACCTAAAAATAACACATTGGAAAGAAGAGAAATCCACTTCAAATATCTCTTGTATCTTTCTGACGTAACGTAACGTACCTCGAACTAGGTTTTGATCATGGTGGCTAGATCAACTAGATTGATCGAAATCGACTTCCACTCCACAGCCTTGTGTCATGTGTCCATCATCGGAATTTTCTGTGTGAAAATGGTGTCCATATTCCCACATAGATGGGAACAACTGTACCTATAAAAAAGTTAAAAAATCATAGTGTCATGTGTCTTATAATAACCCAATAGTTAAAATATGAAATATAGATGTAATTAAATTTGAAAGGTGCATTATTAAGTTTCAAATGTGCATAATTAAATAGATTATTACCGAGTGGGTGCACCCAATCCCTACGTTTAGCGCATCCTCTTCATCACGTGGGTAACGACTGGTTGCACCATATTTCTCTCTGACTTGATCAGCAACCCAACTTTTGGGGCATATTTTTGGCATATTTTATTTTAAATGATCGGGATAAGGCACACTTCTACCATTCAACCATATAAAATATTTCCTGTCACTATCCCATTTCATCCTCTTTTGTTTGTATAATGCGACCCACGGTTGTGTCGTTTTGGAATTCTAAAGAATGAATTTATTGATTGCTTCAATTTCTGCATTCGCTGATGAAATCAAACCAACCTATAGTACATATGAGACCAAAATATACATTATATCGAAGTTCAACATGCATATTTACTTTGTGTAAATTTTAAAAATTATAAGTCGCTTACTCTTTATCAAGTGCCTTTTTCTATTCATTTGGAGCATCTCCCCTTCTCTTTTGTCTTCATCCCTTTCATCGTCCCAAATCACCGCACCTAATCTGTTGTCGATCTACTTGATGTACTCACTAGCATAATAGAAAGACTCAGACGATATGTACCCCTCTGCCATAGACCCCTTGGGTTTTGCCCTTTGTCGAACAAAACCTTTCAATTTCTTCATGTACCTCTCTAAGAAGAACATCCAATGACAAGAAATCACTACAAATAATTCAACCTCATCTACTAGGTGGATTAGAAGATGAACCTACAAGTCCATGAAACTCATCGGAAGTTCCTTCTTAAACATACAAACAATCTCAACTATCTCTTTACGCCACCATGGAATGATAGCCACATGAATCTCCTTTGACGTGATCCAACATACAAATGCAAATAATTTAGATATGGCACATCCTAGGTCTTGGGGGAATTCATGTTTCACACACCCACGCATGAAAAAAAGATAATGACACTGCAAAGTTATAAACATGTGCAATAATATAAAAAATTAGTTATGTTTTATGATCCTTGCATGGGATAAAATTTATGTTTCTTGTCTCAACAGCATTTCCTTTGGACCTTCTGCGGATATCAATTTCCAGCATCTGCACATCGACCCGTCGAACTCTCCCTCCCTTTTGCAAGGTGTACAGACTGAATATTTCCCCACGGTGGCCTCTGGAAGCTTTGAGGACATCCCCATACCTTCTCCTTCGTTCAAAGATCCCAAATCTTCAGACTCTGATGAACTTGAGTGCTTGGGTGGACCGAATAGGGGCAGAGTGTCGAGGAAGAAGAAATAGAAGTGTGCGCGAAACAAACATAGTCGCGATATTATTTTTGGGGAGGGTGTTGGAATGGCCGATATAGAGCTCACGACACAGACGGTTTTGGTGGGTCGGGTTCGTGGTAGGATATATTCTTTTGCTTGACTCAAGATCTGGGTGGAGGAAATTTGGGGCGACGTTTTGGAGCAACTTTCGGGGGTTCTCACCATGAACCGCGGATGGTTTGCACTCATCTTCTCCTGGCCAGACTCTGTGGAATGGGTACTATCTAAGTACTGGAACCTAGAGATGTTTCTGGTTCTGTTAAAGTGATGGTCACCATTATTTGATCCTGAAAAGGAGAAATCTGGCACTGGTCCTATCTGGGTCTGTCTCCTGGGTCTCCCCCTTCAGTTATGGAACGAAGAGTCTCTTTGTAATATTGGTGCGGAGCTGGGCACTTATCCCAACCATGATCGCTCTTACATGGAGACTGGTAACATCTCAGTGGCCTGAATCCTGGTTCACTTAGATACATGAGAAGGGCTTTATGACAGTTATAACATCTTCTGCAAAGATATGGTTTGGTATCAGGTATTGGACTACGAAGGGGTTCCCTTTAGATGCAGAAGATGCCATGTGGTTTGCCATCTATACAAGGAATGCCCATTGATCATAGCCATGGGACCTTCGCTTAAGATATTGTCGCACTGATCCGGATTTATGTAGGAACGCAACAGAATAAGCACATAACCATAAATATAGAGATGTATTGGAAATAACACTTCATTTCATTAATATCAAAGAACTGAAATTTGCTTACAGACAGAATGGAAATAAAACTAGCTAGGGCGCTAGTAGCTATCTCTGAGAAGAGATGTGGTGGCTACAGGGCTCTGAACTGAGTTACAATGAGGCTCGAGGGCCTATTTATTATTTAGAAATAATGAGAAATCCTAAACAGCCAAAACCCTAACCCTAGGAGATGAAGCGCCAAAAATATGGGCCCCATTTGGGTAAATTGGTGTTTCAACTTCCCAGGGGCGTAACTTTGGCATACAATCTTTGTTTGACGCGTACCATACCTCGTTAGAAAGATCTATCCGAGGACTATAAATTTTGAACGAGCAACATTGGTCCATGGATCTATGTTTCTCTCTGTTTTCCCAAAAAACGTCGTTTAGGGCCTCAAAACGGCTCAAGAAGTTCAGGACTCGAAAAACTGCTAAAAATAGTAAGATGTGCCGAAACTGAAAAATTGAAAGAGACAATGGCGAGGCCCCAAGTGGAATAGGCGAGTGACCACCAATATCCACCTGGATCATTCCTCCCCCCTTAGGAAGAAATGGTCCCCATTGCATTAAGTTCCTCCATGAGATGAGGAAATTTCTACTGAACTTGGTCCCTGGTGAACCACTCTTCTCAAAAGTGACACAGTTTTAATAACCCACATGCCATCTTCTCCGCGACAGTGCTCGTACTTGCGTCCGCGATACATTCTTGCAGGCACAAGTCTCCTATCCTAAATCAGTTTAACTCTGTTGGTGTGAGTTGTTCTGCAATGTCCGAGGTGTCCAGTAGAGGTGGAAAGTAAGGACGAAGGCGATCCACATTGAAGACTGGGTGCACACCAAGGAATGGTGGAATACTAAGCTCGAAGGCATTGTTACCTACAGCCTTGGTGATGGTGTACGGCCCGTATCGGAGCGGGCGAAGCTTGCGGTGAGGTCCAGTGAGGCGCTCCTTCTGCAAATGTAGCCATACTTTGTCACCCACTTGGAAGTTGTGTGGCACCCGGTGTTGATCATGGCGCTGCTTGTACTTCGCATTGGCTCTGTCCAATATATCATGAACCTGTTGGCGGATGTGTTGAATGCGCTCGATGAATCTACTTGCTTTGTCAACTTCGACCAGACATGGAGCTAATCGGCCCCGAGCAACCCAAATGGCATGGCTACGTCTCTGCAAGAATTTGGCCGAATCCCAAGCCCACCTGAAAGGGGCTATGGCCGATTGAACTGTGGAGAGCTTGATTATAAATATGTTGTAAATATGGGAGGCTCTCGTCCCATGTGTGTGGATGCTTTGAATTGTACATGCGTAGAATGTGTACAAGCATTCTGTTGGCGACCTCTGTTTGGCCATCTGTTTGCGGATGGAAAGCTGTGGACTTGGTGAGCTTGGTATCCAATATTGACCAGGGGCTGGACCAAAATGTGTTGAGGAACCTACTATCCCGATCTAATATGATAGACTGTGGGATCCAAAAGTGCACCCACACTCGTTCAAAGAAGAGTTTAGCAGTGGTTTCTGCTGTGATATTCTTCTTGCAGGCCGCCATGATGGCCATCTTCGGCACCCAGAGACGACCACGAAACACATTTATTTTCTGCTAGTAGAAGGCAGTTCCGACATGTGAATCCATGAGATGATCTCAAGGCTCTAATTAGGGCAGGTAGCATTGAGCAGTAGGCCTTGCTTCTTGGATGGTTTTGCTTGGCAAATGGCACAAGCAACAGCAAGATCCTCGACAGAAATCATTCTTCGAAGGTCTGCCTAACAGAAATACTTCCTGAAGATTGCCACCGTTTTCTCAACGCCCCAAAATGCCCGAAACACCAATTGTAGTGTGCTTCCCATATCATCTTGGAACGCTCGCTTGAAGGAACACAAAGGTGTCCCATGTGACATAAAAGTGCATCGTGTGCCTTGTAAGTGCTGCTGAATTCTGGGTCACTCTCATAGAGAAGCGGCCAATCAGAAGTCTCGTGCCCACAAGAGTTGAGCACAGTGGTGAGCGCCACGATCGGTGGTCGGCTGAGGCAGTCTGCAACATTATTGGTGCTACCCTTCTTGTAATTGATGTTCAAATGAAACTGTTGCAGATATGTGGACCACTTCTGATGGCGATCATTCTGCAACTTCCCTTGTGTCTGTATGAACTGCAGGGGCCAGTGGTCCGTGTGGATGATTGTTTCCTTCCCCAAAATGTAATGCTTCCATTGTCGACAAGCTTGCACAATGGAATACATTTCTTTGTCATAAGTGGGATACTTGCGAACTGTGTCAGACAATGTCTCACTGTGATATGCCACTGGATTTCCCTGTTGAGTAAGAACTGCCCCAATAGCATAGTCAGAGGCATCTGTCTCGATCTAAAATGGCTGTTGCCAGTCTGGTAAAGTGAGCACTAGGCAGAACAGAGGCAATTTTTCAATTCTATGAACGCCTTCTGTTGAGGTTCCGACCAAAAAAAATTTTCTCTCGCTCCTCCCTTGGTGACTTGACTCAAGGGCCAAGTGATATGAGAGAATCTCAGCATGAACCTTCGGTAGAAATTAGCAAGACCTAGAAAGCTGTGAAGCTCTGTTATAGTGGTTGGGGCTATCCAATCCCGAATGACTTGGATCTTGGCTGGATCCACATGCACCACCCTTTCATCAATAATGTATCCCAGATATTGAACCTGGGTCACGCCAAAAGTGCACTTCTCCAAATTGGCACACAACTTGTGTTGCCGTAGTGTTTGGAGGACTTGTCGGATGTGGTGAAGGTGCTCTTCCCAAGTCTGGCTAAAGATCATAATGTCATCCAAGTACACCACTACAAATGAGTTGGTGAATGGCCGCAAGTTGTCGTCCATCATCCTCATGAAGGTTGCGGGTGCATTCGTCAACCCGAAAGGCATGACCAACCATTCGAAAAGACCTTCCTTGGCTTTGAAGGCAGTCTTCCACACATCGGAGGGTTCAATCGGTACTTGGTGATACCTCGACTTCAAGTCAATTTTGCTGAAATATTTTGCACCTTTGAGTTGGTCCAGAAGGTCATCAATCCGTGGGATCGGGTACCTATTCCAGACAATGATCTTATTCAGCACCCGATAGTCAATACAGAGTCTCCACGTCCCATCCTTTTTCTATACCAACACGATCGGGCTCCCACAGGGCGATGAACTTGGTCGGATGTCACCTTTCTGCAGCAGCTCTTGAATCTGCCTCTTGATTTCATCGTTCTCTAGAACAAAGCATCGATAGATTGGTCCATTGGGTAGCAGCGCACCTGGGGTCAGATCAATTGGGTGCTTGACCTGACAATGCAGAGGAACCCCTATGGGTGACGTGAAGATGTCCCCGTACTCCTCCAGAAACTTATCCATTTGTTGTTGTCGTGCAGAGGATTCATGTCTGGAGGTCGTGGCCACAGTATTCTTCTTGCCCTGGGGGCAGATCATCAGGAAAATAAATTTCCTGGTTTGGGAAATGAGCTTACTGCATTGTTTTGCAGTAACCAAAGAGATAGCGGAAGGAGGTGGTACCTCTGGTATCCTGTACAACTTATTTCCCAAAGTAACAATAACAGCACGAGGTCGAGACTCATACACAGCATGACGCTTCCATAAGTATGGTTGTCCTAATAATACATCAGAAACATCAATAGGAGCAACGTCACATAATACCTCATCCGTGAAGGGCTTGATGCTATAGGGAAGGCGGCACTGCTGGCTCACGCGGAGATCTCGTCCTTGGTGAAGCCACCCGATGGTTTATGGATGTGGGTGAGCTGTGGTCGGCAAGCCCAACCGCTTCACGGCGTCTGCTGAAATGAGGTTCTTTTGGCTCCCATTGTCGACAATGAACTGTACAGGGGAGCCCTTACCCACATCTGGGAGTGGAAGAGACGTTCCTCCTCCTCTGGATCTTCCGGTTCCTCCTTCTGGACCTTTGTAGTGGCAACAGTGGCGTTGGGCTCCGCATCAATAACCTGTTTCCCTTTTTCATTCCCCTTTTCAGGTTCTGATTCGGAGTCGGAGCATGCATCTGACTCAGAAGCCCTCATCTCGGCCACTAGCGACTGCTTGGCCCGACACTCACTTGTGTTGTGAGTGGAGCTCTTATGGAACTCACACCACTTTCCCGTGTCCTTCTTTGGCTTTGCGGTGTTGTTATTTTCTTGTGGCTTCGACAGGTTGTCTTGAGTCACCATGCCTTGGCTCTGTCCTTTGTTCTGCGGTTTGGGAGCACCTTTCCCTTGCTTTTGATTCGCAGATCCAAAGTCTCACTTCTTCTGTTTGAATTTCTGCTCAATCTTGGCAGCATACCGGTATGTCGTACCAAGCGAGGAGGTGTCGAGGAACTCCATTTCCTCCTAAATGTATCTGTGTAGAAAACTGCGATACTTTAGCACCAGATGTTTCTCTGAATCTTTGATACCCAACTTGGTGTGCAGGGTATGGAACAGATTCGTCAGCTCATGCACATCTTGATCCCTTTATTGTCGCAGCGTGGTCCATTGTATGTACTTGTCCTCATAGCTCCCCACAGGATAGTATTGTTCCTTGATGGCATCTCAGAAATAATTCCAAGTGGGTACGGTCGAGAACAGAGAGGGTTCTGTCTCGTCCTTTTTCTCACAGCGGGTTTCCCACCAGTCCTTGACATGGGGGGCAGCTTCGAGGAGTGAAAAAATAATCTTCTCCCTGTTGGAAAAGTCATGAACCGAGAAATATCCCTGTAATAGATTCAACCATCTATCAATGACATCTACATCTATTTGACCCTCAAATATGGGAATGTCAAAATTTACTTGTACCTTAAAAGGAGTCGCACCTCCAGAGTGGTTGTTGGATGCAGATGCCCCACCGGTGGGCAGTCGTTGAAGGATCTAGGCAAAGTTATCCATCATCGCGTTCCTTTGTTTTTCAAGGGCATCCTTGAGCAATATTTTGATAGGATCTCCTACTCCCTCATCTTTCTTTTCGTCCCCCATGGGCGTCCGTCGGGGTTTGCGAGGCTGATCTTGCAAAGGTTCCACCAGATCGAGCCCTAACTCCTTATACCCCGACCTCGTTGGGGACATGCAAAGAAGGATCGAGAAAAGGCAGACCCCTCTGATACCACTGATCCGGATTTATGCAGGAACGCAACAGAATAAACATATAACCATAAATACAGAGATGCAGCGGAAATAACACTTCATTTCATTAATATCAAAGAACTGAAATTTGCTTACATACAGAATGGAAATAAAACTAGCTAGGGCGCTGGTAGCTATCTCTGAGAAGAGATGTGGCGGCTACAGGCCTCTGAACTGAGTTACAATGAGGCTCAAGGGCCTATTTATTGTTTAGAAATAATGAGAAATCCTAAACAGCCAAAACCCTAACCCTAGGAGATGAAGCACCAAAACTATGGGCCCCGTTTGGGTAAATTGGTGTTTCAACTTCCCAAGGGCATAACTTTGGCATACGATCTCCGTTTGATGTGTACCATACCTCGTTAGAAATATTTATTCGAGGACTACAAATTTTGAATGAGAAACATCGGTCCATGGACCCATGTTGCTCTACATTTTCCCAAAAAACGTCGTTTAGGGCCTCAAAACCGCTCCGGAAGTTCAAGACCCGAAAAACTGCTAAAAATAGTAAGATGTGCCAAAACTGAAAAACTGAAAGAGACAATGGTGGGGCCCCAAGTGGAATAGGTGGGTGACCACCAATATCCACCTAGATCATGCACATGGCTACATAGACAGACCCAGTGACCATTGTTTCTTCCACTCTGGATGCTCAGCCTGTTCAGCGACCTGTGGTCTCAGAGGTGCAGCGAAAGTGCCCACTCACTCACTCACAGGCTTTCTGCTCTGTGTCACTCTTAGCCCACACGATTCTGGAGGACGTGACACCTATCCCAGGTATCCCTCTCGCTTCTCCTGTATCTGATATTTCTGCTTTGTTATCGTCATTTCCCATTTCATCTGATTTTGTTCAGCCTATTCATTTAGTCAATTGCAATTTGAATCCAATTTGATGTCTTGTTGCTACTGCGCCCCCGACCATCCCCCTATCCAAACCATTGATTTCGGTGGATCTCCCTTCTCCTCACCTTCCCATAATCTCTGCGAACTCATCCCCGGGTCACGGTTACAAGCTCCTCTCATCTACTTTAGCCTCCTTTGCACCATCCTTTGGCCTCGGGAGGGAACACTGCGGTCCTATCACCAGATCCTCCAGAGGGAGACCTTCCACCATTACCAAAGAAATCAGGTAGGCCGGTTTGGAGGTGGCCACTGGCACTCAATTCTCTTTAGAAAGGGTTGTTAGAGCAAAGAAAACCCAGGAAGGGGTTATCCCATGATCTGTATTTCTCTGGACTATAGGGGATTGGCCATTCCCGACAAACAATTGGTGCTCAGGAGACTATTTCACAGTTCTAAGTTTGATGTCATTTTCTGCAAGAAACTCTGGGATACGGGATTTCTGTCTCTAAAATCTTGGCCAGATTCCTTCCGGATTGGAAATTCCTGTCTATTGATGCTCGGGGTCGATTTGGGGGTCTCGCTTTGGGCATCAATAAAATATCGATTCGTGTGAATGGGTGGTGGGGGCGGGATGACATTCTCGGTGCTGATATCACTGCTCGTGAGTCTAATTTTGACATCACATTGATCAATGTTTATGGCCCCTGCCATCAACATGAGGATTTTTGGGTACCCTAGATGCGATCCTCCATTATGCATTGGGAAAACATTATTTTTGGGGGGGACCTTAACTTCTCCATCGGCCTCTCGGAATCATGGGGTCCTTGGGCATCTTCAGACTCATTATCTAAATTTTTTTCTTCATTTATGGAGGAGGCGGACCTTCTGGATTTGGCCATGCCAAATAAGTTACCTACTTGGAGAAACCGATGCACCGGCGTTGCCGCGATCGCTAGGAGACTCGATCGCTTTATGATCAATCCCTCTCTACTCACGCTATTTGACAAGGCTAGACAATGGGTGGGATCCGGAGGAATCTTGAATCACTCACCGATTTTTCTTGAGATCCGATCTGGTGCTCGTTCGCCCAAAGCACCCTTGAAATTCAATTCAAGTTGCTTGACTTAGCCATACTTTCTAGCCATAGTCAACAGATAATGGAAGCATTGTGCTCAACTACCATTGATGGATCCGACCAGGGTACTTTCTGAAAACCTCAGAAGAATTAAATCCCACACTATCAATTGGGCCAAGAACAAAAAACAATTGGAGGATGCGGAGCTAAGTAGTATTGAATTAGAGATCAGGCACTTGACGGGATCTAATTATTTGGGCTTAAAATCTACGGATTCTAAAGACCGTCTCATTTCTCTGGAGAAATCCAAGATTAAAATACTCTGCAAAAAGGAGGAAGAGTGGTGCCTACAGAGTAGGGAAATTTGGCTTAAGGTAGGAGACAATAATACTAAATTCTTTCAACAATTCACAAAAGGAAGAAGGATCAATAACACTATCTGGGAAATCAATGATCAGCAAGGGCGAGTGGCTAAATCTCATGACCAGCTTGCCGATATGGGTATAATTATTTTGGTAATATTTATAGGGCTTCATTCAATGCAAATCTAATGGATATCATGCACATTGCTAGATCCTACCATAGGTATGTGGATGTGGAGCAGGTGGAGGATTTAAATACTCCTGTTACTCTGGGGGAGATTGAAGGGGTCCTGAAATGGTTCAAAAGGGATAAGAGTCTAGGACCTGATGGATGGACTATTGAATTTTACTTGCATTTCTTCAACCTCATTGGCAAAGATCTCCTCCTATTTATTGAACACAGCAGGAACACGGGGCATATTTATGATGGCTTCAACTCCACTTTTATTGCTCTCACTCCCAAATCTGACAATCCCATCACCTTCAATGACTATCTTCCGATCTCCCTTTGCAACTGTTTATACAAGATCATATCCAAAATTATAGCCAACCACATCAAGCCCATTCTTTCAAAGCACATTGCAAAAGAACAATTCGCTTTCCTTCATCATAGACAAATCCATGAAGCTATTGGCACTTCTCAAGAGGCATTACACTCCATCAAGACTAAGTGCCTCAAGGGCACCATTCTTAAAATATATCTTGAAAAAGCATTCGACCGAGCCAACTGAAATTACCTTCACCTTATCCTCCTCCATATTGGTTTCCCCCATGACTTTACAAATTGGATAATGGGATGTATTACTAATACCTCTTTCAGCATTCTTATTAATGGAGTTGCCATTGAAATTTTTCATGCTGGGAGGGGACTTCGGCAGGGTTTCCCACTTCCCCGCTGTTATTCCTCCTCATTATGGAAGGCCTATCATCCCTTATGGAAAGAGAAAAAGCTGATGGCTCCATTCATGGGATTAAGCTAAATGAATTTATACAGCTGACTCATTTATTATGTGTAGATGATGTGATAATATTTTTGGATGGCTCTTATCAGGATATCTCAAATTTTGATAAACTTCTTAGTATTTTCAGTAAAGCCACTGGGATGTAACCCAACAACAAAGATTCCATCACCATGTTGATTCGATTCTCTGAAAATGAAAGCCGACATGCCTTGGGGCTATTTCATTTTTCTCACAAGCAACTCGAAGAGGGGCTAAAATATCTCAATTTCCATCTTAAACCAAACGGATACCGTATCACTAATTGGAATTTGTTGATCGCGAAGGTCGATCGCAGAATTAACATATGGCATCATTGTTGGCTATCTAGGGCTGGCATGCTAGTTCTCATTAAATAAGTCTTGGAGGCCATTCCAGTCTTTTGGATGTCACTGGCATGGTTACCTAAAGTTGTATTATCTCGTATACAACAGATTTGCAGGATTTTCCTCTAGAGAAACAACGATCATGACAAGACATTTGCATGGATTTCTTTGGACAAGATAACTCTTCCAAAGGCTTGGGGAAGTTGGGGACTCGAGGATTTTCCTAAATTTGCGGCTGCTCTGGCAGCCAAGATGGGCTGCCATATTATAAGTGGAAACAGCTTATGGAAGGAGGTCATTTGCGCCAAATATATTACTCCTAGGGCTAACTTGCACTGTATTCTTGAACCGATCATCCCCACTCCGGGTGCTTCGATAATTTAGAAGTCTATCACACATTATATTCATCTGATTTAGGCTGGTCTGGCCCGGAAAATTGGATCGAGTTCTAGTGTCAAAATAAACGTCGATGCATGGTCGGGTTGCGGGCAGGAATTCATCCTGTCACCCAACATCATTCAACATTTAGACAGAGTCAGAATTTACTATTTGGCTCAGATTGTTGATCCCATCAACACCACCTAGGCCACTCAAATGTGGTTGTCTACACATTCTCTGCATTTACCTGTTGAATATTGGTCGGACTGGCATCGTTACATTTGTTCTCTACAGGCCACCTGTGTCCGACTTACTGATAAGGCAGATGTATTAATTTGGGCTCCCTCACCATGTGGCAGATTCATACCTAAAATTGGATACACATTGCTAATTAATGATGCTAAACTGCAGAACAAGCTCTGGTGGTGGGCACCCATTTGGAAATTACCGGCTGCTACTAAATCCAGAATCCTTATGTGGTGTATATTGTCCAGCTATATTCCCACTGCAGATAATCTCAACCGACGAGCTTTCTAGGGACCATCCTGATGTTGCTTCTGTCTCTCCCATATGGAGAGTGTTGACCACTTATTCCTTGATTGCTCGGTCATTCAACAAAATTGGCGCACCACCCTTGATTCCCTAAGATCCTCACTCAGTTGGGAGGGTACCTCGATCTGCATGGCTTGGACCAACTAGTGGCGAGATTCCCATCATACTAAAGATCGCATCATCCCCCTTCTAATGGCTTGGGGGTTCTGGATCAGTAGAAATCACTTCATCTTCTAGGATACACCTCATCCCTAATGATAATTCCCCTACTCCAGCTAGAACATATCTGCCTGAGATCATTGACCGAACCATCCCATGGGCTTATTTCGATGGCGCCTTGAATTTAATTAGATGTGGTGGGGGGCCGTATTATATTTGTCTAATTCTCACTATTTCTATCTCAATATGGGGCTCGGCCCAGGTACTAATAATTATGCCAAACTATACAGTCTTCGTCTGCTTCTACTATTCTCCCGAGAAAAGGGTTGCAACAGGATTCAGATCTTTGGGGATTCTCAAATTGTTATCAATTGGTTCAACACAATAGCACACTATTGCTCACATAAAATTACTTCTATTCTGGATGAAGTTCTTATGTTAAAATCACTTTTTGATATTATTTATGTTTCACATATTTACAGACAGAGGAACCAGATGGCCGACCAACTATCCAAGAAATCCTCGCAGTTAGAATGGGGTCGTTGGCATATCACAGAGCATGATGCCACACAGGAATATCAATACTATCATCGGCCATTTATTGATGCTTTGGGTTTAGAGGAGGCAATCCCTCATTGACTGTAGTTTTGGTCTTCCTATAGTTTTTGTACAACGAGATCACAGTACACTTACTGTGACTAGCTATTATTATTTATGCGACAGCTATCTATCATTTTACATTCTGTTTGTACATATTATCATATATTAGATGGACACACAGTATGACACATGACAGATATTGGACTCCTTCGAGAGATGTCTATTTATGATACATTTTCATATGTTGGAATATGCTCTGCTAAATGCAATATGTAATTTTTCTTGACTTAATGAAAAATTACGAATTTTTTTGAGGAAAAAAATAAAATCATGATTTTGACAGTATACGTACTCTTAGAAGATTCAAATGGTCATGTAATTTCAACCTCGACAAATGGTAATCCATGGTGAAGCAAATTCGTAGTGGAGACTCATATGAAGATGGCACCCTTACACCCAATATAAATTCCTTTGCCCAAGGAAGATCATATTTGTTTTAAATCCAAGCCTACATCACCTTCTTTGAAATACCATGAATTAGAGGGACCAAAGCCTGCCTCTGATCCTGTACTTTCTAGTCATCTTGGCCAATTTTTGTTTTTTGTTTTTGAAGTAATAAGATATTTCCTAACAGCCAATGTAGCACTTTAATTCGATGATATGTTCCTCCATAAATAAGTTGAAACATTTTTAAATATATGCATGAGATATAATAAGTGGGTAATCTTAATATGCTCCCAATATGGGAGGTTATAAAAGATAGATTTCCTTTTCATCCCAATGGACAATTTCTCAACATAGGTGTCAAAGAATTCTGGATCATCAAACATAGGCTCCCCATTTGAATCAAATATTTCTATGAAATCCTTCTCCTTCTCTTTCTCATATGAGCTAAGTCATTCATTTGGTGTCGTTATTGGATGCCTTTGGGTTCTCTCTCATTTACCATTGAAAGTAGATGTTGCTCTTCTGTAAGGGTGTTCTTCTGGGAGGAATACCCTGGAGCAGTCATACACTAGCTTTCGTAGGTCATTGCACCATCTAGATTTCAAATAAGGTCCAAAACATTTACATCCAAAATACCCTTTTGTTACAAGACCTGCGAGATTATTGTATACAATTTATATGCATGGCACGTTAAAGAATATCATGAAGATCAATACAATTATAACGAAATAAATAACTAATTTGCGAAAGAATATTGTTACCTATATAAACAAATCAATAAACATGTAATTTACCAGAGAAAACTCATAAGCCTGGGTAATCATGTGTTGTGTAAGCACATATGCCATACAACTTAAAACCCCTCTCTGCTGCGATGGGTCTTGATACATCATATACATTTATCCCATCCCATAATTCCTTCAATTCATCTACCAGTGGTTGTAAGTAGAAATCCATATTCTTCACTTGCCTTCTACTAGGGAGTATGCAAGCCAACATAAGATGTTCATTCCTCATGGACAACCGTGGGGGTATATTGTTATTGATCACTACTACAGGCCAAATAGAATATTTTGTGTTCTAGAGGGAATATGGGTTGATGTCGTCCATGGATATGTTGAGTCGTAGACTTCGTACTTCATCCTTGAATTTTTCGAGCCATGTATCCTCTATATGATTCATGGATGTTGGGATTCACATAAATCCCAACTCACTTCTGTGTAAGGCATTCCATCCCTACAACATAGTTAATTCTTTGCAATGAAAGAGTCTTTGAATCCTTGGGATTACAGGCATGCACCTCAATATCTTAAAAGGAGGACCACACGATTTACCCTTTTTTTTTGTTTATCATACATGTCATGTCCACATTTTAGACATATCTCTTTGTCTCCATATTCTCCTCTATATAGAATACAATCATTTGGACATGAATTATATGATATATACTCAACACCCAACATTTTCAACAATTTCTTTGCCTCTTCACAATTACTAGGCAAGATATTATCTCTCGGAAGAACCTTATCTTTGAATAACCTTTAGTTGGTGATCATGGAAAATATTAAATGTACATTAATGCCGATATAATTATTATTGTTCATAAAATTGACTATTTGTAATGTTCATTGTGTGATTATATTTCTCAAAATATAAGGGAGGACTTTTGTGGTTATAACTTACCTCAAAATTTCTGAGAAACATGGATTCAACAAGCCAAAATTTTCTTTCAATTTGTACAGTAACATCATTGTCCCCAACTTGGTAGACTTTGACTTACCGCCAGGTCCAAAGAGAGGGGTGGTGGAAGCAAATTTAAGGTTTTCGAAAATGGTGTCAGAAATATGAACATCATCCCCTAGTTGATCATCGTTCTAGAATGCATCTAACAACATTGTCTCCATGGTAGTCGTATCCCTTAAGTAATCATCCATACCAACCTCTATTTAATTGCCTCCATTGCTAGCTTTTGAAGAACGACTATTATTGTAGTCATTCCTAATTGGTGAATCTAGACGTAGTGGGAATTGAATAGGTGGTTGATTCAACCATTCTTGGTATCGTTCCTCTCCGATTTTTTCTCTTAATTCAGCCTTCTCTCGATTTGACATTGTCATGGGGTGCAACGGAAGATGGTAGGTAGGTCGCTCATCATCACTAGAATCCTAATAATTTTTTAAAAAATATTTGAACATGATTAGTTCAAAATCAATTATATCAATTAGTAAGCACGTTGAAAATGCATGATTAATTGGTTTGACGTAACTGAAAAAATAGCATTAATATACCAAACAATTATTATTACCATCATTTTCCCAGGATTGTGGCTAGAAGATGCAATATTGTTACAATTGGCAGGATGGAGCGGTTGTCGATTTTCATCTACCAAATGCACCTTGCGGTATGTTGCTCCTGATAAGCACTTCTAACATTTTGGAGTTGTTTGAATATTTTGTGCATCTGACTTCGATTCTGAATTATCTACGTGAACCTGCAAATTTGTATACATTAATTATAATTTTTATTAAGCTGATTAACATGGATAAAAAACATAAATTCAATTAGATAATGAAAATATAAATAAAATCTGAATTAAATATTACGTCTTGATATGGATAGGGAGAACTCCGCGATGGACTTTGAGAAATATTATGGAATGAGCTGGATTTTGAAGAATTGTCCATTTGATATAATTATGATATTTTCTCCTTGCATTTGAGCAAAATCAAAAATAAATTTTGGTGTAAACACCTAAAAGTAATTTCGGTGCCTTAAAAATGGACTTATTGTTATTGGTGCTAATGTATAGATAATCGCACCAGTGCGTGTTAGTTACTGTGCACCAGTGTAGTGTTATTAATTGATGCACTGGAGCCGAATAGCCGCAAATAAAAAAGCACAACTATATTTTTTTAAAGTGAAAAAAAAAAGGTAAATTGAAAAATGGGTGGAAAAATATTTTCGAAAATCTAATTTCGTAAAATAATTCTTTAAATAGTAAACACTTTTCATTATTTCATTATTTTTGCAAAAAAAATCAGGGAGAGATTTGCACGAGACATACTTGGAGGAGCAAGAGAGCACAATAGCATTGTGGAGTAGCGAAATACTTTCGAACAGAACTATTCAGACAATCAGAATTCCAAACCCTCTGGTGATTCAAACCCCTAAATTTACTTTTCTTTTTAAAAAAAAAAAAACAAACAAACAAACAAACCATTTTATGCTAAACCCTTGATTATTTTTGTTTATGCCCTTGCTTCTCCCTGTTTCTGTGATTTCAGAATTAGGGCTTTTCATTTTAGATTTATAGGGTTTGTATTGCTATATATATAGGCCTATGACATCTAACCCATGGGACGACTTACATAGGCGGATCTCAATCCATGTCGGCCCTTGCATTAATTTTTAAAAAACTGATTTTTTTTAAATCAGTGCGCCCTGTGTAAACTAGCACATTGGTGTGTTGTCTTATCATAGCGCACTGCGCATGTACTATTTGATAAAAAAATTAAAAACTGTTTTTTTTTTATAATCTGTATGCCATATGTAAAATAGGGCACCGGTGTGATATTTCATTATAGCGCACTGCACACGTACTATTTGGCAATTTTTTTTATTTTATTTTATGTGTTAATTGGTGCACTGTTTAACATATAATGCATTGGGTCTCCTTGTTGACAGAGAACACCGTATGGTGGTCCCTTGTTTTTGCGGTGCGTTTATAAGAATAGGTCACACCGCCCCCTCCACGACACCATATGCTACAAAAACTAACACTAGAGGATTTTTATTAATTTGTATGTGTTAATCGGTGCGTCGGTTAACATATAACACACCGGTGCTCCTTGTTGACATAGAGCATCGTACGGTGTTTTACTGTTTTGGCGGTGTATTTATAAGAACACGATGCACCGACGTCGGTGCATACAACATTAAAGGCGCATTGGTTTCTTGATATGTTTTTTTACATGAAAAGCTTATGATTTATTTATAAAATATATTAATGAATGATATGGTGCAGGCTTCATATTGATAAATAAATGGTTGACAAGAGATCAAGTAACAAAAATACTGATAGCACATCAAGAAAATTAAAAAGTGCAAGTTCTTTGTAAATTATTTACAAAAATATTATTTTTGAACTATAGGTAAGTTTAAGTAATATGTATTGTTTACTGTGTATCGTGCAGAGCCACAAAATGACGAAGATCAATAAGATTATTTCTGATCTAGGACCAGAAGAGCTTAAAATCTTGATGGAAAAATTGCAAAAGGATGAATCAAGTGAATGAAAAAATACTATCGATCCAATATGAGTTTCTTTTTTTAATTTTCATTTATAATATACTTAAAATTATTAGATAACATGTTTCAAACAATCTATTAATTCACATATGTTTAATGTTCTATAGGGACAACAACTCAGAAAATGAATGTTGTTCTAAGAAAATAAAAAAATAGAACATGCAAATGAAAATGAATTGCTCCTTAGCTTATCTGGAGTGGTGCTAGAGGTTAATGAAAGGGGGAAAAACCTTTACAAAATTTTAAAGGATCTAGTGGAACGAATGTATAGGCTTTCTCTCCACTTACAATACAAAAATAAATCCGATGATTCCAATAACCAAATTTTATCTAAACTACAGGAAGAGTTTCCAAAGAATTGGTCATTGAGACATGTCAAACTTTTAATAGCATAATGTACAACAACAAAAAATAAGGAATGAAAAAGTAATATTCCTTTAAATGTTTTTCTATAATTATATGTATATATTACTAGAAAACAATCATTTATAGATATCACTTTTTTTATATTTACTTTTCATATATCAATATAAAAATTTAATAGTTTATTGTCATGTTACATTTTTAGGAAGATTATGAAAATATCAAAAGATGAACGAGCTGATATCATAAATATGCCAGTAGGAATGTCCAAAAAGGTGTACAAGCAGATGGTCAAAGAAATGGACATAATTGCATCGCAGGAGGAGCCATCTCAACAACAACGTGCTTCAAATGTAATATGTAATCATTGAATTTTTCATTTAGGTACAATAAATAAACAATTTGAAATTAAATATTAATTTTCAAGTATTTTCTTGCAGAAAATAAAAGAAAATAGAACCCATTCAGCACATAAAACAGGACGACAAGGAAGAAAAGGGTTGATGTCTAAGTTTGTGAGTAATTATTACTTCCTTATAACAACTTAACTAGATTTCATTTTTGTATATTTTAAGTTGTTTTACAACATTCATCATTGAATGTTTTCAAACAAGTGCTAACATGCAAAGAAGAACCATCAAACGAATTGATTGACATTGGGTTAAATATGGATTGTCAGTATATGTTGGCATATCAGAAATTAATTGTGGAATTTGTAACAATATATCGATCTTGTTTTACTTAGCTCTGTCTATAATTAATAGAACAAAAATATATTTTATATTAAATATATGATTTTTTATGGGGTATAAAACTTGTATGAAACAAAGTATGGAACTGTGCCAACAGATGAAATCTTGAAAGATGGCACGAAATTTGGTTTTGAAAGAATGTGTATAGTTCATGAGTCAATTGTTGCTATGGTACATCATTTCTTTTCGATTTAACTTGATGTATATTATTTAATATTGCAATTTTCATTATTCTCACCAATGTATATACACTCATTACAATTTATTTTTATGTTTGTTGATGGAAGGTGAAGAAGAAGAAAGCAATCAACATCGTGAACAAAACATTCCTCAAAATAACCCCAGTCATGGAAGTAGCTCGAGCAGTGACAGCAGTTCAAGCGAAGAATGATGATCATTATGTTTGGATATCAAAGCAAGGCGTTGTATATTTTGAAATATTTGTCTCTGAAATCAGACTTTTTTTAATGTAATGGACATAGTGTCCCAATTGAAAGACAAAGGGATACCAATAATTGACTCATTTTGTATGACAAAGAGTGTCCTATTCATATATATATATATATAATAAAATATGTTTTAATTTATTCTATTGCATTCTCCATTGTTGTTGTGAAATGTAACACCACTGATTAAATATATGGATGATTAAATACTATAATGAAGATATGTGAAATCATATGATATGATATAACAAATTAATCCAAACATCACATTCAAATGCACTGATAAAAAATTAATTGATATGAATACTGTTATAAGATATGTGTCGTTTTTTGATGAATAATGAATTTTAAAAAATCATAATAATTATGATATGATATAAAAAATTAATCCAAACATCACATTCAAATGCACTAATAAAAAATTAATTGATATGAATAATTTTATAATATATGTGTCGAATTTTGATGAATAATGAATTTTTAAAAAATCACAATAATTGCACTGTCACATGTCGATGTTTCTAAAAAATACAAAATGAACATCGGTGTGTGTCAGTTACTGTACACCGGTGCGTTTGTATGATAATGCGCACTGGTTCTACGACCTATGGGCACCGCAGAAATACCAATACCAATTATAACTCTCGATGTGTTTGTGCGATACTACGCACCAGTGCGTTTATGTGAGACTGCTCACTGGTGTGTTTCTACAACCTATCGACACCACACAAATACCAATACGAATTAGAACTATCAGTGTGTTTGTGTGATATTGCACACCGGTGTGTTTCTATAATACTATGAACCAGTGTGTTGATATGACCTATGGGCATCGCACAAATCCCAATACCAATTAGAACGGCCCGGTGCGTTATATCAGCTACAGTGCGCCCGGTGTAGTTTTAGACCTTTACGGCCTGGTGCATGCACCTTCCACCGCCCCGGGGCGAACATATGGATTACATGCATCAGGACGTTACTAAATGTCCCGGGCGTCTTTTATTTTTTTTCTGTCCCGGTGCTTGGTAGGTTTGCAGGACCAGTGTGTTTACTCTAAAATGCACCAGTGCATTGACACCTGATTAGTGCACCAATGAGAAAAACATCCGTAATAACCTTTGACCGCCCAGTTTTTTTAGTGATGCTGAAATTACGTTAGAAGCTTCTCTAAAACCTCTGTTACTGAAAACAGATGTTGTAGAAAATGTTTTTTTGACAATTTTGGCTAATTTAATAACACTAAAAACCTCTATTATAACCTCCGCTAGAGGGTCTTTTCCTTGTAGTGTGAAAATCCCTTCTTCAATGAAAGGAGATTTATGCTTTTATAATGCCTTTAGATCTATTCTTTTATGGATGAAAAACCTTCAATGAGAGGGAATTTCTTTATAGATGTTGGAAGACGATGATAATGCCTTCTAGCCTTCAAGATACTTTGACTTTCTCGGTGGTGAATGAGTGTAGAGCGGAAATTATTCTCTTGGATGTCTACGCTTTGTGCTACCTTTCATTGTATATCTCTTCAAATTTATGAGGGTCTTTGTGGTATTTTTACGATGACTAGAGGATCCAACACTTTTGCTGGTGTAGACTTCTAGTTACCTTGATTTGATTGATGATCCCAAGACTTCCTTTTGAAGTAGACTTCCTTTTGAAGTATACTTTCTTCTTCAATGTAGATCTTGATTATACTTTGATATCCTTAAACTTGCTTTGATTCCTTTCTTGAAACTTGATCCTGGAGTGTCTCTTTGATTAGATTCCCTTCCTTAACTATCACCTTAGCTATGATACCATGTTGAGAAATCTAGGGAATCTTGAATTAGGTGATTTATCTTCATTAGTAACTCCTTATGAGAGTTTTTACTTCATTAAATTAGGATCTTATCTTTGCTTAAGTTATTAGTGTTCTTCTTCATCAAACGTCTACCAATGCATGAACATAAATAGAAAAGAGACACAGAATGTAGGCCATGAGCTAGGGCCAATACCTCTCACTCTGTGAGAGGAAAACTCGTGCAAATTCTTCTTATAGAGATTCCAATTAAAGAATACCAAGACCAAGACCCTTCACCTAGTAGCCACTCCAAGACTAAGACACTAGTTTTGTATCTTCCTCCTTTACCTTCTTATCACTGAGATCATCTCCTCAATAAACTATAGATACACTAGAGATGGCACCGAGACATGTCGATATAGTGTCACCAAAATGTGACCATTGTAGCAACACCGAAATATTGTGATAGATATTAGAATGATAACTTCTTCATACCACAAAGTGTTCTACAAGATAGCATTGAGTTTTTCCCTTTTCAAAGGATAGATATGTAGTATATATGCTTCTATCGAGTGTTGTTCTTATTTTGTAGCACCGAGACCCTTATCTCATGATATATGAACTGTTATGCCTATACACTACTTCGTCGACCCTTCATTACTCCTTGTTGTCCCTTTGTTGTCCCATCTGAATTGTATTCACTGTACTCAAGATCTGAACCTCTCTTTGTTCTGCTCATCCAAAAATCTTAGAGATAAATGTCTGAAATTCTGACTATGATTGTCGACCTGAATTCAAATATCCGAACTTGATGACTGTAACCTCATCTGAACTTTAGAGAGAGATATCTGAATTACTTCACTATGGAAATGCAAAGAGTTTGTCAATGTATTTATAGTTCTTTTTCCCATAAATAAGCTGACCTATGCCTATCTAAATAGGTGTTTCTATTTAAGGTGAGCCTATGAAAATTTCTAAAACGAAATCCTATCGCAATGTCTAATATTGTTTCTTTGAATTATTATTCATAAATAAAATATTTACATAAATTACTTCAATAAATATCAAAATAAATTCTACTACAGCCCTCACAAATAAAATACTAAGAAAAATATAAAGAAATACTAGCACAAGAGTGACACAATTATTTTTGGACAATTTTCCCCGGAAAAGCCCAATGTGGGAAAATCGGTGCAGCAGATGAGGGTTTCTTTACTATTCTTCGGCAAAAGTTTCTTGTAAAAATATCAATCAACAGTAATGAAGGGAAATATTTTTGATAACACTGGAGGATTTTTCTCACAAGTTTCTGATGAAAATATGATCTTCGAGAGGCCCTACTAGCCCTCCTGCATCACCAATGTGTCAGCTCTACATGAGGACTGCATAGTTCTGTATCATTGCTCTGTTTTGTCTCTCTGCTACTTATGTGTTGTCCCTTCATTGCACTGTGTCACCTGCCCTTGCACTCATGACTGATGTTAATACCCTCTCTTTCCTCTCCACCTACAACTCTACCTCTGAATCGATTTCTCTTGCCGAACTTCGACCACTAAGAAAATCGATTTACTTGGGCAATTGAGTATCTGCTTTGGTGTGTTTTCCAAATGACCCTCAAGCTTCTTTAAATAATATTCTAGTTGACATTCAACGACCCAGCTTAGAAGTTAATCAATGGCTAAGATCATTTTGACTTGATCATCGTCTGCTTCTAGAAGTTACACCCACATTTTAGATTAATACCCATTAATTATTTTAATTTCCTAAGTTTAGACTTAAGGTCACATTAAAAATAATTAATTTATCAAATAAAACTATCTCTGGGTGGAATTTCCTAAAATGATTTCCGGGTTATCTGTAATACATGTGTCTAAGCCTCTCCACAAAATTTGAGACTTAGATCACATCCTATGCTACCACAAATCAACACTCCCTCTTAGCAAGGAATGTGCTCTACAAAATATGCCCTGCTGCACACTGCTTTGACTCTAAAGCATCTTCCTCTCTGCTACTGATATCTGACATGCTGCCCATAAACCAGTGTGTTGTTGCTGCAACTATACTATTGTTTATCCTGCCACAATAAACACTGCATTCGCACTGCAACTCCCTCTGAAATGTTGCATCTGTGGTTGAGATATCACATGTTTATGCTACTTAAACAGATTCTCTACCATACCCGTCTACTCCCAGAAGTGAACAAACTTGGCCCTTCCTAGAGATTTTGTGATTATGTCTGCCATGTGATTCCCTGTGGGGATGTCCTACAACTGCACTACCCCACACTAAACACATTCTCTAATAAAATGATTCCTGATGTCAATGTGATTTGACCGTTCATGAAATGTTGGATTCTTAGATATTTTGATACAACTCTGATTATCATAGTAGATATGATTCACTTCCATCTTTCTTCTGAACAAATTCACTAGCATTTTTCTAATCCATATGGTTTCGCACGTAGTTTTGCTTGCTGTCATATATTCCTCCTCTGTTGAGCTCAGTGCTATAGAGTTTTGCTTCCTATTGCAACAGGAGGCCATCTCTGATCCGATGTTGAAGCAATACCCAGTGGTACTCTTATGATATACTAAACTTCCTGCCCAATCTACGTATCTGAAACTGCTCACGCTGACATCATCTCCTCGAGCGTATTTCAACCCACATCTGACTGTTCCCCGCACATATCTGGGAATGTTCCTAGCTGTTTCCTAGTGTACCCTCTTCAGTTCTACCATGAACTGACTGAGGGTGTTGACTAAAAAGAAGGTGTCAAGCCTGGTGTTGACCAAATACATAAGTGACCCAACGAGTTGCTTGTACAAGGTGGGGTCCACCTCCTTGTCTCCTATTGCATTATATTCTTCCAGTTGGTTATCATGGGTGTTATGACTGGAAAATCGTACAAGAAAAGGTGACATTATTTAATGTCAGGCAGAAGGATTTATAGGGCTGAGAGAGATTAGAGAATCTGAAAGTATTTAAAAATCTCTAAGGTATGATGAAAAATCAAATTGCGTACAAGAAGAACTAGTCAAATGTGCCTTTGCGTGCCTTTTTCTCCAAAAAGCGCGCAATCCTGGGAGTGGTGGAAGTCACTTTCTGAGACCACAAGGCACACTCCAAGACATTGATTCCACACTTGAAGCCACCTAAGGATAGCCACCCAAGCCTCCTTAGGACATCAAGGGAGCACAAAATGGAATCACCCTCCTCTCTTGGGTCACTATCCACAATGTACCAAGAGAGGGAAGGAGGATTTGAATTCTCCTATAAAAGGCCACCAAGAGATGAACAAATTGAGAGAACATTGTTATGCTGGCCAGAATTTCCCTAAGAAATACCAACAGTGTGTGATCCGGAGCAGAGATATAGGGGACTCAGTTGTTGGCCATCCAACAACTCCAGCCCACCATAGTAGAGAGAGGGAGACTTTGCACCAAGGCATCTTGGAAGTAAAGACATCCTTGCATCAAGACTTAGAACCCGTAGTTCTAAGGGCACCTTGGCAAGTGGGTTAAATTTTCATCATCATTTCCTACCAACACTCAATAAGAGGGGACGTAAGAGCCGTCGTTTAGATTATTGAAGTTGTTTGACTCTATTCAGAGCTTTTGTGTTATTTGTTTTAGTTATATTTTAATTTTTATGTTTAAATATGCATGTTATTTCTTTATCTAGTATGTTTATGTTCTAGCATATTCCACCAACTTACTTGACTCCATTTATTTTCTGCCTGTGACCAATAAATTAAGAGGGAAAAACACACCCCTTAAGTTGGTGTGATTTCATACAGACGTGCACCAAACACACTAACATAGTATTGGCGACTCCAAAAACATTTATTTCCAAGTTTATGTGGTTGTGTCTTTTTGCAGAGACCTCCGTCTTTGCTGTGGAGTTCGGCTAGAATTGCCCCCCTTCTCTCCTTCATTCCCTAGTTCGTCCCAAGTGACAGACTAAAGCAGAAGAGCTCCCAAAAACTACTCTGTAGGAAATTTGTGTCACTTTTCTCACAGACAGGCATGCCCCAAGACACGCATTCAAAGCTGACCTATGCGCAGATATCACGCATGTTTCAGCCTTTTGCGCACAAAAAACATAATGAGAATTTTTTCCAATAATTCCATATTTTCCTACTTGTAAAGATGTCTGGAAGCCCATAATACATCTACCAACACAAGTTGAGTTACCCCACATCTTTCTAAATCTCACTCGTAGCTGCTTTTGGTAGGCTTGGTGTTAGTTTTATTTCAAGTTGATTTTTACAAAGTTAACACATAGTTTAAGTAGGGGGGAAATTAACTTGCATTCCGAAAAAATTTATGTTTTGAAAATTTAGGTACCAAAACACCTAGATAATTAGCCAAAGTAAGTGGCCCAAGTCCACGCTTGCTTAGCTAGTTCTTTTTCTAGTGTAAAATTCATTAGTTTAGTTCAATTTTTGCACTAGGATTTCGGGACCAGGATCAAATTTTCGATAGAAGAGCAAGTAATATCTACTACCTTTACACCCTCCAGTGATCCTAGGCAAGCATATGAACACTTTCTATTCACAACTCACCATCTCCCTATAGTTGATAACATAGATTAACTAGGAAAAATAGAAAGTGACCCATATCTGCACATGTTTTTCTTTTGAGCAAAGCACAATAGAACATAGTTTAAATAGGGGATTTTGAAAAGGATCATCACATATCCACATGTTAAAACTATGTGCTTGTTCAATTTTTTCTAACACACATCCACACACTAAGAAAAGTAAATACACCTAAAACTAATTTAACAAAAGTCACTAAATTCTCGCCACAGGGGCCACAAAAGAATTTATAGTCTAAGTTAAGATCAAGGGGGTAGGCATCCAATAAGATGCCTTGATCATTCTTCGTCTTGAAACATAGAAGTTGATTGTTTAGCGAACTTTCAAATCCACCTATCAACCCATGGAAAAGAAAAACAGAGCACGAAAGAGACTCGATTCAGAGGGGGTTAGGCTTATGCACAATGTGTGCGATATTAGTTAGGGCTACCTGACCCGGTTGATACTCGGTACTGTTAGCTGAACTACCAAGAAACCCAAGACTCAAACACTGACGTGGGACGCTGGTGCTTAGTGGCTGAAATTAGGGCATCATTTCCCTATAGGTGATGGTGCAGGTAGCACTAGATACTCTACCCTTGCCTTGACGGATTTTCTTCGGTTGACTAGGGGCGTCGCCAACTCTTACGGGATGTTGTGCCAACATTCACAAGATATATTCTCAAGGCCCAATTACATTTGAGCATGTGAGGACGATTAGGTCTTATAGGATTTGAGTATCATACACAAACAAACAAAAACCATATTTTTTTATTGACTGATCACATAGGATTAATCTAAAGGGAAAATTTATTTCATTTTCACTTTGTTTTATGTATGTGATCATAATTTTTCTTTGATTATAATCTCTATCCTCTCAAATATTTCCAAATTCATACCTATTCGATGCCATAACAGATTCAATGGGACCTCATCGATCTAGACGTCTTTTAGACCTCCCCCCATTACCGGGAGGGGTTCCAGGTCTTTCGCCATTTAGGCGTCAAAGATGGATCACTGCCACCATTATTGGTTCATCCTTTATTAGTGATTCTTTAGTTGGGAACCCTAGTTGGTCTCCCAACGCCACACCGGTGAACACCCCCATAGGGTCACCACACACCACTCCTCCCACAACCCCTAACGGGTAGAGGAGTGCTACCCATTCAAGAAGCCAGTTGAACACACAGCAGGGTACATCACAGACAAACCCTATTCGTAACTATAACATTGTGTTTTCACAAGTCACAATGGCTACATCCTTACATTCACCTTTTCTTTCTTCATTAAATCTACCAAATTTAACCAAGTTGACAAACGACCCCATTGCACACAACCCCATATGGCCTCCCATGCCCACGAAACTCCCTTCAGACATTCCAAAGTTCGAAGGAAAGTAAGCGGAAGACCCCGGAAATCATTTTATGACTTTCCACCTGTGGTTTTCGTCGAATAGCATCGTTGATGATACTATTCGACTAAGACTGTTTCAATGCACTTTAACCAGAGTAGTAGCAAAATGGTATGTGGAGCAACCCTCTACTACACATGGAACCTTTAGCGCCCTCGCCACTGCGTTCTTGACCTATTTTCAATTACCCATCCACCATGATTTCGGAATGGAGTTACTGACCCACTTTAGGCAAACCCCTGCCGTCCATAGCTCAGACCATCTCCACGAATGGCAGTGGCATCGTAGTTTGTGCAAAGCCAAACTCGACGATTGAGTTATGTTAGACCTGTTCCTTAAAACTCTCACCACAGAGATTTCAAAGGATGTGGCACGGCAAAATCCCATATCTAAAGAGGACGCCATTAGTAAGGCCCAATAGCTCGAGCTGATCTATATGCAGTCAGGGTATATTTACAATATCCTGTTGAACGCCCTGCGCCTGCAAACTTACAAAGAATTTCTAGGCACGTCGAACTCTGCAGATGGTTTAATTAGGTCATTGACCCAAAGTTACCCAAGCAACAACATTCAAAACCCCGGTTACACGTATGATTCTACCCAGAAAATACCACAACCCAGCTACCAAATTCATCACACGCCTCCGTAAAATTTGACCAGTAGGGTGTCGTCGTATCACCATCAGCATGGAGGACCCTATCCTCTGGCTCAAGGGACCCAATATGCAGATAGATATGTTGATGGAAGAGCTCCCCCCCAACATCCATTCCCAAACTAGGGACCGCATTATGCACAGTCCCCAGCACAAGACTCACCCACGCAGAATAATGCACTGGCGAAATTTGTGAAACCCTCCCAAAACCAACCGCGTCAACCATATAACAAGGAGAACTACCCTTCTAACACGGTTAAGAAAAAAGGAGAAAGTAAGCCTAAAGGAAATCTTGGACAGGGGGGAAACAATCAACAGCACCCTCTATGATCTCAGGCTGGAGGCAACCCCAACTGAAATCAAAACCAGGAGCCAAGAAGCTCCCAAAGGCAGAATAAAATTCCACCTCTTCGAACAAACCATTCTTGTTCAATCTATGGTGAGTATGACCACTACACTCACCACTATCCAAACCTCCCTGAGTTGAAGAAGCTATAGAGTAAGCTCGGACAAGGAGTGTTATAGGTCAATTTGGGCACCATTCCCAATGACCTGGTTAACTGGGCATCATCTCCAGGACCGATGATAAAGGGTCCATCATTCCCTATCAACTCAGTTGCTACATGCCCTAAGACAGGAAACAACATGAATCAAACAAGACTTTCATCAAGAAAGGGTTTCCATGGTTTGAAGCTTATTATTTAACATATGAGAGCTCACCAATGCAGGATCTAAGGGGCCTAAGTGCGTTGCATATGCAGGTAGCTCCATTCAAGGCTGCTCTACAGAGCACTTCCTGACATTAAAAGGTGTGTTGGTCACATTGGGAGCGAAATTCTCATTGTTCCGGAATCTCCACTTGGCCACTGTCTTCTAGAAGGGTTCACATGTGTCAAGCTTCGGATCCAAGTGTCCATTTGACATCTACATGACTGGAAACATGTCTTGCCTATTTTTGGAATGTTATTAATTGCAAAACAACCTACAGTTCATCTATAAATTGAACACAGATCTAAGTGTTTGAAGAGGAAGAATTTGAGTAGAGAAATGCTGGAGAATTTTCAATTGAGAGTTTGATTTGTGGAGTTGCTGCTAGAGAGATTTATGTTGTGATGAGACTTGGGAACTCTGCTGGAAGGTCACTTCAAATCAGTCACTAGGTTGTAACCTCTCCTTCTATCATCAATAAAGAGTACTTCTTGTTTTTCCCTATGTTAGCCATCAATAATTTTTTGTCAGAGCAAATGATGGCTAAAACAGGCCCTGAGCCTTCAAGAGATTGTTTTTATACAAAACTGCTCATTCTTGAAGCCTTCTTGTGCTGCCTAAACTCAAAAATTAATCTTCACTGCTGTTTCATTGAGAAAATCCATCAAAAATCCATGCTGATATTCAAAAGGACTGTTTTTAGGCATTTTTCCATCATTCTCTAAAACCTATTTCTATTCATTTTTAGCCCATATTCATCCTCCATTTTTTCCTTTGAAAAATCCCTTTTCCTCCTCCTCATTATACCCTCATCATCCTAAAAACCTTCAAAGTTACCTTTCATTTCATAAAAAATCCCCCTTTTTTGGCTATAAAACCCTTGGTTATGGTTCACAAACCCTTCCTTTTAGCCATCGGGACCCAAAAAAACACCAAAAAGCCATAAAAAACACTAAAGCCCACTTTTCCGCTTTTATTAACAAAATAGGCTTTAAGCCCCTGAGGGCTTAAAACCTTGGCCTCTTTCAGTCATATGACCTGGCCCCGCAACCAGCTGCCTAAACCCCTTCCGCGCCTTTTTTTCTTCCTCCCCCGGTCCCTTTTCTCTACGAAAATCGCGCTATGCTTTCCTCCCGAGCGATCTTGACCATCGATCTTATCGATCTGATGGTCATCTTTTCACCCCGCCATCCCTTCCTTCCTTCCCTTCTTTTTCCTTATCCCCGCCTTATCACTCCATCATGCAACCTCCACCGTAGATCTATATAGATCGACGGTTGTCATTCGTCCCGACACCCAACCTCCCTCCGAACCCACATCCCACTACCAGTCCCCTCTCCCAATCCCCTCCTGACACCTGTACCCCACCACAGTCCCCGTCATGCAACTTTCCGACGTGCCTCCTCTCCGTACTGTCAGATATGCACCTTCTCATCCGACGGTGCGGATCACATATCGTGCAATTTTCGCGTCCGAGGTTTAACAACCAAATATTGCGCGAAATAGGTGGTATTAAAAAGGCCACGCGGTGCGATTTAATTGGATCGCGTTCGATTCATCGAAAACCATTTACCACTTTAATTGAACGCAAAAACCATTCGCGGTATTCCAAAACGCCAAGCCCTAATTCGCGCCAAATCCAGTTTTGAACCGGATTTTCACTGGTTTTCTTCGTAAAACCTCTTCCGCCTGCATTTTCATCCCCTCTGCACTGCTCCACCGCCTCCACCCACCACTGAATGTAATTCTTCCAACCTGCAAGATTTTTTATAACATATTTTGTCGTGTTTTGTAGGTTTTATGATGGTTTTTGACGTGGAAACCCTGTCCACAAATCACAAAGGGACAGAGCCAAAGTTTTCTATCTCCAGGGCCAAACCACGAAGAAGAAAGGCTACTAATTTTCATCCGATGGTTTGGTCAGTGTTGTGAGAGCGCTAGTCATACCATTAAACGCTCCATCGCACTAAAAACCATCTACACATAGCAAAGAAGAAGAACGGTGAGGGTAAAGCTCGAAGATTAGAGGTCAAAGAAAAAAACCAGAGATTTGAAGACTTAACCAATAAATTAAAGGTTAAAACAGTGGCTTAAAGGGAAAACCATCGAACAATCAAAGTGAAAAGGATTAATGCATAAAAGTGAAGGTTTTAAGGTTTAATCCTACAATTTTAATATTAAAACACAGTTTAAAGGTGGATACAGGCAGTCAAAGGAGCAGGCTTAAAGCACCAAAGGCTAATTCAGTTGAAAAAGGAAAAAGGCAGATGACTAAGGCCTAAAACAGTTGAATAGTCAGCAAAGGACAAATGGAAGATTGAAGAAGAATGAAAAAGGCATGATCAGCCTTAAAAACACAAAATCACAGTTAAATCAGTGTCTTAAGGTATTAAGACAGATGGATCAGCAAACATAAACTCCGAATGCCACATCATTGAGGCTATTACTCCTCGAAATGCCACCTACTAGTTGTTTTCATCCAAAGGAGTGCATATTAATTACACAGTCAGAGATATTTCTAAAGACAGCTCAGAATTTATTGCCAGCCTACCAAGGGCCCCCAAAGTCAACAAAAATTGCTAAAGTTGATGAACTTTAATGTAATAATCAATTGGCAGAGTTAAAACATTACAGAAAATTCTCCATTTGGCACTTCAAAGGCCGAGAAGCACTTACTCTGCATTAATTGAACAGATAGACCTTTCTTTCACTCTACCTCCTCATTATTATATAAATACTGCTCTAGAAGACAGTATAGAGGTTGGTCTATGGATACTCATCAAGTGTAAATAGCTATTGAGGCCGCTGAAGCACTGTTTTGTAATTGAAGATACATAGGCTGAGATGAGAAGTCTGAAGCTGTAAAGACCCACTGGACTTGAGGATTGTAACTGGTTTGAACATCAAATACAAATAGCTAATTTATGGGATCCTGGTCTATTTCAATGGTGATGTGTTTCCTGCTGTAAATTGTTATTTTCTTTATGTTTTCATTCTGTCCACTTTTCTCTGATAAAGAACGGCGAATATAGATTAGGATTTACTTCTAAAGTACCCTAAATCTCACTGATAAATATTTATCCTTTGTGTTTTCTGCCGATGGTTTATTTGAAGGTAATTCAATAGAGTATAACCAATGAAGTGTTGGTAAGCCCATGTTTCCTGAGTAAAAATTGAGATATTTTCTTTGAATGTTCTTGAAGAGACTGCTAATTAAAGTTGTGCTAGAGAAGTTTATGGTTAGCCCTATCCTCTAGTTTCTTCTCCAACAATTGCTTTGAAAAGTTCCTTTAAGAGTATGTTGAAAGCAGGCTAGTTTAAAAGTACTTACCTGATCTTAGACTACTTTTTAATTTTATCATGAATGTTTTCCTTTGAGAATATGTTGAAAGCAGACTAAGTTAAAAGTCTTTACTTGATCTTAAGCTATTCTCTCTTTTTAAATGTTTTCTCTTGAAAGTATATCAAAAGCAAGCTAGTTTAAAAGTACTTACCTGATCTTAGGTTACTTTTGTGTTTTTCCCTTAAGTGCATGTCAAAGCAGGCTAGTTTAAAAGTACTTACTTGATCTTAGATTGTTCTTTGTTTCTTCACGTGTTTTACTTCCTTCACTTCATTTCTTACTGTTTCATTCCATAAAATCAACTTAAAGAGAACCTTTGACATAGATGACTTGCCCCATGGACCACTCTTGAACCTTGTTGTGAAATTAAACCCTATTATGACTCCATAGCCCAATGGATTGAAGTTGTCTCTTGCTTATCTTATCAGCTGAACCATTTTTCAACCTATTCACAACTTTACCCTTCAAAAGGTTTCCTTCATTCGAATGATATTCATCCCAACCAAAACAAAAAAACAACCTTGTTCTTCATAACTAGCATAATATCATATCATAAGCCTTAAAGATCATATCTTTGAAAACACATATATAGAGAGATCCCTCTCTGAATCTAGGATGGCTAGATCCTCAGATTCCAAAGTGGTTTTGATGTAGGCTCTGCAGCGTTTGTACTTGCCAATCTTGCAAACTACGGAGACCCTAACATAATGGCGACCATACTGGGGATCTTCTGAGTAAAATTCCTTCAAACAAAATACTCAATATTTACTTAAGTAAAGTTAGTTTTCTTCAAGCACTACCAGTCATATTGGTGATCATGATAGGACTGGTCTGAATCAGTGGAAATCTAGGTACTTCTTAGGATTCTAACAAACCCTTATCAAACCTTGTAGAAACCAGCTAAGTAAGCCACATAGTAAACTCTATTTGTCTCATCACAGTAGCTAAGTGTTGAAACAGATATAAGACACTCTCATAACCCACATGACTATTAAAAAACTCAGAAAACCCAAAACATTTCAGATTGGTATTCAGAAAAATTAGTGGTGGTGGACCATAAAACATTTTACCTCCCGAAGCTAAAAAATTTCCCCCTGGCGACTCCACATTTCTAAATTGACCTAAAGACTCCACTGGAAAACCCATTCCTATCATAACATCATACAAACTCAGTTAAGGAAACTTTGAGGATTAATTTTTCTTGTTAAAGATCAGTTAGCCTATTAAAGATTGTCATACTTGGTTAAACTTTTCTTATCATTTGGGTTTTAAAACACAACATAGTGGCTTCTAGAATAATTTATACTAGAGCCTATCCTGACCCAAATCCTCCTAAGATAGTTGATAATCCATAAATTTTACTTAGGAAGTCTCCTAACTCTAAAACTTCAACTATTGTTAGACAAATTCATAGAGCTAATTATGTTCCTGAAAACCTTACAGCTCTAGAGGCTTCACAATTTGACTTAAAAAACCCATTCAGAACTAGGTCACTTGATGATATAGATCAGGCAGACTTTGAGTCTTCACACTCACCCCTTCATAGTGGTGAAAATCCTAGTAGTAGAGAAACCACTCCACCTGACCTTAATTTCATTCATAATTTTGGTTTCTCTCATCCAAGATCTGCTCAACAGTCTCTTGCCGGTCCATCCACTTTTGCTACCCATAGTCCCATTGTTCAAGGTGCTCCATTCCATCAACCACCTCCTATCTTACATCCTCCACTTGTAAACCCCCCATTTTTTCCACAACCTCCTATCATGGCAACATGGTATGCTCCTCTAGTCCTTCCTTTACCTTTATTCCATCTGCCATAGGACTATCAGTCCAAGATTCCATTATATGATGCCAGTGTTTCAACTATTGCTTCACAACATGTGGACAAGATGAATGAATATTTTGATAGAAACGAGATTGATGATGAAACTGTCAGACTCAGATTGTTTGCTCAAATCTTAGGGGGAGAAGTAAGAAAGTGGTTCAAAGGCTTCACCCCTCATATAATTAATGACCTCCAATCTCTCCATCAATCATTCCTAAAAAAATGGGAATTCAGAAAACACCCTCTCCAAATTCTCTTAGATTACAACAACCTTAAGAGAAACATTGGGGAAAGTGTTCAAAATTATTGCACTAGATTCAATAGTTTTTATAATGCATTACCCCAGATTTGAAACCTCCACAAGGATCAGCTTTGGCCAAATTTCCTGAAGGATTTGATCCCGAAATGGCATATTAGCTAAGAGAAAGAGATCCCTTGACTTTAGAAAACATGAAGAAGGAAGCTCTAGTTGTGGAAGTAAATCTTATTGAGAAAAGAGCTAGGATGAGGAATGAAAAGAAAGTATCATTTAGGGAGGAAACTGCACCGTCCACTTCTAGCTCAAAAATGGAAAGAATGATGGAGGAAATGATGAAGAAGATGAGCATACTTGAGAGAGCACAATCTATATAAAATCAATCAGTTCCCCAAAACAGAAATCAATCTCAAAATCAAAATCAGAACTTTAGGAGAAATCAATCTCAAAACAGACAAAGAGAGGATGATCAACAGATCATACCTCCTTTCCAATAAAACTATGTGAATGAGGATGAAGAAACCAATGAACAAATAGAGGATGACAACATAAACATGCTGGGAGTAAGCAATGAGGATTCTGATTTCCTCCATGAAAGAAAACAAGGTCTATATACACCTTATGATGACAGAAGAGCAGAAACTGATTATTGTGAACAATACTCTGAAAATGTCATCATAGAATCACCTAAACAATATGACCTGAGAAGTAAAAAGAATCAAGAAAATTCCAGGAGAAAAACCTCTGATAAATCTGCTAAAAATAGCCCTGAAAATGTTTCCAAAAAGACAGCAGAAATTCATAAAACAGTGGCTGTAAATTCTGATCCAAACAAAGGGAAAAACACCCAAGCCAATGAAAAATAGAGTGTTAACCCCAACAGCACTAGCACTTTAGCTAATGCTCCTGAAAAACTATTTTAACTGCTGTAAATACTAAAAATTAGCAAGCTGATTTTGCTAAACAAGGAGTGACTAACAAGGCTGATGATACCCTAGAGCTCATAATTGGACCAAAAATTGAAGGAAAATTTCAAGAAGGAACTACCCCTCCATTCTACATTAGTTTGAACATCCATGATAATATTTTACACAATTCCATGCTTGATTCAGGAGCATCACACAACCTCATGCCCAAGGTAATAATGGAAAGATTAGGCTTAGAGGTAACTATACCCTACAAAGATTTATATTCCTTTGATTCAACTAGGGTGAGATGGTTAGGCTTAATAAAAGATTTGTGTGTTAACTTAGCCCAAATTCCAGCCAAGAGTTTAGTGATGGACATTGTAGTGGCTGATATACCCCCCAAATATGGCATGCTTCTTTCTAGGTCATGGGGTGCTAAGCTACAAGGTACTATGCAGATGGATATGACTTATGCCACCATCCCTGTCTTCAGTCAACCTAGAAGACTCTATAGGGAAACACACATGAAATACATGGTGAGTAACTAAGAAAGACCAGAGAATTATCCTATTTATTCCATACACACTGACCTTGACTCATTCATTCTTTATAATGATGATATTCCTAATGAGCAAGAGTCAGTTAATAACATACTAGCCAATGCTGTAATCAGTTCACATTCAAACATAGTTACAGCCATAGATGAGGATGAAAATAAAGAGAAAAACAAAAGGCAGTTTGCTGATTCAAAAATTTACAGCCAACAGATCACAGGTTTTAAGGGTCAAAATAGTCATAAATATAATGCAGATCATGGAGTTCAAAGCATAAAACCTCAAAACATGCAACATCTTGAGGAAGAAAAAAAAATCCAGCATAGTACAATCCTACAAGAACAACACAGTGACATATTAGGCAGACAGAAAAAAGAGGATAGCAATGAAATAAATGACAAATCTGAAAACAGTCCTCTTTGGAGCATGAATTTTGATGGGTCTTGCACTAAAAATGATGCAGGAGCTGGAATATGGTTACACAACACTGAAAACAATCATGCTGAGTGGCATTCCTATAGATTAAACTTTCAATGTACAAACAACATACATGAGTATGAAGCTTTCCTTTTAGGCCTACATTTATTGAAAAAACTAGCGGCCAAAAGAATAAAAGTCCATGGGGATTCAGAGTTGATTATTAGGCAAGTAAATGGGGAATACAGTGCTAAACATCCCAGACTTAGAGCCTATAGAGATGATGCCATGGACTTGTTAAAAACATTTGATGAATTCCAACTTATCTTTATCCCAAGAAATCAAAATGTCATTGCCAATAGTTTAGCCTTTGCTGCTAGAACTTGTCTGACACCTCATGAAACCAAGCAATGCACCACCTAAGTCAAATTTAGACCAGCTGTCCCAGATAATGAAAAATACTGGCAAGTTTTTGATGGAGATAAAAAAATAGAAGACTTCCTATAGTCCAACAATGAATTTGAAACATCAAACTTAGATTCAGAGTATGATGAAGACTGTCCTACTGAAGAAAGCCCACTTACTGAAGAAGAAAAGTCTCCAGAGATTGCAGAAATAAATATGTTAACAAATCCCAAACAGATAACAAAAATTAGCATAGATTAAGAAGATGAAGACTTAGAAGTGCTACAATATAAAGACCAAAGCTTGCCAAAAGAGCTGGTCCCTTTAGAGGAGATATTTGATTTGAATGATGCTACTAAGAAGCCAAAACTGGAACCCATAGAAACTGAAGTGGAAGAATGCAACATAGGTAGTGAGGAAAAGCCCAAAATGATCAAACTATCTAAAACACTGCCAGCTCATATCAAACTGAAATATATTAAGTTGTTTAAAGAATTTTCTGATGTTTTTTCATGGAGCTATGAAGATCTGAAATCATATGATACAGAAATAATTCAGCATAAGATACCCCTCAAAGAAAACCAGAAACATTTTAAACAAAAATTGCGCAAAATCAACCCTGTTCAATTACCTCTGGTAGAGAAAGAAATTAGGAAAATGTATGATGCTGGAATTATAGTCCCTGTTAGATACTCAGAGTGGGTGTCTAATCTTGTATCTGGTAGGAAGAAAACAGGAGAAATAAGGCTTTGCATTGATTTTAGAAACTTAAACAAAACCTCATTAAAGGACAATTATCCCTTACCCAAAATGGATCATATCTTACAGAGGGTAGTTGGTTCTAGAAGAATTTCTTTGCTAGATGGCTTCTCGGACTACAATCAAATTTTGGTACATCCTGATGATCAACTTAAAACAACCTTTACTACACCTTGGGGTATTTTCATGTATTCGTAAATGCCCTTTGGTTTCATGAATGTTGGTGCCACATTTCAAAGAGCCATGGATATTTCATTTTCAGAGGAAATAGGTTACTTCATTGTGATTTACCTTGATGATATAACTGTTTATTCTAAAACAGATGAAGAACACCTAATACACTTGAGAAAGGTCTTTGAAAAGTGGAGAAAATTTGGACTGTCCTTAAATCCAAAGAAAACACTGTTTGGTCTCCATGAAAGTAAACTTCTTGGGCATATCATATCAAAATAAGGAATAAGGATAGACCCAAAGAGGATTGATGGCATATTGCAAATCAGCCATCCCAGAAACATCAAGGAACTTCAATCTTTCATTGGAAATATTAATTTATTGAGAAGGTTCATACCCGATTTAGTTGAAATCCTTAAAAACATAACAAACATGCTTAAGAAAGAAGGAGTCAAGTGGACCTTAGAATCAAAGAAATCATTTGAACTGGTAAAACAAGCACTCACCAAAACACCAGTTCTTATCAGTCGTAATTTTTCAAAATATTTCTTCATTTTTTCATTTGCATCAGAACACACAGTAGCTGCGGTCCTATTATAGAAAAAATTGAATGGACAAGAGCAGCATATTGCATTTTTCAGCAAGGCATTAAGGGATGCACCTCTGAAGTAAAACATAATGGAAAAACAAGCCTTTGCCTTGGTCAAAGCCTTAAAATACTTCAGAGTTTACATTTTACACTCCCACATAGTAGCATTTTTGCCTCATTCAGTTGTAAAAGACATATTGACTCAAGATCCAGATGGAAAAAGAGGAAAGTGGATTGTTGTAATTTTAGAGTATGACTTAGAAATCAAGCCCACTAAACTCATAAAAGGTCAAGGACTAGCAAAACTTATGGTTGAATCCAACTTTCAAGCTCTTGATATAAACATGTTTAATGTATTATATGAACAGGAGGAGTTCTCAACTCCAATAATTGAAGATCATTTTCTAAATTCATCTTAGTATGTTGATATTTTGTATATTTTGTTAAATCTTAATGTCCCTCCTGGTTTGTCTAAAACAAAGGCAAGATTCTTAAAATTGAAAGTTGTAAATTACTGCATTTTGAATAAATGTTTATATTGCAAAAATGCTAGTGAATTATTGCTTAAATGTTTGCTTGTGAATGATGCAGATAAGATCAAGCATGAGTTTCATGAAGGAGAATGTGGAGGTCACCTCTATTGAAAGTCAACTACTAACAAAATCCTTAGAGTTGGCTATTACTGGCCCACCCTCTTTCAAGATGTCTATAAGATGATTATTTACTGTCACAAATTCCAAATCTTTGAAGGCAAATGAAAGCTGCTTCCCTTACCTCTACAACCAATCACTGTTGAAGCTCCTTTTCAGCAGTGGGGTCTAGACTTCATTGGGGAAATCCATCCTCCCTCATTTGCCCAACATAAATGGATTCTCATAGCAACAGACTATTTTACCAAGTGGATAGATGCCATCCCCTCTAGGAATGTCACAGATTCAGTCATCATTTCATTTCTTGAAAACCATATATTATCCAGATTTGGCTATCCTAGAAAGATCATAACTGATAATGTTGCTGCATTTGGGTCTAAAAAGATGGTACAATTTTGTCACAAGTATCAGATCATATTGGGTCATTCCACAACTTATTACCCTCAAGGGAATGGGCTGGAAGAATCCTCAAATAAGAGTTTGGTAAACATAATAAAAAATTTGCTGGAAGATAACAAGAAATCATGGCACAATAAGCTAGTACATGCTCTATGGGCAGACAGACTAACCATTAAAAAATCCATTGGAATGTCTCCCTACCAGCTAGTTTATCGAACTGATGCAATATTTCCAACCAGTTTAGGAGTGCCAGTAATGAAGCTGATCCAGGAAGTACAGTATGAAGATGATGATATGACAAGAAGAATAAATCAGACTATACATCTGCAACAAACCAAGGAGATGGTATACATCAGATCATAGCAACTACAAGAAAATATCAAGAAGATGTTTGACAAAATAACCAAGGCAAGTGATTTCAAGATTGGTGATAAAGTTTTGAAATGGGATTCAAGAAGAGAAGATAAGGGCAAACATGGAAATTTTGATAATTTATGGCAAGGCCCTTATCTCATTCAATCTGTTATTGGGAACAATGCTTTCTTTCTTCAAGAATTGGATGGAGCTGAATTTTTTGGAGGTCCTGTCAATAGCAGGATGCTCAAACATTACTTTTGTTAGCTGATATTTTAGTTTCAGAGCTTTCTGTTCATTGTATATATCACTTCTTTTCAATTTAGAAAAAGAAAAAAAACACAAAAACAATAGAAAAAGAAAAATAGGGCAGAAATAAAACAAGAAAGGTACAGCCCCATACCAAAAAAGAGAAATTATGAAAGTGTGCAAGATTAAATGCCACTACTTGAGAAAACACTGCTATTTAGTCATACAGCCTAATCATGACTATGTAGGTTTCAATTTTCTGCTGATAGGTTAGTGAAGAAGATTTTCCAAACTGTTCAATCTTGGCTTATCAGTAGAATATATTAGGATAGAAATATAGTGGTTCAAACAAGCCTAAATCCTGAACCTGTAAGTTTGATGAAGAATTGGTTCTTATATGCTCAAAAAATCTAAACCAAGAGAAAAGAATAACGGCTCTAAAAATACCAAAACCAGATCTGAAAGCAAAGAATGAAGGATGTTTTAAAATTTTCAGATCTTAAGCCTTCATAGTTCTATTTTAAATTTCTGCAAATAAAGTCTATGAGCAGCTTGTACATACAGCCATGGACACCATGGCAAAACATACAGTCTAATCCTGATTTGACCATGTTTAAATTTCTGTTTTAGAAGATAGAGAATAAAATTTGCCAGACAGTTTAATCCTGGCAGATAGTAGCTTAGGTAGAGGATTTATGAGTTCAACAGTCTAATTTGAACTCATGGAGGAAATTAGGGTAGATTTAGATCAGTTTTACCTACTTTCAAAAGAATAAAATGTTGATGTTTAAGGTTTTCGAGTCCAAATGCACCTTCCAAAGAAAAAATGTTAGGAAGTAGGTTGTGTAGGTAGTTGTTTGTGAAATAAATCATTATGTTTGATGTGAGTATTGATCATCCTTTCTAAAGTAGTATGATCAAAGAAGAAAATGGTGTTCAATGGATCAAGGCACAGGTCTGCAACCCAGAGATAAAATCTGAAGTTCTTGACACCTCCAAGGAGCTTCCATCCCCAAGTGGAGCCACTGTTAGCCATCAGTAAATTTTTGTCAGAGTAAATGATGGCTAAAACAGACCCTGAGCCTTCAAGAGATTGTTTTTATACAAAACTGCTTATTCTTGAAGCCTTCTTGTGCTGCCTAAACTCAAAAAGTAATCTTCACTACTGTTTCATTGAGAAAATCCATCAAAAATCCATGCTAATATTCAAAAAGACTATTTTTAGGCAATTTTATATCATTCTCTAAAACCTATTTCTATTCATTTTTAGCCCTTACTCATCCTCCATTTTTTCCTTTGAAAAATCCATTTTCCTCCTCATTATACCCTCATCATCCTAAAAACCTTCAAAGTTACCTTTCATTTCATAAAAAATCCCCCTTTTTTGGCTATAAAACCCTTGGTTATGGTTCACAAACCCTTCCTTTTAGCCATCTAGACTTCAGAAAAACACCAAAAACCCATAAAAAACACTAAAGCCCACTTTTCTTCTTTTATTAAAAAAACAGGCTTTAAGCCCCTCATGGCTTAAAACCTTGGCCTCTTTCAGTCATATGACCTAGCCCCGCAACCGAGTGCCTAAACCCCTTCCGCCCCTTTTTTTCTTCCACCCCCGGTCCCTTTTCTCTTCGAAAAACACGCTATGCTTTCCTCCCAAGCGATCTTGATCGTCGATCTTATCAATCTGACGGTCATCACTTCACCCCGCCATCCCTTCCTTCCTTCCCTTATTTTTCCTTATCCCTGCCTTATCACTCCATCATGCAACCTCCACCGTAGATCTATATAGATCGACGGTTGTCATTCATCCCGGCACCCAACCTCCCTCTGGACCCACATCCCATTACCAATCCCCTCTCCCAATCCCCTCCTGACACCTGTACCCCACCACAGTCCCCATCGCGCAGCTTTCCGACGTGCCTCCTCTCTGCACCATCAGATTTGCACCTTCTCATCCGATGGTGCGGGTCACATATCACGCAATTTTCATGTCTGAGGTTTAACAACCAAACATCGCGTGAAATAGGTGGTATTAAAAAGGCCACGTGGCGCGATTTATTTGGATCGCGTTCGATTCGTCAAAAACCGTTTACCACTTGAATTGAATGCGAAAACCATTCGTGGTATTTCCAAAACCCCCAAGCCCTAATTCGCGCCAAATCCAGTTTTGAACCGTATTTTCACTGGTTTTCTTCGTAAAACCTCTTCCGCCTGCATTTTCATCCCCTCTGCACTACTCCATCGCCTCCACCCGCCACTGAATGCAGTTCTTCCAACCCGTAGGATTTTTTATAACATATTTTGTTGTGTTTTGCAGGTTTTATGATGGTTTTTGAGGCGGAAACCCTATCCACAAATCACAAAGGGACAGAGCCAAATTTTTCTATCTTTCTATCTCCAGGGGCAAACCACGAAGAAGAAAGGCTGCTAATTTTCATCCGATTGTTTGTTCAATGTTGTGAGAGCATTGGTCATACCATTAAACCCTCCACCGCACTAAAAACCACCTGCACATAGAAAAGAAGAAGAACGGCGAGGGTAAAGCTCGAATATTAGAGGTCAAAGACAAAAACAAGAGATTTGAAGACTTAACCAATAAATTAAAGGTTAAAACAGTGGCTTAAAGGGAAAACCATCGAACAATCAAAGTGAAAAGGATTAATGCATAAAAGTGAAGGTTTTAAGGTTTAATCCTGCAATTTTAATATTAAAACACAGTTTAAAGGTGGATACAGGTAGTTAAAGGAGCAGGCTTAAAGCACCGAAGCCTAATCCAGTTGAAAAAGGCAAAAGGCAGATGACTAAGGCCTAAAACAGTTGAACAGTCAGCAAAGGACAAATGGAAGACTGAAGAAGAATGAAAAAGGCATGATCAGCCTTAAAAACGCAAAATCACAGTTAAATCAGTGTCTTAAGGTATTAAGACAGATGGATCAGCAAACATAACCTCTGAATGCCACATCATTGAGGCTATTACTCCTCAAAATGCCACCTACCAGCTGTTTTCATCCAAAGGAGTGCATATTAATTACACAATCAGAGATATTTCTAAAGACAACTCATAATTTATTGCCATCCTACCAAGGCCCCCCAAAGTCAACAAAAATGACTAAAGTTGATGAACTTTAATGTAATAATCAATTGGAAAAGTTAAAACATCAGATAAAATTCTCCATTTGGCCCTTCAAATGCTGAGAAGCACTTACTCTGCATTAATTGAACAGATAGACCTTTCTTTCACTCCACCTCCTCATTATTCTATAAATATTTCTCTAGAAGACAGTATAGAGGTTGGTATGTGGATACTCATCAAGTGTAAATAGCTATTGAGGCTGCTGAAGCTCTGTTTTGTAATTGAAGATACATAGGCTAAGATGAGAAGTCTGAAGCTGTAAAGACCCACTGGCCTTGAAGATTGTAACTGATTTGAACATCAAATACAAATAGTTGATTTATGGGATCTTGGTCTATGTCAATGGTGATGTGTTTCCCACTGTAAATTGTTATTTTCTTTATGTTTTCATTCTTTCCACTTTTCTCTGATAAAGAACAGTAAATATAGATTAGGATTTACTTCTAAAGTACCCTAAATCTCACTGATAAATCTTTATCCTTTGTGTTTTTCTGCTGATGGTTTATTTGAAGGTAATTCAATAGAGTATAACCAGTGAAGTGTTGGTAAGCCCATGTTTCCTGAGTAAAACTTGATATATTGTCTTTGAATGTTCTTGAAGAGTCTACTAATTAAATTTGAGCGAGAGAAGTTTATGGTTAGCCCTGTCCTCTAGTTTCTTCTCCAACAGTTGCTTTGAAAAGTTCCCTTAAGAGTATGTTGAAAGCAGGCTAGTTTAAAAGTACTTACCTTATCTTAGACTACTTTTTAATTTTATCATGAATGTTTTCCTTTGAGAATATGCTGAAAGCAGGCTAAGTTAAAAGTATTTACTTAATCTTAAGTTTTTCTTTGTTTTTAAATGTTTTCTCTTGAAAGTATATCAAAAGCAGGCTAGTTTAAAAGTACTTACCTGATCTTAGGTTACTTTTGTGTTTTTCCCTTAAGTGCATGTCAAAGCAGGCTAGTTTAAAAGTACTTACCTGATCTTAGATTGTTCTTTGTTTCTTCATGTGTTTTACTTCCTTCACTTCATTTTTTACTGTTTCATTCCATAAAATCAACTTAAAGAGATCCTTTGACATAGATGACTTGCCCCATGGACCACTCTTGAACCTTGCTGTGCAATTAAACCCTATTATGACTCTATAGCCCAATGGATTGAAGCTATCTCTTGCTTATCTTATCAGCTGAACCATTTTTCAACCTAATCACAACTTTACCCTTCAAAAGGTTTCCTTCATTCAAATGATATTCATCCCAACCAAAACAAACAAACAACCTTGTTCTTCATAACTATCCTAATATCATATCATAAGCCTTAAATATCATATCTTTGAAAACACATATATAGAGAGATCCCTCTCTGAATCTAGGATGGCTAGATCCTCAGATTCCAAAGTGGTTTTGATGTAGGCTCTGCAGCGTTTGTACTTGCCAATATTGCAAACTACGGAGACCCTAACATCTTTCATGCATCTATGTTTACTCTGATTTTCCATATTGTAAGATCTTGGTTGATGAATTTAGTTTATGCTTAACTCATTTAGCTAAATAGCTTGAATAGATATCTATATTATTGCATCTTCTGCTATTTCAGTGTTCTTTCTTGCAGGAATCATTCAGCCATCAAACCGCTTGAATTTGAAGCTGTAGTGGAAGCGACAAAAAGGAGTCATTTGGAAGGGACTGAAACAAGTAAGCATCCAATCCTCTCTGTGTATTTTTTATGAGTTAGGAGAAATGGTAGTATAGTCTTTCACCTGTTGTTCTAGGCTAACACCTGCCTAGGGAAGCGTAATTTATTCGTAGATTACAATTCTGGCCCAAAAAGGAGGATCTTCCCAGCATACATCAGTCATGTAGGAACCTTTCCTCCATCAAGGGACAGTTAGCACACAGCAACAAACTCCCGACGACTCCAGAAAGAACAACCATGAAATCTACATGACCGGAAAAGAAATGTTTTTTCAAACACGGAATCGAATTTACGACACCCCACCAAACACCAACACATTAGGGGTTAGTACCAGTGCACCAACAGGACCTTTGACCATATCAAAGATGCCTATTGAACCTTTTCCAAAGATGGCTAAGGGACCAACTAGGCGAGCAAGAAACTATTCCTAAGCAGCCCATAACTATAGCATTGTGGATGATCTAGCTCAATCTCCCACTGCTATGTCAGCTTTGGAGGTATTACAGTCATGCCCAAAGCAGCGGAAATTCTTACTTTCCGCATTAGGCACCATCGACCTTGCTGATTCGCGCCTAATGGATTTTGATCTAGATAAATCCACCCCTAGGCTTCCTTCAATAGTCACCTTCCAGATACGAGTTTCGGTCCAACACATTACCATTCACCGATGTATCATTGACGAAGGTGCATCCACATGCATCATTTCAAAAAAAAATTGGCATAAGTTAGGGTCTCCTGAACTAAAGCCATCAAACATCACGCTTAGAGCATACGACTGTCATCCTTCGGCCCCCGTCGACCTCTAACAAAATGTCCCAGTTTGCTTAGCTAGAAAGACGGTCCTTATAGACATTTAAGCCTTGGACGCCAAATTGTATTACAATATACTCCTTGGTCGGAGTTATATGTACGCCATTTCAGCCATCGCCTCCTCCGTCTTTCGAACTATGTTATTCCCCCATGAGGACCACATCGTTACTGTCGAACAATTGACGCATAGCGAAAAGCGGCCCCTAAGAAATACCGATGTCATTCTACCCTACCTACATAGATACATCTGCGGACGCGCTTTCATGGTACCAAGAATATGGCCCCGACCAGTTCAAATTTTCGTCCATCCTAGGGTCATTCCTAGGAGATCCACCTATCATACCTGAGTCATCACTTGATGTCACAGGGGCTCTAGTGTACATGATGTCAACATCAAGTGCTAAATATTTTCAGTACACAGACATGAGCAGTAATGGCACCGAGTCCTCGGCCACGACAACCTCTCTAGCCTACATCGCTTCCCAAAACCCTTTTTTCTACCCCCCAGCTGGTTTCGTATCCCAGCAGGTCTTGGCAACAGTGGTGTTACCAAACATATATTTTGCAATACCAGTTTGGTACCTCGTTCCCCCTACTGGGACGAGAGCCACACACATCACTTCCACAAGGTTAAAGCCCCTTAGTCTCGAGAAGGCCCCACCCATTCAGGAAACCGTCGAAAACATCCCTGCAAAGGAAATTCCCGTTGCGAAACCGATGATTACGGCTAAGAAAACTGAGAGAGGAAAGAGGGTGGAGACTCCCACCATGCAATGAGAATCACCAAATTGTGCCATATGTGATGTAGTAGGTCACCCTACCCACATCTGCCCAGAGCTAGATGAATTAAAACCGCTCCTTAGCTCTGAGGCAGACATCGCGACACCACGTTCCTGTAAAAACCTACCACTAAAAGTAAAGGCAAAGCATTGTGTACCAATAACGCATGTGCTATTTGCAGCAATTATGGGCACTATATCCATATTTTCCTAGAAATATCGCAATATAGGGATGCCTTACACGCCATCGAGCGATCTTATGAAGAGGATCCCTCCACCCAGTCATCTGGAGATAAACCTCGCACCATCTTGTACTTGCAAGAGGAACGACAGTCACCAGAAAGACTCTCGTTCATATTTCCCCCTCCTATCATACATTACACGTTGTGCAATGAATGTGGTTACTTCATTGAAGAATGCGCAGCCCTGGAACTCATCCACAGATGTTATCCTATAGAACAGGTTTGTTACGTTGGTTTTCAAGCAGCACAATTCACATGACCTTTATGTGCCAACAACCACATTCTTGAAAATTGCCACTATATCCCCTTATTCTGATTAGCACTGGCTATTTTGCGCTCAGCCATAGTCCGCCTCTCCCAAGAAGATGGCACATACTCGGAATCCATGAACAGCTCGACAACACAAGAAGGTGTAATAAGTAGATCCATCCTCTTCCTGTCAGCTAAAATGCGACCAATCAGGCAACCCTTAGTTACCCCCAACCGCTCTCTATAGAGAATACCAACATGTGTGTTATGTAAAATTCCCAATCATGTGGTCGCCACTTGCCCTGATTTAATAGCATTACGATGCTGGTACCCCGCTAGACCACAAACTGAATATGACGGGACCCCCATGTCTAAGATATTTTTCCTAGTATGTCAGGGAAATCACCATGAACAACGTTGTACGTATATCTCGCAAGTTCATCCTCTAGTCGATATTATTCACACATTAGAGAAGAAAAAGGATGATCTCCTCAAACGGTATAGAAATTACATCACCCCCAGACCAGCAACCCCACACCCACATTGGTGTGATGGGAAAACTGGGAGGGCGCATCAACTAAACATCACCTAGGCCCAACCTAGGATAACATGCAGACTATGCGACCTGAATGACCACTGGGTCAATCAGTGCAAAGAACTAAAGCCCCTCACAAACAATTTTTGCACAGTCTCTTCCCTCCCATAGAAACTTCTCTCTAACCAAGAGAATATCACAAACAATTATTTCCAGATTTGTTCACACTTTCATCATACAATTAAATGTGAGCATCTCCCCAAGATAAGAGCGGCAAGAGAAGCGTTAAGTCTATACTCCCCAAAAGAGCTAGACACACCCAAGCCAACAATACAGAAATGGAAGCAGAAGACCTCGTCTTCTACCACAGACCCTTTCCAAGCGTCCACATCTGGGACAATGAGTAGTATTAATTCCCACACAATCTACTCGGTTGGCACAGTGGTACCATGCACCATCTGCACTAGCCATAACCATGAACCATAGGCATGCTCGTTAAAGGAAACATTCAGGCACCTCTGCACCAGACGTAATTTTCACCAACAAGAAATTGACCATCCTAGCGGGGGACCCAGCCTTGCCCTTTCTCCCATCATAGAGATTCTTCCCCCACCAAATGTCGACGAAACAATAAACCACATACGATTTGTATCATTGTATATCGGAAATAGGATTGAAACCAACCCCATTTCCCAGGATTCCCACCTTATTCTTGTCGCAAAAGGTCAGTGTTCCTTACGCTTTTGCATTGATTTCCGTGAGATCCCAAATTTACATGCCTCCATTGAACTCCTCGATGATACCCAAACTATAGAACAACATCTAGTACAACTAGAGCTCGTTGATAAAAATCGATGACACTTGCTACAACACAACGAGGCCCACAAGAAATGGGTAAAATCATCATACGACCGCCACATCAACCCTTTCTCATTTACTGAGGGAGAACTGGTCCTCCGCTACAATGTTGCCAAAGAATCCCTAGGGCCAGGGAAGTTTGAAACCTTGTGTAAAGGACCCTACATCGTAAAATGTTGCCTCCTCAAAGGGGCATACATCTTGACGGAACCGGACAGGACATGCCTCAGCAACCCAATCAACGGCCTTTACCTCAAGAAATTCTACTCATAAGGTCCAAGAAGGCCCTACCCTAGATTCAACATACACAAACCCAACCACTTTAAAAATTTTGACCAAAAGACTTATTACAAAACGCGCTTGAGTGTCACAATGAATTACCAACCCAACCCTTACTTCATATTTGCCGATGGAGCATCGCGATGGTCTCAAAGTTTAGCAGCAGCCGCCTGGGTCATCTATCACCCTGACTGATCACCACTCTACACCAATGGTGTGTGCATCAGTTCAGCAATAAACAATCAAGCAGAATATGACGCCGTTATCGGACTTATGTACAGTGCCCTCAATCAGGGCATACGCCATATGCATATCTACCTTGATTCCCAGTTAGTAGTGTCACAGTTAAACCAAACATTTGAGATGCGAGATTCACATCTATTTATAAAATATTTGTCTGCAAAAAGATTAAGCAGACAATTTGACTACATTACTTTCACACATGTACCAAGTAGTGAAAACAAAATAACTGATCGCATAGCTAACAATATTCTAAACTGGAATGCATCTCGAATAAACCATCATACATAAAAAACAAAAACATAGAAAACATAGATATCCATCAACATAACATAATCCATAAGTAGAAACAGGGAGCACACCATGTAGAGCCACAAAAAATATCTCTCATATATTTATCAAAATGTATGTGTCTGAGTACAAAATATGGTATCCCTGACCCATCGGTCAACCCAAAAAGATGACCGATGACTCTAGGGAGATGCTCCCCCAGGCGGGACACCTTGATCCACTGTCGCTCCTAGCACCACTACTAGAGCTGTCGTCAATACCGAGACGACCACCCGACATAAAACTGGCCGATAGTCCCTCCACTAGCACATTTTCCCCAAATTTCGACAGCCAAAATGTCACTCTTGCAACACATGGGCGGTCCAAGAGCAAGGTTTTTCAGTGCACCAAAACGTGGTTTTTCCTCACGTTGGACTTCCGACACTTGACTTAAATGTCGGTATAGCAATGATATCTATGACGTTTTATATTTTTGTTGCAGTTCTGACATTTAATGAATCGTCGTGTTTTCGACTGGCACAAGCGTCACTAGTCTGACGCCTCCAAACGTTGCTAGAATGACGGGCACAAGCGTTGCTAGTCTGATGCCTCCAAACGTCACTAGAATGACGGTACTAAAAGGTCAGAAGACCGACAAAACCAAAAAATTAAAAAAAAAAAAATGTCACTAGAATGACAATTCTAAGCAGTCAGAAGACCAACGAAACCAAAAAAAAAGTAAATGTCTCTAGAGCGACAGTTCGAAGCAGTCGGAAGACCAACAAAACCAAAATTAAAAATAAAAGTAAACATCGCTAGAGCGACGGTTCTAAGTAGTCAGAAGAGCGACAAAACAAAAAATTAAAAAAAATAAGTAAGCGTTGCTAGAGCGACGGTGGTAAGATGTCGGAATACCGACGACACAAATGATTTAAAAAAAAAAACTTAATGTCGGAGTACCGATGGAAACAAACCATTTTTTAAAAAAAAACGTTGGATAATCTATCAACAATAAGCCAGGCTTTTGATATAGAAGAGGACTACATTAACCCTCCAAATGATCAAGGTTTCATCCTCGAACTGACAAGCATTGGGAAAACCAAAAAGAATAAACAATTTCAGAGTACTAATAAAGAAGGAGAAAACATTTCTTGTGCTTGCTAAAAGCCCTAGTTTGTGGGCCAAATTTGAAAGGGTAAAATATTCAAGTGTCTTATCAGTATAAGGATAATACTAGGAGACATTCATCGCAATTCATGTAAAAGAGTGTCAAGTTCTTGACTCTTGAACAGGTCCTTGAACTACTTTGAAATTTCACTCATGCGAAAGTTGAATTCTCAAAAGGAAATATCAGTCCACCAGTGAAAATGGGAAGCCCTGGCCAGAGGGATGGATACCTATGCAAATTTGGTATGAAAACATATTTGCAGGCAAATCAATATTGGAATCATCATATATTCATGCATATAGTTAGCATAAGAAGAAGTATTTAAATGACACTCTTCCAGTTCGAGGAAGTTGTGACATTTTGGAAAAGTTATTGATGATAGTATCCTTTATAAATTCTAATGATGGGACTTGTTCTCAATCAAAGTTGTGAACAAGTCAGGACCATTGATAGTATGATGCAATTTGTATCTCTATGCCGATCTACCGAGGTAGTATGGTGCCAATATTAGATCTAACTCTTTTTTCTCACCTCAAGTTTGATCTACCTACAATGGCACCCTACTCAGCAATAACATAAGGATTGAGGATTTATGCATGCATGAATAAGACCAGTCCTTCTTACACTTATTTTTCAACCCAAGGTCAAGTGTTGGAACTTGGGATATGATGTCACTTGTAACATACCCCCATGTGTAATTGTGATTTTGTTTGTTCCTGTTTATGTTTGGGTGATCCACTTGTAACATACCCCCATGTGTAATTGTGATTTTGTTTGTTCCTGTTTATGTTTGGGTGATCCACTATTCCTTGAATGGCTTAGTTTTGACCATTCTTATGTTATTTTTCCAACATCCTTTTGCTGAGGTTGGGCCTAACATCATTGTTCTATTAGATGTTCTCTATAGGTTTGAAACCCGTCGGTTGCATTTACAAGACTGGAAGGTTATGCTTGAAATTCCTCCAAGGGTGTCAACACAAGAGGATTGTAAAGATGGAAATGAAACCTACAACTATCATTTCATACTGCTACCTCTAAATAAGTCCTCTTTTTTGCCTCAAAGGGAGGCCTCTATACGTTTCTATTCCTGCATTCATTTAATACATGGTGCATGTGGGAAGGGTCATAAAGTGTATACCCAATTATAAACCATTAAATAGGGTGATTACTCGTGTAGTACACACAAGAGAGGTATTATGATAGAACAAAGCCAATAACATGAAAATATTAATCTCATATCCGAGTGTACACATAATTGACATTCCTATTATGATCTACCATCCATGAAGCTTTCCTTGTGAAATAAACATCAAAAGCACCATGGAAATGCCAAGTCACAAAGGAATTAACATGTCCAAGAATCTTACTATATCTAGAATGGAATATCTTTGTACTAGTGGTTAGCATGGTTACACACTCAAGTGATGGGAATATCTCATATAAAGACCAACTATATATGAAAATCACACAAATTATACCAATTAGTATTATGCTACCATTATAGTGTAAAAGACTCCATGACTCAACTATATTTTGCAAAATTTTAAAGGAAAAATGCACAACTAATTTCAGTTGGTTAACACAAACACCAAAGTTGGATAAGTCCACTAGTTTGGTGGCCAATGGGCAATAAGTTGGTGATGGTAATAATGTTGAGCCACTAGATGTGAAGTTTAGCGATGTCCATTTCCTTGTTACTGTAGCAAGATATACTTCCCATTAATTAAAACATGGCTTCATTTCCTTGCTACTGTAGCAAGACACACTGCCCAATAATTAAAACACTACCCCATTTCTTTGTTGTTGTAGTGAGGCAAACTGCCCAGTCATTAAAACATGACTCCATTTTATTTCTATTGTAGCAATACAAACTTCCCAACGATAAAACATGACTAAAAATATTTGATAACATCACCTTGTACCTTTACTAAGGTAAATAACAATATCAAGTATATCCATAAAGGATACCTCTGGAAATAATGTGTGTCTATTATTTATAATATTATTTCCATTAAAAAATACACCGTGTTTAATGTTAAATTTAGACTAATACTTGACATCATTCCCAAGCATGAATACGCCATGGCAACACCTTGACATCATGCCCAACTAGGATAGCCTATTTTCATTTATTATCAGTTTTTATAAATGCTTCTAACAACGTAATGCATAACAATATCACATGATGGCTACATAATTAGGAAGCTACAAGTATTTCATATTGTCTTAGGTTTCTTTTATTGTCTATGAGGGAAGTCTAATGAGAATCACTTCTCGACTGTATACATATGTATTAGAAAACTAGCAGTTGTGTATTTATTAGATAATTCATATAAAAATGAATGCTTTGAATAGTAGTAATGTCTACGAAGCTTATACAATGAACTAACACAGACAAAGTTATCATAGGCCACCATTAATTAACGCTACATCAGGAATAGAGCTAAAGTGAGCTACAATTAATATAACTAATATTGTGCATAAATAATATCACTCTAGATGTGCATAAATCCTGGGATTTATCTACATGTAATAGAAACCATTAGAGACACTTTCAAGAACATCAATTATCTCTTTTATAGCCTTCCAGTGCTCCTCATACTAGCACTCAATGCAACAAGGGAATTATTCACCCAAATATAATCATGAAGTAATAGACTAAAGCGCTATGTAGTTGTTATGAAAAAAGTGCTTAAAGCACAAGACCATATTTATAACCTTAATTTCTAAGTGTAAAATGGGATATGATTAGTTCATGTTAATATACTAAGGATTTGTAGCTACAATTAATATAACTGAAAAAGTTTAGGTTCTATTAGTATTGGGAGATAGGCCAAATACTGGATTCCAAATTTCTTAGAATCAATTCCTCGACATCCTAGTATAACAATCGGTTAATACCCAACTCCACATCACCTTCCACTTCCTCTCCATGTCAGTGCCACGTTAGTGCAATGTTTTCACCATGTCATCACCACATCACCAATGAGCCATGTCATGATGATACACCATCTACCACATATGTGTGCCACATCATTCTACTTCAGTGCCACAACATCATGAACCAAATAAAAATGACATGTTATCTTCCATGTGGGTGTTCCACATACCAATGAATATATTATTGTTCTTCACTGCAAACTACAAGTCTGGGCTAAGGCAACTGTTCTCAAACTTGGGCTAAGGCAATAGTTCTCAAGGTTTGAGCTCTTTTAGGTTCTGAAGGAAGGTCAATTCCATAGGTAAGTTACTAATCCAACCCTCCAACAATGTTTTTTCACTGGTCTGGGGTCTACTCTGTTGAAAAGTGTAACGAGGTCAGTCTTCATGTTGACTATGTAATTGTGTATTTATGTAAAGAATAAGACAAATATAATAGAATGTATTTTTTTTTACTTGCTTCATGGGTTTCATGAGCAAGATTTACTATGTAGATAGACTTCTTCTTGATGTCATTATGATTTATAAGAGTCATTGTCATGTTAATAGAGTCATGTTACACTTGAAATAAGACCTCCAAAAGACAAGCCACGGTCATCCAGAAAGTTGGCCTCATTAAATATATATTTGACATGTCGTCTTACATAAATAGGACGTGTCCATTCAAGAAGTCATGTCAGCTTATTTCTGGAAGCCTAACCACTATAAATAGCAACCTCGGATCAGTCTACAAATAGAGATTTTCGGACATCTTCTTTGAGATTTTCAGTGACCTATCTCTGAGGTTTTTCAGTGACAAGACAGAATTTGTAGGTCTTGACCCATAGGAGGGAACCTACAGGTAGACACAACAACATTCGCCATCAATAGCATAACATGCTCCCATTTCCTTGCTTAGAAAAATGAGAAAACAAGAGCACGTGGCAATGTGTTTTTTTGGAAAAATGTGGAAGAATTACGTGAAAAATTTGACATAATTATATTTCATGGATTTTCCACATTGAGACTTGTTCATGAGAAGGAAATATGCAGTCAATCTTGGCTCAATTATGCCCATGTGCACTTATATTTTGAAAAACACCTTTGAGATTCATCTTTGACGGTTCAACGTTGTGTCTGTGTGTGATCCAACACACATACACACATAGACATAAACGTAATTATTATAAATATTTATGTAATTCAAATAGAAAATATGTGACACTATGGACCTATAACAAATACCAACTTTTTAACATTATAAACTGTATCCTAACTCGAAAAAAATAACAATGATTTTGTTTCATGTAGTGAATTATTGGCATTAAAATGAATCGGTAGAAAAACTTTAGATACCTTGCGTAGAATAAATAGTTAGTGATGATAGATTGATGTTTGTAGGAAAAATCCAGGCCAATTTTCCATCATAAAGCCATCCTTATTTTTGGGGTTTGTCCCCTAGCCTTCATTGTCAGCCCTCTAGTTGGGGGTGACAAGTGTCCTATCCATCATTCTATTGGTCGGTGGCTTATCCCCTTCTAGGATGATGAGCATGAGGAGATAATATAAGATGCAATAAGATAATTTTATTAGTGTCTAAGTGGCCACAAAACTAGGTCAACCTAGCTAAAATTGAGATTGTGATCTTCAAGAAAATTTATCATCATTTGAATGAGGAGGAGGTTATCTGTAGATCTCATTGTGTTCACTTAGTATGATAAACCCTGTGTTGGGTGAACCCTTCAACCTTGCAAGACTGGGCTGAATGGGGAGATTTGAATCCTAGGTGGAAATCATTTTACGTACATGGAGTAACCCCTAGAAAAAACTCAAGGAATCAATGTAATTTTTTAGATCTAGGTCCAACTTTCTAACCTGCACCTGGACCTAAAAATGAAGGTTGGAAACTTGACACATATTATAACACCACCGTACCAAGTAAATTTGCTACAATTTTAAGCATTTTTAAATAAACTTGTATTTTCTTTTTCTTTTTCTTTTTTTTTCCATATGAGATATAATATTTCAACTCCAAATAATTGGCATGTTTTTTGGAACTAAATGACCCAAGGGAGTTTATGACCTAACAGACTAGACTTCTAGAAAATGGTGGTAGGGAGCAATTGGCTGCAAATACTCTAGGTCCACTCCTAGGCTAATATAGCAGATATACAATTACCAGAACATGGGTGCTCATTCTACTACAAAAGGGGTCATTGGGCTGGGGAACCCACATATATTTAATTTATGTTGTTGGCCAAGAGGAATGCCTTCCAAAATCAATGAGCAGGTGAAGAATGGATTTTTTGACTCGATATATGGCTCCTAGATTGTTTCAACCTGATACAACCAATGCTTCTTCTTATAGGGAAATTTCCAGGCTCCATTGAGCTGAATATACAAAACACGATTTAGGCTTAGCCAAAAATATCCATTCACTAGTTGTCACTTCCTAAACACTTTGGTGCAGTTCCCTCTCCAATCTCATGAGTCTCCACTAAGTTTCAATGCCTTGCAGACCAATATTGAGCAATAGATTTTCTGGAATAAGACTATTTATGTGCTCTATAGTTGACTTTTCAGTAAATGCTAAATTAAACGCCTTCAATTAAGACCATCTTTTTCCAAAATTGGGTTTTCAAATTAAAAAATATCAATGACTATGGTGATATCTTGCTTAGGTAAGTGCTTGGCTGAGTATTAGGTAGTGGGTCACTTTCTCGAAAGTAGTGACCTACTTATGTTAATAACACAATTGTTATACTTTTCACTAAGGATTTTTACTTTTAAACATGAACCTATCTAGGAAGATGCAAAAAAAAGAAGATAAAAGAACACCTCTGAATTTAAAATTCTATGAAATGTTTATTTATAAGTTGAATTTTAAATCATATGAAAAGCTACAGTTATGTGCTTTGTCACGAGGCTTGTTGAATGTCCCTAAAATTATGATTCCACCCCCCCCCCAAATTCTTAACCCTCTTCTATGCATGTGATAAAAACCATTGACTCTCTCAATCATACAGGTCAAAAACCTCTTGCTAAAACACTTATGAAGTATCTGTTTTGTTTCCAGCTTTATGAAAATGTTGAAAACCCCACATTCCTTGGAAAATAACATTTTCAACAACTATTCTAATTTGTTAGGTGGCTTTATTTCATTCATAATCTATTGTTTGTTTAGATAATTTGGCACCATTTTTAAGCAATATATCCATAGTCTGGTCATTTTTGGCATCTGAATAAGTGTTAAGATATTTTAAACTCTATGTTAGCTGAAACTTTGTTGTGAAATTTGAAACAATTTGGCATGACTATTTGAAATTTTTTGTTTCACCCATCTATTCTGCTCCACAAGGGCAGGAATGAAAGAAGAAATTAGGAAGAATATGATAAGCAGGTATATAGGAAGAATGAGAAATATCTCCCCTCAGAAAAATTTTATGTGCAGAAAGAGAGAGGAGAGCCTTATGCCAACATAATTATCAATCAGCAAAAATTGTGAATTTAAAAAAAACCCTGAAGCTGAGTTTATCATCCTCACTTCGAATATCCATTTAATATTTTTCGTATGCCCTAATAGTGTTACAAAATTATTTTCAGATAGCTCAAATTATTGAATCCCTTGAAGTGCGAATCCCAAAGATAATTCTTACATATTCAGTGACATGTTTCCATTGTTCTTCTTTCTGCAAAAATATCCTCGAATGAAATGACAACATTATAACTAGAAGTCAAATAAATATAATTCTCTTGAGTAGCCTTTTGATGCACATACCATAAGGTATTTAGAAAGGAGATACATCTTCATTGTGTCTGATAATGTGAGCACACTGTATTTGGACTTTGGAGAAACGATCTTGACAATAAATGTCATTTAGATGTGAAAATTCCCAATAATCCTCCTTTATGTTTTAAACAACATATATAACAATGAAAGAAAGGATGGAAGGGCTTATAACTGGGTCTAATGATTCTAGTGATACCATGTAATTCAAGGTATTCAAAATCATGTGTATAAGCATATCAAGCCTTGGAATGTGATTCCATTCCCAAAAAATTGACACACACATCTAATGCTTGAGAGAATAAATCTCAACAGCTTCTCTGATACATAAGATCCCCTTGTTATTATATCTTTCCACTTTTAGGAAAGTGGTTTCTTTGCACTCCGCAATACAACATCCCTCACCCCATCAATTATTTTAGAGTGTTTGAATGCTAGACTTGGACTAATAAATCCTTAAATTACTACATCTCCTTGATGAAGGAAAGGTGACTGAAAGTTGTTTATCAAGTGGTACAATAATCTGGGTGTTATTCATGAACATGTGTTTTTACTGTATCCAATTACATCATTGAGATGATCCATTTTAAAATTGCTTCAGCTAGTGTATGAGCTCGAAATTCCACCACTTGGCCCTGGAAACAGGTGGCTTGCATGGAATTGTCACAATCATATTGGTTGTGTAAGAATATCCATCTATTCTAAACTATTATTGTCTTTTGCAAGACATTATAATTCATAAACTCACAAAGCCACATATGGAGAAATAGGATATAGAAACTCATGTGGGCTCAACATACTCTTCCATCTTGGTAAAATTGAAATAAACATTCCTCGGAATCTATTATAATAGTGCTAGATCTGGGACAATTATTCCCTAGATACTCCCAAGATACTCCCCTGAGGGAATTCCCCACTTGCCCTACTTGGGAGTCTTGGCCTCAAACTTGGGACTCGGGACTCGGGAGTCCATCCCAAAGACAACGAACAAAAATATTGACACATGTTTTGATTGAGTCAGACTTATTTTAGAGGGACCTTTTGGAGGGAAATGAAGTGTTTGAGGTTAGAAGTCTTGATAAATACATTTATCCCTCATTCTTTGTCTAGTGTTCCACTATCTAAAATGGAATCACCAAATATTCCTGCGTTACAATTGTTGCTTCAATCAATCTTGTTGTTCTAGTTTATATGTTAGTGTACTATTATATGATTTCTATTTTTATTGTTCTCATTATGTCGAATGTTGATATGTTTCTACTATTATGTTTAATGCTACTATTATTGCACCGAACTCTATCCTATAAACTGTGATGCCCAAAGAATAACACGTTGGTCTGGTTTTTGATATGATTTGTACTAGATATGATATACATAGAGTCACATGATTGGTTGGCTTTAACACATTCTACTGGCCTTGGAAGTGGATTTGTAACCAGTGACTATAATATATTTATATACCCATATTCCCACTAAAGTGACTACCACGAAGAGCATTCCTTCAAAATTAGTGGACTTCTACATTCGTTATGGTTAAGGAACAACCAAGGATTTAGTTGCTTGTATAGGGAATTCCTGTAAGGTGGAAGGAATAATGCATCCCATAGCTCAGACCTCTAATTGATACGCATTCTTGGTGTGTGTCCATACTTAATGGATTTATATTACTAAAATATGGGTATAGATGGCTAAGTGGTACATGCCTTAAAAATATCTCTTGGTCCTTAATAAACTGAATGTAAGATCCATATCTAATCCCTGGCTATAGAGATAAAGATATACACATATACTGGTGTGGTTATTCACATATCTAAAATGTATTTGACACGTTCCTTAGCAATGTTTATATAATGTTGAGTGAAATAATGTGAGAATTGTTGAGATTCAACAAGATGATGAAGCTTAGTGAAAATCAATCACCTTCACTAAGTGGGCCCACAAGATATTTTTAGGTGTAAGTCTATTTTTAGACTATGTCTATTTTTAGACATGGTGGTCATATTTCAGAAGTTGCAAGATGCTATTTGTGGATGGTTGGTCAAGTTGGAAAAATAGATGAAACTCTATTTTTAGAATATTGGGCGAAGTCTATTTATAGATCGTCGATCTAAAAATATATGCATGTCGATTATTATTAGTTCTTAATAATAATCCGACCATAAACATCAACTTATTCTCTTGGAGCACTTTAATTCAGTATACAAATTTGGAAAATCAGTGGGCTGAAGGAATTACGCAATTCCTAAGGTTTACTGGTGGTTCATGCATGGAGGACTCAGTTAGAACTAAAGTGGAAAAGTTATGACAGAGTTGGAAGAGTAGTTCATGGAGTTGTTATTCAGTTTAACTCAGTTAATGGAGTTAAACTCAGTTGATCTAGTTGTATCTAGTCTAACTGAATGATACATTATTGAGAGTTAAGTGAATTAATTAGTTAATTAATTCACAACTAATAACTCACTAACAACTGAACAAATACAACAGTTAACTATAGTGCATGTCGGTTCCAGTGGAGACCTAGTGGAGAGATAGGTGAAAGGGAGAGATGGACTATCCATTGTGACTATAGTGATGCATTGATTTCATAACACACACATTGGAGTTTCCAATGAGGATTGCGCAGTCAATGCAAGGCCAATTTGAATTCATTTAGGGGTTTTCTTCAGCAGGGATTACACAGTGGAGGTAGGCTATCAGGTGGCAAGAAATCAGTGCATGGATTTGCAGATTTCTTATAATTAGTGTGTGATGATTGATTGTACTGAGAGCTTCATGTACTAAGCTTTGTATGAGATTGTTACATGATATCCATGATACATAATATATGATAGTTGGGGTTTTCAGCTTCAGGCTTTCCCATTAAACAACTGTGTTATGTGCGATTGTTTTTATTGCTTCATGTGTTTGCAATTGAGTTTTTAAATTTCCTCAAAAGATTAACATTGGAAGGATTCTGTATTTATCAAGAAGATAAATATTGTTAGATCAGGAGAATCTGGATATATAAATGCATCTTGTATATAATTTCTACATGGTATCAGAGCAGTGTTAATTCTTGAAGATTGCAATTGTGAAGAATTGATGAGTTTGTGCTGGTGGACAATTCGAATTTGCTTCATAAAATTCTTGGTGTGACAGTTGAGTATACATTGAAATGTCTTTCAGTGGGTTGCGATTGGAGTATGCCCTTGAGGGTAGCTCGAATTACATATCCTGGAAGGATACGATGGAGGCTGTGTTGGAAGATAATGGACTGAAGGATTTCATCGATAGCGATGTTCCTAAGCCTGGTTCTAGCGATGTTACATTACTTGATGCGTGGCAAAAGAAGGTAGCAAAGACAAGAAGAATTATGTTGGAAAGTGTGAAGGACCATATTGTGTCCAGCCTTCACGGCAAAGACACTCCATTTTCAATGTGGAAGGTTTTGACAGATTTTTTCCAAAGCAGCAGCGACCAGAGGAAGTTGGCGCTGAAAGATAAGCTCAGAAAGATAAAAATGGAGAAGGGTGACAATATTCCAAAATATCTCACGAAGTTTGTCCATTGTAGGGATGAACTGGGAAGTGTGGGGATTACTGTTGATGATGATGACTTGGTGAGCTTGGCTCTCCTTGGGCTTCCGAAGAGTTGGCATAGCTACGAAGACTGTCAATGGACAGGAGAAACTACCGGGTTGGGAGCGACTTTGGTCGGATCTTGTACAGGAGGAGATAAGGAAAAGTAGCAGGGATGGCTCTTCATCGAAGAATGAAGATGAAGAGAATTATGCTTTGGCTGTCAAAGCAAGGAAAGGGAAGGCGAAGAAATTCCCTTCAAAATCCGAGGCTAAAGGCAAGAAGCATGATTTGTCCAAGGTGAAGTGTTTTCATTGTCACGAACATGGGCATTTCACCACTAATTGCCCACAGAAGAAGAAGAACAAGAAGGTTTATGGAGCTGCAGTAGGTGAGGCCTTAGCCTAGCAATTTTAATTTTATTTCTCTTTGATCGTGTGCTTGGTTTCAAGCTCAATGGGATCAGTGTGGTATCTTGATAGTGGTGCATATTTTCATATGACAGGAGACAAGGAGTTGTTTAGTGACTTGGAGGAGAAGGACCTTCAAATACATATAGATATGGGCGACGATGGTCGATACAGTGCGACCGACATTGGGACCATTACCTTTGAGAGGGAGTCAAGTAATCCATTTCTGTTGAAAGATGTTATGCATGTTCTAGGTTTGACGAAGAACTTGGTCTCGGTCGCAATGTTGGAAGACAGAGGTTATGACATTGTTTTCAGCGATGGAAAAGATTTCCTGCGACATAAAACAACAGGTCAAACCAAGAGGATAGGGATTCAAGTTAAGAATCTCTACAAGCTAGAGGTAGATGGCTGCGCTGCAATGATGGGCAAAGCAAAAGAAGTGGTGAGCCGGGATGAGGGCAAATTATGGCACAAGAGATTGGGCCATCTTCACCATGGCGCTTTGAATATTTTGCAGCAAATATCTACTGGACTTCTCAAGGGTAATCTTGCGCAGTCAGATCAGTGCAAGGGATGTACTATGGGTAAGTTTTTGAAGACCACCTTTCATGAGAAGGAGAATTGTGCTTCGATGATCCTTGAAAGAATTCATACAGACGTGTGTGGACCTTTCTCGGTTTCTTCAACAACAAAACACAGGTATTATGTTGTATTTGTTGATAACTATTATCATGTTGGATCTTCTTCATGCAGAAGAAGAGTGAAACATTCTCAAAGTTCTGTGAGTTTAAAGCATTGGAGGAGAAGGAGTCGGGGAAACAAGTGAAAGCTCTACAGAGCGATAATGGTGGTGAATATATCTTAGGTGAATTCAAATACTTCTGTAGCAAAGAAGAAATTCGAAGAGAACTCATAGCGCCTCATAACCCACAGCAGAATGGGGTCACAGAGAGGAAGAACAGAACGATCGTGGGTGTTGCATGAGCTATGCTTGAGAGGGAGCTAGACTTGCATGCAGTTGAGGAACTGTCAGTTCTCAAAGATGAGCCTCCAGATGTGGATCATCCACATGAGGATATTCATGGAGTGGAGGAGTCCACTCATGCAGAGCCAAACATCATAATTAGCAGAAAGCGTACCACAGAAGCTGAGAGATTGAAGCTTGATGCGGCACAAAATGTAGGAGTCCCTACATCACAGCACAAACAGATACAATCACCTGACCGATTTACTAGATACATGGCTCTTATGAGAAAGTGTATCATGACAGAGCCATATTCTTTTGAAGAAGCAGTGCAGGAGCCCACATGGGTAGATGCCATGGTGGAGGATTATGACTCCATTGTTAGAAACAGTGCTTGGGAGATTGTTCCAAGGCCTGTGGGTAAATCAGTTGTATGATCAAGATGGATCTACAAGGTAAAGCAAGCTGCTGATGGGAGCGTCGAGAAGTATAAGGAAAGATTTGTTGCCTGGGGCTTCTCATAGATCGAGGGGATTGATTATGAAGAAAAATTTGCACCTATTTCACGATATTCTTCCATAAGGACCATCCTTGATCTCTCAGCGCAGATGGGTTGGCACATTCATCAGATGTATGTGAAGACTTCGTTCCTTAATGGGATCATTGAGGAAGAGGTGTACATTGAGAATCCTGAAGGATTTGAGATCTTCAGCAGCGAGTCGCATGTGTGCAGACTCAAAAGAGCATTGTATGGGCTGAAGCAAGCACCACGTGCTTGGTAAACACAGATCAACAGCGATTTCACTGGACTTGGCTTAACCAAGAGTGAGGCGGATGCAAACCTCTACCAAATTGTGGTGGAGGGTAAGCTTTTAATCATTGTTCTTTATGTTGATGATTTAATACTAATGGGTGATGAGCAGTTGATACACTCATGCAAGGAAGATCTTGCAAAGGAGTTTGAAATGAAGGATTTGGGCCTCCTTCATGATTTCCTTGGATTGGAAATATGGCAGCAGGAAGGTGAACTATTTGTGTCTCAAGGAAAGTATACTCGGGAGATACTGGATAAGTTTCACATGCAAGGCTGCAAACCTATCGACACTTCTCTTCCAGGAAATTGGATGAAAGAGGATGCTACATCGGCAGAGGTAGTGAATGCCACTATTTATCAACAGTTGGTGGGTTTGCTCATGTATTTATTTAATACAAGACCAGACACATGCTATGCGGTGAACCAGCTTTCACAAGAGATGGTTAAGCCTACCAAGCTCTTTTTGAAGGTAGGCAAGCATGTCCTGAGGTATCTTAGGGGCACATCTGAGTATGGCTTATGGTACAGACAGACGAATGAGGTGAAGTTGCATGGCTTCACGGATGCAGATTGGGCAGGCAGCCCAATAGACAGAAAGAGCACATCAGGATGGGTTTTTAGTATCGGATCTATAGTAGTTTCTTGGTACAGCGAGAAACAAAGATCCATGGCACTCAGTTCAGCGGAAGAAAAATACATGGTAGCAAGTAAAGTTGCATGTGAGGCTATCTGGATGAGGAAGATCCTGGTCGGTTTGTTCGGTTCACATTTAGATCCTATAGCGATACATTTTGATAATCAGAGTTGCATTAAACTCTCAATTAATCCTATGTTTCATGATATATCTCAACATATTGATATTCGGTATCATCATATCAGAGATTGTGTGTAGCGGAAGATCATGTTGCTTCAGTACATTCCTACGGAAGATCAGAATGTAGATATTCTGACGAAGGCACTCACCAGGATCAAATTTGAATACCATAGAGGTAGCATTGGGGTGAAGAATAATCCCTATCTTGTTGAGAGGGAGTGTTGAGATTCAACAAGATGATGAATCTTAGTGAAAATCAGTCACCTTCACTAAGTGGGCCCGCACGCTATTTTTAGGTGTAAGTCTATTTTTAGACTATGTCTATTTTTAGACATGGTGATCATATTTCAGAAGTTGCAGGATGTTATTTGTGGATGGTTGTTCAAGTTGGAAAAATAGATGAAATTCTATTTTTAGAATATTAGGCGAAGTCTATTTATAGATCGTCGATCTAAAAATATATGCATGTCGATTATTATTAGCTCTTAATAATAATCCGACAATAAACATCAACTTATTCTCTTGGAGCACTTTATTTCAGTATACAGATTTGGAAAATCGGTGGGCTGAAGGAATTATGCAATTCCTAGGGTTTACTGGTGGTTCATGCATGGAGGACTCAGTTAGAACTGAAGTGGAAAAGTTATGACAGAGTTGGAAGAGTAGTTCATGGAGTTGGTATTCAGTTTAACTCAATTAATGGAGTTAAACTCAGTTGAGCTAGTTGTATCTAGTCTAACTGAATGATACAATAGTGAGAGTTAATTGAATTAATTAGTTAATTAATTCACAACTAATAACTCACTAACAACTAAACAAATATAGCAGTTAACTACAATGCATGTCAGTTCTAGTGGAGACTCAATGGAGAGATAGGTGAAAGGGTGAGATGGACTATCCGTTGTGACTATAGTGATGCATTGATTGCATCACACACACATTGGAGTTGCCAATGAGGATTGCGCAGTCAACGCAAGGCCAATTTTAATTCATTTAGGGGTCTTCTTCAACAGGGATTGCGCAGTGGAGGCGGGCTATTAGGTGGCAAGAAATCAGTGCATGGATTTGCAAATTTCTTTTGATTAGTGTGTGACGATTGATTGTACTGAGAGCCTCATGTACTAAGATTTGTACGATATTGTTACATGATCTCCATGATACATAATATATGATAGTTGGGGTTTTCAACTTCAGGATTTCTCGTTAAATAACTGTGTTATGTGAAATTGTTTTTATTGCTTCATGTGTTTGCAATTGAGTTTTTAAATTTCTGCAAAAGATTAACAGTGGAAGGATTATGTATTTATAAAGAAGATAAATATTGTTAGATTAGGAGAATCTGGATATATACATGCATCTTGTATATAATTTCTACACGAATTACATATACAACTAAATTTAGGTCTATAATAAAGTGCATTTCTAAGTTCACTACTACTTGCAGAAGTAATCAACTAACTATCCACATGGAAAAGACTTGAGGTACAAACACCAGTACCTTAGCTTTGTTAATGGAATAGCTACCATTAAAGGTGGTTCCCACATTGATTTAGTAGAAAACCAAATAACAACCCATGTGATGAACATTGTAAATAAGAAGAACAAGATAGTTGCGGTGAAAGCACACACAATAAAGAATAATTTATGGATATTTGTCAATTATTTGATTGACAATCCTACATTTGAATCCCAAACCAAGGAGACATTGAAAAGTCGTCAGAACAGATTTCGTTCAAAGTGTGAACTCTCTCAAGTTTTTTTGAAGAAAGTTGATAAATGTGGAGTTGTTGAGAAAATATTATCATGGGCGGACTTCAACTTCATACAATCTTTCTGGACATATCTACTCAATATTCCTTCATTTATTGTTGAATTCATTACTCCTATTTTCAAGGCAACCCATAAAAATGGATGGGTATTGTCTTTCTATACCATGCCTGAGTATGAATCATGGAGAGAATATCTAGGTGGATTAGCATTAGGATGGACCATAAAGTACTATAAAGGTCTCGGTATAAGTACTTCTAAAGTGGGGAAATAATATTTTAAAAATTTGGACAAACATAAAAAAGACTTCATGTGGATAAATGGGGAAGATGGAGATGCAATTGAATTTTCCTTCAGCAAGAAGAAAATAGAGGCCGGAAAGAACTAGCTAAGACATTTTGATCTAGGAACATATTTGGACCAGACTGACACGCTTATCAAATACATCAACTTTGTAAACAAGGAACTGATCCTATTTTCCATGGCTGATTTTCAAAGATCCATCCCATCCATGGTTGAAGGTTTGAAACCAGGGCAAAGGAAAATATTGTTTTGCTCTTTCAAGAGAAATTTTTTTACGAAGGAAAAGGTTGCTCAATTCTTGGGTTATGTCTCAGAGCATTCTACTTACCATCACAATGAGCAGAGTCTTACTAGCACAATTATTGGAATGGCACAATATTTTGTTGGAACAACATTAACCTCCTTGCTCCACTTGGGAAATTTGGTACCAGAGCCCAGGGTGGAAAAGATCATGCAAGCGCTTGATATGTGTAATATTCCAAAAATTTAGCCTTCAAGCTAAATGGAATATTAGAGTTGTTTGATCACTAGGTAGGTGAATAAATGGGTAGGGAGGCCCATTAACCTCTTTAGAAGGATCAATAACACTCCTAATGTGAAAGGAGGAAGAATAAGCAGCTAATTTGAGCACCCTTGGGTGTGAACAGAGATGGGATCATGTTGATTCAGTCAACTTTGACCAATTCAACAAAGATATCTACATACATTGAATCTCCTTGATAAACAACGCAGTTTTGGTGGAGGACAACTTGCATGAGCTTGGTGGCACATATGGATGGGACCCAATGTGAAGAGGTTCACTTGCTATATATGGAGAGGACGGGAGCCTTGGTTATGCATGCTATTGATATGATCATTTGATCATGGTTTGTTTAGACTTGGCTTCCTCTTGATGTTTAGCAGGGTTGCAGTGTTGTTTAGCACAGGGTGTTCCCGAGCAGGAATCCCACCTATTCCCTTGAGAGGCCTCTTGGGAGATATTTTTATTGTATTGATCCACATCCAAGCTTGAGGCCAAGCACCATTCTCCAGCTTTACTATTATTTCTGTAGCAGAATAGTGTTGTGTTGCAGGGTGTTGCAGTGGAGGTTTGATAACACCACTTCCAAGTTTGTTTCTTAGTAGAGGGTTCCTTCCTTCTCTTGAGAGATCAGCTAGGAAGATTGTTGGGCTAATTTCACATCTTGGCAGTTGGCCAGACTATTCCTCATCTCCTACAGTGCATTCCCTTGCAGGAACTGAGTTATTTTGGATAGAGTTGCTGCAGCAGGGTTTAAGCCCTTGTTTTTTAGCTAGTTTCCTAGGGAAAGGGCCAACCCTTCTCTCGGAAATCTAGAGGAAGGGATTATCATTCCTATTTTGTATTATTCAGCTATATTCCTATAATTTTACAATAAGACTGCATTTTTCAGAGATGAATATTCATATCTGCTCTTTTTGTACTCATGCTTTCAAGAAACCCTTGTCGGGTTGTCTTTATAATGCATTAAGGAGGCCAAATCTTCACTTTCTTAGAATATTGTTCAATAAATTTCCAGATCCATGATAATATATCCTATTTTTGTAGAAACCCTCAGAAAATAATGCTATCATTTGCTTCAGTAAATTCTGCATAGCTTAAGTCACGAGGTTTGGCCATTTTTAAGCTGATTTAAGTCCGGGAGGTCTGTTTAACTTATCATAAGTGATTTGTTTCTATTCCTCTTTTGTGTGTGAGGGCCTTAATACATATTCTAAGGGAACCAACCATTATTTCTCTTAGTTAAAATATAAATATCCATAAATAATGTTTTCAGGGTCAAATTGCTGCATTTTCCCTGCTTGGGAGGATGTAGAAGTGCTTCTTTTTGTTGTTGTTTCATTCATTTGATGGAAATTTATTTCTCAACACATTTTATGATTTGATTACTCCCTGCTATTCCAGTATTGTGCTTATGCACTGCTGCATTCCCATTTTGGGATATTACGGTGGTATCAGAGCATAATCTTGGCTCTACCTATGGATCTCAGCCATTATGCTATCAAGATAAGAAGGAGAAGAGAAAATGTATAGAAAGGAGAAGACTCCATTATGTGGAGGAAGAAAGGAGGAGATGCTCTCAAAGTTTCTTCCAAAATCTATGCAGAGCATCAATGAAGATCTTAAGAAGATGAGAGAGGAGATGGAATCTCCAGAGAAGTTTGAATCTAGAGCCAGATCTAGATTGGCACATGATAGGTGTGAGCATGTAGCTACACCTTGTTATGCACAGCGCAGTCAAATGTCCAGATCCATCATTAGAGAGATGGAAGAAGGAGGAGTGCCTAAGAGGGAAACTCTTAGTAATTTTCTACAAGAGTATGAATCTCAAACTGAAAAGTTTAGAGATCATATCACTTTCCAAGAGTTTTGCAAGATCAACGTTGAGAGGAGCAGGCAGCATGACCTGGATAGATTTTCTCTATCTAATTTTGATGGATCACCAACATTTTCATCCAGGGCTTGGGTGGAGGAGCTACACACTTATTTGCAGCAGCACCAAGTTTCTGAAGATGAAGCCATCAGAGTTGCAGTGCTACACTTTGAAGGTAAGGCCTAAGCTTGGTGGATTTTTGAGTCATTTTCATTGAAAAATGCCAATATTTATTCTTGTGCAAAGTTCACTAAGAGATTAGTGGAGAGGTTTGATGGAATACATTCTAAAACACTCTTGGTAGAACTAAACAAACCAAGACAAACAGAATTTTTGCATAGGTTGGAAGAACCTAAAAACTCAAATCCACTTCAGAAAATAGTTGGAGAAACCCACATCTTGCATAACACCTTGTTGAAAGCAAGATCTCTGTCGCATATATTTGGACAAGAGGGCATGAAGGTTCCTTTTTCAAAAGAGGATCCTCTTATTGAGCAGATACCTCCTATTCATATTGAAGAGGAAGAGAAGGATGGGGGTTACAGTGCTGTCACATCTAGAGCATATCTAGTACCTCATGCACAGGAAGGAGTAGCACATGCTCTAACAGGAGGATTTCTTATATCATTGCAAGAAGTTCCCCAGGATCTCACATATGGAGGTCAAGGCACAATCAATGGACAGCATGATTGTGGAGCATTGCAGATGGAAGGAGAAGATAGGGAGGAAGGTCATCATCATTTGATGAGGAGCACACACCCCTATCCATTTTAGAGAGCTGATGCAAGGAAGAGGTAGGCTGATTTGCGCTGTGAGGGCAAGGGCAAGGTTTCCCAACCATATATACAGTCTACTCTTTACATTGATGTCTCACTACATGGACGCATTCCACCTGGGAGGCCACCAGATCTGGAGTTGGTGAGAGGCATCTTGCCATTTGGTTCACCCCTCTTAGATTCCGGAAAGGTGAATACTTTGGAGGAGTCTAGTACAATGCAGAGAGTTTGGGATAAACTCAAGGAGGAGGGAGGCACTCTCCCATTTTCAACACCACCTACTCTCACTATATATACTGCGCTCACAGAATTTTTTGCAGTGATGGAGGATGGCACCTTCATGGTGCAAGGGATCTACTCCATGGATTTGGAGAAACAGAGGGTACTTCCTTTGAGGAAGGAATCCTCCATACATTGGAGTAGATGGAGGCCACTCAAAGTTACATGGGCCAATATTGGGAGATTCTTTTTGGATGAAAGCTTCTCATGGGAGGCCAACTTCAAAAGATCACTACTTATTTTTTAGCATGAGAGGCTGCATTATGGGCATGGAAGCAATTTGGAGGATGAATTTGGCATGAGGGATGTCAAAGGAAAATACAGCAGCATGTGGGGAGCTTCACATTGCAAATCATCAGCGTTGTCTCTTAGGAGGATTGATCCATATTGGAGGTCTCAACTCTTGGTAGAGTACTCCAAGGATCTTGGTGCTTGCATGATTCTTGATGACCCAGAGGGAGATGATAGATATATGGTGGATGATTTGGTCATCTATTCTCATGGCAGAGTCTTCTTGACTAGAGCTTCTAGGCTCAAGGAGAAGCTGCTACATGCAGCACATGAGGACTTCTTTTCCATGCACTTTGGTGCATATCTTTCCTTGGTGAAGGAGTTTATTTGGGAGGGCATCCAGCATGATATATTTTAGCATATGGAGAGATTCATAGCCTGGATGGTGATAGAGAGGATGTCACAGCCACTTCCCTACTCTTTGGAGGTGAGGGAGAATTTCCAGTTGAGCCATTTCAGCTCAAGGTCCCAAGTACATGATGGAGAATGTATAATTCCACATGATGTTTTGTACTTCTTTACTTTATATGAGCAGCATGTTGTACCAAGGAGGATTATCCCTTCTTGCATATTGTATGATGATGTACTTGAAGCCACTTGTAGCATTAATATTGGCTATCTTATTGGTGGTTTGTGGGGGGAACCATATGATTTTTGGTGTGCACCATTGACACCACTTTGTACTTTCATGTTTCTATATTATAGAATGATTGTGACAGCAAAAAAGTGACTGGAAAATCACTTGTTATTGTTTGATTTGATGCAGGCAAAGGATGCACTACGTTGGTTCCATGTGTGGGACCTTGATCCACTTTCCGGTTGTCATATGACAACTTGTTTCTATTGGTTTTTTCTTCCATGTATTGCTGATATTTTTATGTTCATGGGGAGCTTTGTTTGGAGAGTGGGATGTGAGTTGGAGATGCCCATTGGGAGTATGATTCGCCCTACTTTGCATGATGCATGTTTCAGGAGAAGCAATGGCCAACCCATGATTTCCAAACTACATCTCTTTTCTTCATGTGGGAGGAGCCATTTGAAGAACTTGAGTTTTTGGAGGAGGCACTTCATGGCTTATTTGTTTGGTGGGGTAGCTTGGGCCACTCTTGGAGGTCATGAAATTTCATCCCAAGATCAGCAGCAGCCCATACTTACCATAAATGGAGAGAGAAACCACTTCGATGGGAGGATCCAATCTCTCCATGCAGCCCCAACACATTGTATGAACCGGGGGTTGAGGATCTTTTTTAGCTACCTAGATTGGCTCATTTCATTTGGATGATAGCATGGGTGTGGGAGTCACTCATTGGGAATAAGATTCCCCATGTTTTTCATCACTCATACCTTGAGGAGGTGATTGGACAGTAAGAAGGTTTCCACTTACACCTTCCACCTTTTCATGATGTGAGCCATTTGGTTTTGCATGCTTGGGAGGGAGTATTGGAGGATGGATATATTGCAGATTGTTTTCAGCAGTGGTGGGGACTATTGATGAGGAGGCCACAAGAAGAGGAGGGGAGGAATTTTTCTCTCCTTATACAGTTGCTTGAGGACAAACAACATTTTGGAGGGGAGGACTGTAATATTCCAAAAATTTAGCCTTCAAGCTAAATGGAATATTAGAGTTGTTTTATCACTAGGTAGGTGAATAAATGGGTAGGGAGGCCCATTAACCTCTTTAGAAGGATCAATAGCACTCCTAATGTGAAAGGAGGAAGAATTAGCAGCGAATTTGAGCACCCTTGGGTGTGAACAGAGATGGGATCATGTTGATTCAGTCAACTTTGACCAAGTCAACAAAGTTGTCTAGATAAATTGAATCTCCTTGATAAACAACGCAGTTTTGGAGGAGTACAACTTGCATGAGCTTGGTGGCACATATGGATGGGACCCAATGTGAAGAGGTTCACTTGTTATATATGGAGAGGTTGAGAGCCTTGGTTTTTTATGCTTTTGATATGATCATTTGATCTTGGTCTGTTTAGACTTGGCTTCCTCTTGCTGTTTAGCAGGGTTGCAGTGTTGTTTAACATAGGGTGTTCCCGAGCGGGAATCCCACCTCTTCCCTTGAGAGGCCTCTTAGGAGAGCTTTGTACTATATTTATCCACATCCAAGCTTGAGGCCAAGCACCAGTCTCCAGCTTCAGCGTTATTTCTGTAGCATAATAGTGTTGTGTTGTAGGGTGTTGGAGTGGAGGTTTGATAACACCACTTCCGGGTCTGTTTCTCAGTAAAGGGTGTCTTCCTTCTCTTGAGAGATCAGCTAGGAAGATCGTTGGGCTCATTTCACATCTTAGCAGTTTAACAGACTATTCCTCATCTCCTACAGCGCATTCCCTTACAGGAACTGCGTCATTTTGCATAGAGTTGTTGCAGCAGGGTTTAAGCCCTTGTTTTTTAGCTAGCTTCCTAGGGAAAGGGCAAACCCTTCTCCCGGAAATCTAGAGGAAGGGATTCTCATCCCTCTTTTGTATTATTCAGCTATATTCCTGTAATGTTGCAGTAATACTGCATTTTTCCAAGCTAAATATTCAGATCTTCTCTTTTTGTACTCATGCTTTCAAGAAACCCTTGCTAGGTTGTCTTTATAATGCATTAAGGAGGCCAAATCTTCACTTTATTAGCATATTGTTCAATAAATTTCTACATCCATGATATTCTATCCTATTTTTGAAAAACCCTCAGAAAATAACGCTATCATTTTCTTCATTAAATTCTACATATCTTAAGTCATGGGGTTTGGCCATTTTTAAGTTGATGTAAGGCCGGGAGGTCTGTTTAACTTATAATAAGTGATTTGTTTCTATTCCTCTTTTGTATGTGAGGGCCTTAATACATATTCTAAGGGAACCAACCATTTTTTCTCTCAGTTAAAATGTAAATCTCCAGAAATAATGTTTTCAGGGTCAAATTGCTTCATTTTCCCTGCTTGGAGGGATGTAGAAGTACTTATTTTTGTTGTTGTTTCATTAATTTGATGGAAATGTATTTCTCAACACATTTTATGATTTGATTACTCCCTTCTATTCCAGTATTGTGCTTATGCACTGCTACATTCCCATTTTGGGATATTACAATATGTTGGCGTACTATTATATGATTTCTATTTTTATTGTTCTCATTATGTCGAATGTTGATATGTTTCTACTATTATGTTGAATGCTACTATTATTACATCGAAATCTATCCTATAAACTGTGATGCCCAAAGAATAACACGTTGGACTGATTTTCGATATGATTTGTACTAGATATGATATACATAGAGTCACATGATTGGTTGGCTTTAACACATTCTACTAGCCTTGGAGGTGGCTTTGTAACCAGTGACTATAATATATTTATATATACCCATATTCCCACTAAAGTGACTACCACAAAGAGCATTCCTTCAAAATTAGTGGACTTCTACATTCGTTATGGTTAAAAACAAACCAGGATTTAGTTGCTTGTATAGGGAATTCCTGTAAGGCGGAAGGAATAATGCATCCCATAGCTCAGACCTCTAATTTATAGGCAGTCCTGGTGTGCGTCCATACTTAATGGATTTATATTACTAAAATATGGGTATACATGGCTAAGTGGTACATGCCTTAAAAATATCTCTCGGTCCTTAATAAACTGAATGTAAGATCCATATCTAACCCTTCGCTACAGAGATAAAGATATACACATATACTGGTGTGGTTATTCACATATATAAAATGTATTTGACACATTCCTTAGCAATGTTTATATAATGTTGAGTGAAATAATGTGCGAATTACATATACAACTAGATTTAGGTCTAGAATAAAGGGCATTTCATTTGTCATAGTGTACACGTGTCATCCTGAAATAGAAGATTTCTATGTAAATTTGAGAGAATTTTCTTCACTAAGGGTAGTGTTAGGATACAAGTCATGTACAAACTTGATCCTGCATGAAGAACATACTCTTGGCCACTACATTGAAAAGTTGGCCATTGCTTTTGGATGTGTCTCTAAGCATCCAGAATCATCATCCTTTGATGAATCAAATAATGCTAACAAGTTGATCTCTAACATGGTAATCATGAGATTTTGGTCAGGGACAGTGGCCATTTTCAACATTTAAGGAATTTTGTTTTTTGGTGATTGTTGGTGAACTATCATATAAACAAGATAGAGGTTTTATTAGCCTTTTGTTGTCTAGAAGGTAGATGAAAAGGATCTATTTCAATTCTTGGATATGAGAAAGAAGTTAATCAACATGGAAAATTTGTTAAGTATTGGATTTCCTAGTATTTTTACTTTCTCAACTTAAGTATTGATGTATTGATTGATGTTTAGTGACTTATTTAATCCTTAAATCAACATAGAGATTTATCACCCTTTGCTTATTATATCTCGTCTAAATTTCACCAACATTTTCAACTGATCACATCTCAAACCCTAAGTAGTTCTTAAAAGCTTCTCTGATCCATTAATATCCATCAAACCTTTCATATTCAAGACAAACATAGAGAAAAGGATCAGGTTTTGATCCAAATCATGACCATGTGCAACAAATGGTAACAAAATATAAATGGTACAAATTTCAAATAAATCCTCAAGAGCACCACAACATTCTAACTCCAGGCAATGATAGGGGACCTCCCCAAGATTCACTTGGTTTTCTAAGTTCACTACTACTTGCAGAAGTAATCAACTAACTATCCACATGGAAAAGACACGAGGTATAGACACCAGTACCTCAGCTTTGTTAATGGAATAGCTACCATTAAGGGTGGTTCCCACGTTGATTTAGTAGTAAACCAGATAAAAACCCATGTGATGAACATTGTAAATAAGAAGAACAAGGAAGCTGCGTTGAAAGCATACACAATAAAGAATTATTTATGGATCTTTGTCAATTCTTTGATTTACAATTCTGCATTTGAATCCCAAACCAAGGAGAGCATTGACAACTCGTCAGAACAGCTTTGGTTCAAAGTGTGAACTCTCTCAAGAGTTTTTGAAGAAAGTTGATAAATGTGGAGTTGTTGAGAACATATTATCATGGGCAGACTTCAAATTCATACACTCTTTCTAGACATCTCTACTCAAGATTCCTTCATTTCTTGTTGAATTCATTACTCCTATTTTCAAGGCAACCCATAAAAATGGATGGGTATTATCGTTTTATAACATTCCTGAGTATGAATCATGGAGAGAATATATGGGTGGACTAGCATCAAGATGGACCATAAAATACTATAAAGGTCTCAGTATAAGTACTTCTAAAGAGGGGAAATAATATTTTAAAAAATTGGACAAACATAAAAAAGACTTCATGTGGATAAATGAAGAAGATGGAGATGAAATTGAATTGGCCTTCAGCAAGAAGAAAATAGAGGCCGGAAAGAACTGACTAAGACATTTTTAGCTGGCAACATATTTGGACCAGACTAAAATGCTTATCAAGTACATTGACTTTGTAAACAAGGAACTGATCCTATTTTCCATGGATGATTTGCAAAGATCCATCCCATCCATGGTTGATGGTTTGAAAGCCGGGCAAAGGAAAATATTGTTTTTCTCTTTCAAGAGAAATTTTGTTACGTAAGCAAAGGTTGTTCAATTCTTGGGTTATGTCTCGGAGCATTCTACTTACCATCACGGTGAGCAAAGTCTTTCTAACACAATTATTGGAATGGCACAAGATTTTTTTGGAAGTAACAAGATTAAGCTCCTTTCTCCACTTGGGAAATTTGGTACCAGAGCCCAGGGTGGAAAATATCATGCAAGTGCTCGATATTTTTTCACATCCATGTCACCAATAACATGCTTCTTGTTCCCAAAAGATGATGATGTACTCTTGGAATACTTGAATGAAGATGGCCAAAAAATTGAGCCAATGTGGTATTTGCCAATTATTCCAATGGTCCTTATAACTGGAATGTGAGGGAATTGGAACTGGTTGGAGTTCCTTTGTACCTAAATACAACCCAAGGGAATGCGATAAGATGGATACGATACAATGGTGGTTATATCACCATAACTAGAACAAGCAAGTATAAAAATAGTATAAAAACAAAAAATGTTTCAATGGTTAAAAGCATGTTCAAACTTAGAATCAAATAGAGGAAAAAACACATATAAAAAACCAGATAATAATCATGAACAAGCTTCATCTTGAATTATGAACTGTAAAGGAACTTACAAAATGTGACACTATGAACCTGGTCAAGTGCACAAGCAAAAATATCCTAGACATGACCCTCGTTGACAAGTTGTATTTCTCATGATGCAAGAGGATTTGTACCCGCGCTGCCAAGTCATTCAAAATCCATAATTATCTATACAATAAATACAAGTAATTGATGTAGTATTTTTTACTCTAAGATGCATTCTTATGATAATGTTAGAACATATGTTGACAATTTCAAAACATACCTGAATAAGCTCCTCTTCGTTTCAAGAATAATTTAATGGAGTTTCCTGAACTTGGAACAAGCCTCCGAGGATCTGAAAGAGTAGCAACTAAGTCAACAGTGACTTTTTTGTTGCTACATTGGATCGAGGGAGGTTTGCTCAAAGATTAAATCACTCCAATAAATTATTCTATATTAAATAGGGCCAACCACGTGAAGGTGAAATCTCTTATGACCTCGCCCGCCCCCCCTCACATCACTCTCAATTCCCCAATACCCAATCTATATTTCATTTTTTACTTTCATGAGCAGAAAAATAAAAGAAAAAAAAAGAGAAAAAAAATTCAATAACTAATAAAAAAGAAATGCAACAAAAAGTACGCAAGAAAACATTGAAGTTCTTGGCATAAAAATAGTATGATAAATGAGTTTTTATATAACGCAAAAAAGGTTCCAAGTATGGTAACATTTGTCTTATAATAATACAATATTTTACATTATCAAATTTTTTTTTCTTATTCCTACTTCTAAAGCTTCTAACTATGATCATCAACATCATTGTGCTCTACTTAAGTTTCATGTCTTTCCCACATAGCTGACCTAGTTGCATACTCACGATGTCTGGTCTCATGCAGTGATGAAGCATCGCCTACAAAAACAAATAATATTAAATTTTAATTATCAGTTTTTAAATATCATTGAACTAATTCGGTATTATTAATTAAAAAAAAATTGCAATGACATTATTTACCTAGTGCACCAATTTTTATCGTTGGAACTGTTGCCTTGTTTTCCTCTCTGGTGGTAGGATGCTCAAGTACAATATTCTCTGTCATTTAAACAAAAAATGTTATAAGGACACAACCTTCAAGGTATAATTAGAAAAAATTATAAGTAGAAATTAATTACCATCGTGGCCCTCACTGATAGTAGCATTGTCAGTCTGGTCCCCACTGGAATGATCAGGTTGCATGTGAGGACCATGTACTTCTAGCAATATTTCACTCTCAATGCACTGCTCTACAATTGGGTTATTTGACTCGCTGAAAATGTTTCTCCCATGATTTAAACAAAGTTGTTAGACATTAAATTTATGGACGAAAACAAACATATTTAAAGGTTAACGTTTTACCTTATCAGGAATTTTAGATCTTGGGACCTATCCCAAGCTTCTACGACGTTCAACTACGGCTTGATAGCTGAAATGGAAAGCGATCTCTTTGTCTTCCTCTCTGGTTTCCGTTCCAAAGTCATCACCCTACATTACATATGATTGTGTATTTTTAATGTTATTTGATGGGATTACAAAAATGTTGGAAGGCGATACAATTAATTCTAAGATGTTTAGCTACTTACAATTCTTGCGGCTAATTTCAAGTAGTCGCCCTGGCCTAGCTTGTGATGGCCTTTTTTTTCAATCCTAGCTTTGGTTGCCTTCAAGGTGTCAGGCAACCTATCATCAAAAGCTTGAAGTCAGTTATGTAGCACACTTTTATTTTATACATAGAGAAAACTAAAGCTATTGAATTAAAGTTGTAATTTAACTTGCGGGTCCAGTTAGCATTTTTTCTTCTTTCTTGGCCTTTTTCTCTTTTTCGTCATCGATGAGTGCTCTCCACTCCCTCTCTGGAACTGTGAGAGGATGCTCGTATCTAGAGTTAATTTGAAAGTGCTTCCTATAAGTGTCCTGAGTATATTTTAGATATTTTCCAATTGCCAAGGCGACCGATGTTTTATCAAATGTGCCCACCCCAAAAAGGCCTTTTAGATAATCTAGAAGTTCTTTTTTTAGGTTGGAATTCTGGGAATTCCACCTTGTGCATATGGTTGGGCCAAAAATTACCAACGCATTGCTCTCCAAGGCCCTGTAGAAATCATTTTTTCCTACACAGAAGATTAAAAAAAAAGAAAAAAAAAAAAAAAGAAAAAGAAGAAGAAGAAAAAGATATTATTACTAATTTAAAAATAATAATCATGATAAAATATGTTTTAGATAGAGTACATGAAATAGTTAAAATATTAAAACTGACCTGGGAGTTGTACTTGCTTTATAGGAACACCTTCATTTTTCACCAAAAACGTGCCTGGAATGGTCCCCATGGAGGTAACACGTATATCTCCAGGAAATGAAATAATAAAGTTGGCCATACCAGCCTCATCACTGCCAACACGTTCAGTGGTTGGCTATGTGTCTTTTTGGGCAAGGTGTGTTTCTTGGCTGCTACCTAAAGGCGTAGAAGGTGTATGAGAGGGTTCCTTGGGAATCTCTTGCCTTTGTGTCCCACTACCACCAACACCAAGGACATCATATCCCAGAAAATTCTACATACAAAAGAATTTTTTTGTTAATTTAGTTAATGTAAAAATTAAAAATCAACCTATCATAATTGATCTCATGCAGAACAATAAAAATATCCTTTTGATTTTTTGTTATTACCTTATATGTTTCTAGCTAGGTCATAAGTTTTCTTATCATTTTTCCTAATTCAGGTGTTTGAGGCACAATGTCTATCAAACGTTCAAGTTCCTTGGTTGCTTTTAGCGTATTTTTTCGCAGCAACACCAACGGACATGGGGATGAAGACAACTATATCGTTGAGGGAATCATCAGGCACACCATGGCCAAGAGTCTGCATATTTGAACAAAATTAACATCATTTCAATTATGTAAAGAACTAAAATACTTGAAGATAGAGCAAGGTTGTCAATTTACATGTTTTTCGGCTGGCCCCTTTCCACGATCATCCTGCCACATTATAAACTAATAAGAAGCATGAAATATATAAAAAAAAAATTGTTAAAGATAAAGCAACTAATATGAAACTGAAATTGTTATTTGTTTACCTATCCTGGGGTTGTTCGTGTACTTCCACGATCAGTCTGCCACATTGCAATAAAATTAGAAATGTAAAAACTTGAAAATAATATCTAACTTGAAAACACAAAATGAAAATTGAAATAATTTCTAAATTTACCTTTCTAATACACACTACAGGAAAATACCCTCTAGCGGATGTTTTTGAGGAACCCCACAAAAAAATACCCCATACATCCGTTTCTAGCGGAGGTTACTAGAGGAGGTTGGCGGGCGGAGGGTTTTGCAGATGTTTCCGCTCGGTGCGCTTATCATTAAACATCGCACCGGTGTTCTTGAAACTTGAAAGCACTGATGCGCACAAAACATTGGCACATCAGACACCGTGCACTCCGTACACACCTGCCTGGTGCGTCGTATTATTGTAGAGCACCAGTGCTTCACAACGTCGGTGCATTATAAAACACCGCGTCAAAACTGAAACCGCCCGGTGTGGTTTATAAAAAAACACGCCAAAACACAAACCGACTAGTGCGTTCATAAGAAACAGAACCGGTGCACCTATAAACCACGCGCACCGGAAAAGGGTAAAATAAAGAAAAAAATTTACGGTAAAAAACCCAGATTTTTCATTTGTTCAGTGCTCCTGAGCTCTCAATTACCAGTGCACTCTAACATAGAAAACACCGGTGCACACAAAACATTGGCACACCAGACACCATGTGCGATGTACACACCCGCCCAGAGCATCCTATTACGGTAATGCACCGGTGCTTCACAACTCTTCCGTGTCGGTACACTATAAAACACTGCACAAAAATAGAAACTTACCAGTGCATTCTTATCCAAGAGCACCAGTGCACCTATAAAACGCACGCACTGAAATATCGTTAAATAAAAAAAAATTACGGCCAAAAAACCGGTGCTTTACGACTATTCTGCACCGGTGCTTCACAAATATTCCGCCCTAGTGCATCATCAAAACATTGCGCCAAAACTGAAACATCCCGATGCAGTGTTAAGGAACTACCCCGGTGCATCATAAACAACGCGCCAAATCTGACACTGCCTAGTGCGGTTGTAAGTAAGTGTACTGGTGTGCCTATAAAACCCCGCGCACCGGAATAGGGTTAAATAAAAAAAAATTACGTCCAAAAAACCACATTTTTCACTTTGCTTAGTGCTCCAGAGCTCTCAAGCACCGGTGCTATTTCCCCTTCTCTGAGCCACCTTGACATCGGTGCTCCTATTGCACCCATTGCACGCACTGTTGCTATGCATTGGCCACCAATATCCAGCTTGCATTTTGAAAAACGATGAGAAATTTTTCTTTTGCAAATTCTACAGCCAATATGCCTCCTCAGTGATGAAATGTACAGGTATTTTTCTATTTTTTCCATAATTAAGATTTTTAGCATATTAGAATTTGAAATAACCATTAAAAAAGAAAAGAAACAAATTTGTCGCACGATGCACCCGAACTTTTCGGCTCGCACCGGATAGAGGTGCTACCTGTAAAATTTACAGGTCACACTACCACCGGTGCTAACGATATCCACACCATTTCTGGGGCAGTACCGAAAGGTGTCCCGCATTATTTTAAATTTAAAAAATAAAATGCAGTGCGCTCATTTAGCCAGGCGCACTATTGACCATGGGGATAGAAGTGCGGTGCGTTGACGGAATTATCCACCCTGGAGTCTGTCAGCGCACCACATTCATCATTCCAAAAGGGTCAACGGTGCGGCCGGGTAAAAGACCACACCGTCGACTATGTAATTGTCAGGAAGTCGGTGCGTTGACACAACTATACACTTCGGGTCGTATATTTCAGTCAGCGCACCGCTATTCTGACATCAGATATAGTCAACAGTGCTTGAAAAAATTTTAGCTGCACCAGGGCCGGTGTGTTTTATTTCATTTGGGGCACCACCACTGGTGCGCTACAAACACAAGCCACGCCGGAACCGGTGCGTGACTGTTTTTGTCGCGCACCGACTGGTTTGTTTTTTTTTTCAAAAATATATATATATATGTATATTCCTAAATACATGTCTATTTTAATAAAAAAAAATATTTAATATGTCAATGATTCAGAAAGAAGAGGAGGAACAGCAGCAAAAACAGGCGGAACAGTATGACATGATTCGCCAGTGGGAGGCACGAGAGAGGGAGAGAGATGCATACCCTCGCCCTATTATAGCAAATACCCAGGGGATCCTAAGGCAGGTAGGCCTCCTCAAGTTCTATGAGGAGGCTACTTCCCTAAAGGCCCATAGTGTGTTTTTGAGATATCTTATCCACAAGTGGAATGCCCACTGACAGGCTTTCCAGTTTGGTCCTAACCAGTGGTACACACCCACTAAGGAGGATATTTATTTTATTACAGGACTATCGAAGAGAGGAGTGGATTTTCCCTCATTCCCAGAGGTTCCGGCTAGTTTTGTAGCAGGGAGTCAGTTAGTTTACTCCCAGAGATACATTGGAGCACATGTACTGTCTCCTTCAGAGTTTCAGGTACCTGGAGGTCAGTTACGTATAGGTGCATTTGGTAGACAAGACGCGCAGTGCCTCTCACTTATCATTTCGACCATTTCGCACAACACCGGTGACGGGCAATGCATTAGTTGCTCGCTTTTATATTATGTTGATTTTTTAGTACAGGAGCCACAACTTGTCAGGTGGTCTACCATTTTTTTGTGGCAGTTTTGTACGACCTTAGATAGATGTCATGCTCATGCACAAAGGATGTTCAACTTCCCTTTTGCTTTAGAGCTGTTTTGTTTATTTTTTGAGAGGTTTCCAGGGATGAGGCCTAGTTTTGTTCGACAACCTCGTGGGCCGATGTTGGAGGCCCGGATGCACATGTGGGGGCAGATGATGCCCAAGAGGGGAGATACTATGTTTCCATCCAAGATATCGCATGATGCACTGTACTTACTAGCCATGTAGAAATTTGCTGAATAATGATTAATTATCCACCGAGACTATCCTGATCACATACAATTCGAATTTATATGCAACACATAATCTCTTCCACTCAGATCATCACACATGCGGAATTAAAACAAGCGATAACACATCAAATCATCATACACATTAACACAGTATGTATGGGGAAAGCTTATAGCTGAAAACCCCACAGCTATTGTGTATATTATAATGGAGAAATCATGTAACAAACTCAGTACAATACTCCTCACAAGTACTCAGTATTATCTCATGAAGTTACACACAAACTAGCTCAGTTTTGAACAGGTTACTGGTTCAAAACTCACCGCCAATTGCCTTGCCTCTATTGCGCAATCCAGGCCTGTCTATATAGAGATCCAAGGTTCGAATCTTCTTGGCTTGACAGCGCAATCATCATGGGAAATTCCTCCAAGTGTGGTGCAAATCTCATGCACAACTGATGTCGCCACTGATAGCTAACTCCACCCTTTCATCTACCTCTTTCACTGGTCTCCACTGAACTGTTCATGCATTGTAGTGAACTGATGTGTTCTTGAGTTGAATAATGAGTTACTAATTAATGAATTAAATAATATTTAATTCACTCCACTCATTACTAGTTGATTAGCTAGTTAAACTAATCTCAACTAGTTCAACCAAGTTAAACCGAACACAACTCCACCAACTGTCTCATCAACTCCACCAAACTTCTGCCACTGAAGTCCTAACTGAAGTCAACCATGCATGAGCTCACCAAACTCCTAGGAATAGCGTAATTCCTCTGTCAGATGCATGAGCCACTTCTGTAGCTCGAACTGAAGTGCTCCAAGAGAGTAAACTGAAGTTTAGAGTCCAAATATTATTAAGGGTAAATAATACTTGACTTCCCTATTTTTAGGATAGGCAGTCTAAAAATAGACTTCGACCTATAGGTCCAAAAAATAGAGGTCCATCTATTTTTACCAACATGACCAATACTCCAAGAATAACATACCGCAACCCCTCGGCCATGCTCCATATGTCTAAAAATAGACATAGTCTAAAAATAGACTTTGCGCTAGAATTTGCCTGCGGGCCCACTTAGTGAAGGCGACTTCATTTCACTAAGCTCCATCATCTTGCTGCATTTTCAAAAATCCAGTGTTCACGATTAGTTGCATCCCTTCATTCTAGTCCCATGTCCTTATGTTGGATTAGATTGGCGAGGGTATGCCAACATCCTCTTCACAGATGATGAGCGCCAGATGATAGAGGTAATATTACTGTTTTATTTATGTTTATTCTAACATGTTCTTTAACTTGTTTTTATTAAATTGTGTAATGAAATTGTCTAATTATTGTTGTGTACTTGTATATATTTTGCAGACATTGGCTCTTTTGATGGTGAGGAGATGTCGGAACCACCACATGATCCAGATGTGGATCCTAATGACGATCAGGACAGGGCCGATGCCGAGGATCATGATCAGGATGAGGCCGGTGCAGAGATACATCCCCCTGTCGGTGCACCAGTACCGCCTTTTGCTAGGCATGGTCGACCTGAGACTAGATATAGGATGGAGTTGGGAAACCAACTCAGTGCATTGATTTTTGATGCGGGAATTAGGCCCTCTCATTATAGAGACATACAGGTCGATGATAGGCTATTACGGATGTGGAGAGGCATGCTGTGTGACATGTACATCCTTATGCGGCATGTCATAAGAGCTACAGTAGTTGTTACGCGACTGAGGACTGTTCCATGTTATAGGTGTAGTCGAGTCGCGGCACGTGATGGACAGTCCGCGAGCAGCGGCTCATTATCTCATGATCGTTCACCTCGCGCCGCACCTGATGAGCATGAGGCTCCACTAGCAGCATCTAGCAGTCATCACGGAGATGAGATTGGACCATTGGCCATGTCTAGTCAACAGCCTGCAACATCCATCAATACTAGTCATGATCATGAGCAGGCTAGACCATCGACCGTTGAGGCTGCACTATTGACTGAGTAGGCCTCCACTACTACTGCTTATATTGATGTTGTACTACCACCAGCTGATGCATCCATCAGTACTAGTCATGATCATGAGCAGGCTCGACCATCGACCGTCAAGGCTGCACCATTTACTGAGCAAGCCTCTACTTGTACTTCTATTGATGTTGTAGTACTACCACCAGCTGATCCATGACATTTATATTATAGTTGTATATTTTTAACATTATTTAGTTATATATATATATATATATATATATATATATATATATATATATATATATATATGGTCCATGTATTTTATGTTCATGTTGCAAGTGTACTTAATTTACATGTTGGTGATCATTATGATGTGCATACTGTTAGGTCATGTTAGATATGTTCATTTAATGTTTAGCTTGCAAATAGATGTGTATATGTGATAGCATGAGTTATTTGACATGAGATGTATATTTGATGTTTGTGTTATGATGATGTTAATATATAATGTTAATTTGATGTTTGAATGTGTTTTTTAGTCGAATATGATGTTTTTACGATGGTTATCATGATCGTGATGATGTTTATTAATTAATTTAATATTAAATAACCATGATATTTATTAAATATTATTTCATGATTATAATTTAAATTTTAATTTTAATTGTATGTAAAATTGTAAAATTGTATTTGTATTTGTAATTGTAATTTTAACTGTAATTGTATGTAAAATTTTAATTGTAATATTTAATTTATTGCGAAATGATTGTAATTGTAATTGTATATATGAAAAATTGTAAAATTGTAATTGTAATTTTAATTTTAATTGTAATCGTATGTAAAATATTTGTAAAATTTTAATTGTATTTGTAAATGTAATTCTATGTAAAATTGTAAATGTAATTGTATGTAAATTAAAATTGTAATTCTAATTCTAATTATAATTCTAATTGTAATTGTATGTAAAATTTTAATTGTATTAATGTGAAATTATTTTATTAAAATATTTAAATTTGTAAATTTGCAAATAATTGTAAAATAACAAATCTAGAATAATATGAATTTTTGTAACATAATAAAGTTTAGAAAATAATGAAAATAAATCCATGTACTTTAGAATTATCATTATTTTATTATGATCTTACATACAAAAAAAAAAAAAAAAAACTTTATACAGTTCGGTGTGCTTATCATCATAACACGCACCGGTGCGTCGTGTAGAAATTATATACAAGATGCATGTATATATATCCATATTCTCCTGATCTAACAATATTTATCTTCTTCCTAAATATAGAATCCTTCCACTGTTAATATTTTGCATAAATTTAAAATCAATTGCAAACACATGAAGCAATAAAAACAATCGCACATAACACAGTTGTTTAACGGGAAAGCCCTGAAGCTGAAAACCCCAACTATCATATATTATGTATCATGGAGATCATGTAACAATCTCATACAAAGCTTAGTAAATGAAGTTGTCAGTACAATCAATCCTCACACACTAATCAGAAGAAATATGCAAATCCATGCACTGATTTCTTGCCACCTGATAGCATGCCTCCACTACGCAATCCCTGCTGAAGAAGACCTCTGAATGAATTAAAATTACCCTTGCTTGCACTGCGCAATCCTCATTGGCAACTCCAATGTGTGTGTGGTGCAATCAATGCATCACTATAGTCACAACGAATAGTCCATCTTTCCCTTTCACCTATCTCTCCACTGGGTCTCCACTGGAACTGACATGCACTATAGTTAACTAATATATTTGTTCAATTGATTAATGAGTTATTATTTTTGAATTAATTAACTAATTAATTCATTCCACTCTCACTAGTGTATCATTCAATTAGACTAGATACAACTAGCTCAACTGAGTTCAACTCCATTAAGTGAGTTAAACTGAATAACAACTCCATGAACTACTCTTCCAACTCTGTCATAACTTTTCCACTTCAGTTCTAACTGAGTCCTCCATGCATGAGTCACCATAAACCCTAGGAATTGCATAATTCCTTCAGCCCACTGATTTGACAAATTTGTATACTGAAATTAAGTGCTCCAAGAGAATAATTTGATATTTAGATTCTGATTATTATTAAGAGTAATAACAATCGACACTTCTATTTTTAGATCGATGATCTATAAATAGACTTCGCCCAATATTCTAAAAATACAATTTCATCTATTTTTCCAACTTGACCAACCATCCACAAATAGCATCTTGCAACTTTTGAAATATGATCACCATGTCTAAAAATAGACTTACACCTAAAAATAGCCTGCGGGCCCACTTAGTGAAGGCAACTCATTTTCACTAAGCTCATCATCTTGTTGAATCTCAACACTCCCTCTCAACAAGATAGGGATTATCCTTCACCATGATCCTGCCTCTATGGTATTTGAATTTGCTCTTGGTGAGCGCCTTCATCAGAATATCTGCATCCTGATCTTCCGTAGGAATGTACTGAAGCAACATGATCTTCCGCTGCACACAATCTCCGATATGATTATACCGGATATCAATATGTTTAGATCTATCATGAAACACAGGATTAATTGAGATTTTAATGCAACTCTGATTATCACAATGTATCATTGTAGGATCTAAATGTGAACCGAACAAACCAACCAGGAACTTCCTCATCCATATAGCCTCACATGCATCTTGACTTTTTGCCATGTATTCTGCTTCCACTGGACTGAGTGCCACGAATCTTTGTTTTCTGCTATACCAAGAAACTGTTATAGATTCGATACTAAAAAACCCTCCTGATGTGCTTTTTCTGTCTGTTGGGCTGCCTGCCCAATCTACATCCATGAAGCCATGCAACTTCACCTCATTCGTTTGTCTGTACCATAAGCCATACTCAGATGTGCCCCTGAGATATCTCAGGACATGCTTGCCTGCCTTACAAAAGAGCTTGGTAGGCTTAACCATCGCTTGTGAAAGCTGGTTCACCGCATAGCATATGTTTGGTCTTGTATTAACTAAATACATGAGCGAACCCAACAACTGTAAATAAACAGTGGCATCCACTACCTCTGTCGATGTAGCATCCTCTTTTCTCCAATTTCCTGGAAGAGGAGTCTCGATAGGCTTGCAGCCTTGCATGTAAAACTTCTCCAGTATCTCCCGGGCATACTTGCCTTGAGACACAAACAGTTCACCTTCCCGCTACCATATTTCCAATCCAAGGAAATAACGAAGGAGGCCCAAATCCTTCATCTCAAACTCCTTTGCAAGATCTGCCTTGCATGAGTGTATCAACTGATCATCACCCGTTAGTATTAAATCATAAACATAAAGAACAATGATTAAAAGCTTACCCTCCACCACAATTTGGTACAGGTTTGCATCTGCCTCACTCTTAGTGAAGCCAAGTCCAGTGAAATAGTTGTCGATCTGAGTGTACCAACCACGAGGTGCTTGTTTCAGCCCATACAATGCTCTTTTGAGCCTGCACACATACGACTCGCTGCTGAAGATCTCAAATCCTTCAGGTTGCTCAATGCACACCTCTTCCTCAATGATCCCATTAAGGAATGCAGTCTTCACATCCATCTAATGAATGTGCCAACCCATTTGTGCTGAGAGAGCAAGGATGGTCCTTATAGAAGAATATTGTGCGACAGGTGCAAAGGTTTCTTCATAATCAATCCCCTTGATCTGTGAGAAGCCCCGGGCAACAAATCTTGCCTTATACTTCTCAACGCTCCCATCAGCAGCTTGATTTACCTTGTAGATCCATCTTGATCCTACAACTAATTTTCCCACCTGCCTTGGAACAATCTCCCAAGCACTGTTTCTGATAATGGAGTCATACTCCTCCACTATGGCATCTACCCATGTGGGCTCCTGCACTGCTTCTTCAAAATAATATGGCTCTATCACGATACACTAGCTCATGAGAGCCATGTATCCAGTAAATTAGTCAGGTGATTGTCTCTGTTTGTGCTGTGATGTAGGACTCCTACATTCTGTGCCACATCAAGCTTCAGTCTCCCAGCTTCTGTGGTACGCTTTCTGCCTTATCTGATGTTTGGTTCTGCATTAGTGGACTCCTCCACTCCATCAATCTCCTCCTATGGCTGATCCACATCTAGAGGCTCATCTTTGGGAACAAGAATTTCCTCCTCTGCATGCAAGTGTAGCTCCCTCTCAAGTGACAACTTCATGGCTTTCACCTCATTGAATTTTATATCCCGTTGCACCATATTCATCTGACTGTCCGGAAAATACACATGATAATTATGGGGTATTTCTGTGTACCCCACAAATATCCCAACTTCTGCAGTCGGCTCCAGCTTCTTCCTGGCATCCTTTGTCACATGAATGTAAACAGATGAGCCGAAAATCTTCAAATGAGAAATATCAGGCTTCTTACCAGTAAAAGCTTCTTCAGGTGTACTCATGCCAAGTACTCTACGAGGACAATGGTTTTGCACATAAACCGCAGTGTTGCATGCTTCCACCCACAAGTGCATTGGTAGGCCCTGGTCATGTAGCATCGCTCATGCAGCACCCACGATCGTTCTGTTCTTCCTCTCAGTGACCCCATTATTCTGTGGGTTATGAGGCGCTATGAGTTCTCTTCGAATTCCTTCTTTGCTACATAAGTATTTGAATTCGCCCAAGATTTATTCACCACCATTATCGCTCCGTAGAGCTTTCACTTGCTTCTCTGACTCCTTCTCCGCCAATGCTTTAAACTCACAGAACTTTGAGAATGTTTCGCTCTTCTTCTGCATGAAGAAGATCCAGCATCTACGAGAATAGTCATCAACAAATATAACATAATACCTGTGTTTTGTTGTTGAAGCAACCGAGAAAGTTCCACACACGTCTGTGTGAATTCTCTCCAAGATCACCGAAGCACAGTTCTCCTTCTCATGAAAGGTGGTCTGCACAAACTTACCCATAGTAAATCCCTTGCACTGATCTGATTGTGCAAGAGTACCCTTGGGAAGTCCAGTAGAAATCTGCTGCAAATCTTCAAATCGTCATGGTGAAGATGGCCCAATCTCCTGTGCCATAATTCGCCCTCATCCCTGCTCACCACTTCTTCTACTCTGCCCAACATTGCAACACATCCATCTACCTCCAGCTTGTAAAGATTCTTAACTCGAATCCCTATTCTCTTGGTTTGAATCGTTGTTTTGTGTCACAAGAAAGCTTTTCCATCGCTAAAAACAACGTCATAACCTTTGTCTTCCAACATTGCGACCGAGACCAAGTTCTTCTTTAGACCTAGAACATGCATAACATCTTTCAATAGAAATGGATTACCTGACTCCCTTTCAAAGGTAATGGTCCCAATTTTGGTCGCACTGTATCGACCATCGTCGCCCATCTCTATATGCATTTGAAGGTCCTTCTCCTCCAAGTCACTAAACAAATCCTTGTCTCCCATCATATGGAAAGACGCACCACTATCAAGATACCACACCGATCCCATATAGATTGAAACCAAGCATGCGATCAAAGAGAAATCAAGTTCAAATTTCAAGGCTAAGGCCTCTCCAGCTGCAACTCTAGCAGCCTTCTTTTTCTTCTTCTTCTGTGGGTAGTTAGTGGAAAAATTCCCATGTTCGTGACAGTGAAAACACTTCACCTTGGACATATCCTACTTCTTTCCTTTTGCTTCGGATTTTGAAGGAAATTTCTTCCCCTTCCATTTCCTTGCTTTGGCAGCCAAAGAGAAATTCTCTTCATCTTCATTCTTCGATGAAGAGCCATCCTTGGTACTTCGCCTTATCTCCTCCTGCACAAGATCTGACCAAAGTCACTCCCATCCAGGTAGTTTCTCCCGTCCATTGACAGATTCTTAGTAGCTATGCCAACTCTTCGGAATCCCAAGGAGAGCCAAGCTCACCAATTCTTCATCATCAACAATAATCCCCACACTTCCCAGTTCATCCCTATAGTGGACAAACTTCGTGAAATATTTTGGAATACTGTCACCCTTATCCATTTTTTTGCCCTGAGCTTATCTTTCAACTCCAACTTCCTCTGGTTGTTGCTGCTTTGGAACAAATATGTCAAAGCCTTCCACATTGAAAATGGAGTGGCTTTCCCGTGAAGGCTAGACACAATATGGTCCTTCACACCTTCCAACATAATTCTTCTTGTTTTTGCTTCCTTCTTTTGCCATGTGTCAAGTAATGCAGCATCGCTAGATCCCGGCTTAGGAACATCGCTACCGATGAACTCCTTCAGTCCATTATCTTCCAGCGTCGCCTCCATCCTATTCTTCCATGCTATGTAATTTGAGTTTCCATCAAGGGCATACGCCAATCTCAACCCATTGAAAGACATTTCAATGTATACTCAACTATCGCACCAAGAATTTTTTGCAGCAAATTCGAATTGTCCACCAGCACAAACTCAGCAATTCTTCACTATTGCAATCTTCAAGAATTAACACTGCTCCGACACCATGTAGAAATTATATACAAGATGCATATATATATATATATATATATATATATATATCCAGATTCTCTTGATCTAACAATATTTATCTTCTTGCTAAATACAGAATCCTTCCACTATTAATCTTTTGCGGAAATTAAAATCAATTGCAAACACATGAAGCAATAAAAAAAATCTCACATAACACAGTTGTTTAACGAGAAAGCCTGAAGCTAAAAACCCCAACTATCATATATTATGTATCATGGAGATCATGTAACAATCCCATACAAATCTTAGTACATCAAGCTCTCAGTACAATCAATCATCACACACTAATCAGAAGAAATCTGCAAATCCATGCATCGATTTCTTGCCACCTGATACCCTGACTCCACTGTGCAATCGCTGGTGAAGAAGACCTCCGAATGAATTCAAATTACCCTTGCTTGCATTACGCAATCCTCATTGGCAACTCCAATGTGTGTGTGGTGCAATCAATGCATCACTATAGTTACAACAGATAGTCCATCTTGCCCTTTCACCTATCTCTCCATTGGGTCTCCACTAGAACTGACATGCACTGTAGTTAACTACTGTATTTGTTCAGTTGATTAATGAGTTATTATTTGTGAATTAATTAACTAATTAATTCACTCCACTCACTAGTGTATCATTCAATTAGACTAGATACAACTAGCTCAACTGAGTTCAACTCCATTAACTGAGTTAAATTGAATAATAACTCCATGAACTACTCTTCCAACTCTATCATAACTTTGCCACTTAAGTTCTAACTGAGTCCTCCATGCATGAGTCACCATAAACCCTAGGAATTTCATAATTCCTTCAGCCCATTGATTTGAAAAATATGTATACTGAAATTAAGTGCTCCAAGAGAATAAGTTGATATTTAGAGTCTGATTATTATTAAGAGCTAATAATAATCGAAACTTCTATTTTTAGATCGATGATCTATAAATAGACTTCCCCCAATATTCTAAAAATAGAATTTCATCTATTTTTCCAACTTGACCAACCATCCACAAATAGCATCCTGCACCTTCTGAAATATGATCACCATGTCTAAAAATAGACATAGTCTAAAAATAGACTTACACCTAAAAATAGCCTGCAGGCCCACTTAGTGAAGGCGACTCATTTTCACTAAGCTCATCATCTTGTTGAATCTCAACACGTCGTATTACTCAAACGCATCGGTGCTTCACAACTCTTTTGCACCGGTCACGAATAAAGGCAAATAAAAAAAACGCAGCTCTATTTTCTTTAAGTGAAAAAAAACAGCAATTTGAAAAATGGGCGGAAAAATATTTTCAAAAATCTAATTTCATAAAATAATTCTTTAAATACTAAACATTTTTCATTATTTCACTATTTTTGCTAAAAATTTTAGCGAGATATTTGCAGGAGACATACCTGGAGCAAGAGAGCACGAGGGCATTGTGGAGCAGTGAAATACATTCGAACAGAAGTATTCAGACAATCAGAAACCAAACCTATGGTGATTCAAACCCTGTATCATAGAATTTAAAACCATCTCATGATTAAATTTGATTTTTTTGTTTTACTTTTTCTGCAGTTTTATCCATTTTTACCCTAAACCCTTCATTTTTTTGTTTTTTCCCTTTCTTCTCCTTGTTTCTTTGATTTCAGAATTAGGGTTTTTCATTTTATATTGACATCCAACCCACGAGACGACTTGCATAGTCAGATCCCAATCCATTCGGCCATTGCGTGAATTTTTGGAAAAATGGATTTTTCTTTATCGGTTCACCCTGTGTACCCTAGTGTATCGGTGCGCTATATTATACAGCGCACCGCGCAAGTACTGTGTAATAAAAAAATTGAAAACAATTTTTCTAAATCAGTGCGCCATATCTGAAATAGGGCACCAGTGCTCCATTTTATGAGGATATCACCATACGGTCTATTACACTTTTTTTGCTATGCGTTCATAATACCCCATGCACTATACGATCTATTATACTATTTTTCGGTGCATTTTTAATACCCCCACCAGCCGCAGTGCGTACCTCATTAAAGGTGCACTGGTGTCTTGAGATTTATTTTGTATATGAAAATTTTAGAATTTATTTATAAATATATTAATTAATGATATGATACAGGTTTCAGATTGATAAAGAAATGACTGACAGGAGATCAAGTAACAAAAACACTGATAACACATCAAGAAAAGAAAAAAAGGCAATTCTTTGTAAATTCTTTATAAAAAATATTATTTTTGAACTATATGTAAGTTTAACTAATATGTATTGTTTACTGTGTATCATGCAGAGCCACAAAATGACGAAGCTTGATATGATTATTTATGATCTAGGACCAGAAGAGCGTAAAAGCTTAATGGAAAAATTGCAAAAGGATGAATCAGGTGAATGAAAAAATACTATCAATCCAATATGAGTTTCTTTTTTTAATTATCATTAATATTATACTTAAAATTATTAGATAACATGTGTCAAATAATCTATTAATTCACATCTGTTTAATGTTATACAGGGACCAACAACTCAGAAAAGGAATTTTGTTCTAAAAAAAGAAAAAAAATAGAACATACAAATGAAAATGAATTGCTCCTTAGCTCATCTGGAGTGGTGTTGGAAGTTAACGAAAGGGGGAAAAACTTTTACAAAAGTTTGAGGGATCTAGTGGAACAAATGTATAAACGTTCTTTCCACTTACAATACAAAAATCAATCCAATGATTCCAAGAACCAAATTTTATCTAAACTGCAGGAAGAGTTTCCAAAGAATTGGTCAATGAGACATGTCAGACTTTTAATAGCAAAAACGTATAACAATCAAAAAGAAGGAATGAAAAAGTAATATTCCTTAAAATGTTTGTCTAGAATTATTTATAAATATCACTTTTGTTATATTTACTTTTCATATATCAATATAAAAATTAAATATTTTATTGTCATGTTACATTTTCAAGAAGATTATGAAAATCTCAAAAGATGAACGAGGTGATACCATAAATATGCCAGTAGGAATGTCCAAAAAGGTGTACAAGGAGATGGTCAAAGAAATGGATAAAATTGCATCGCAGGAGGAGCCATCTCAACAACAATGTGCTTCAAATGTAATATGTAATCATTGAATTTTTCGATCATTAAGTACAATAAATAAACAATTTAGTATTAAATATTAATTTTCAAGAATTTTCTTGTTGAAAAGAAAAGAAAATGGAACCCATTCAGCACATAAAACAGGACGACAAGGAAGAAAAGGGTTGATCTCTAAGTTTGTGAGTAATTGTTACTTACTTATAACAACTTAACTAGATTTCATTTTTGTATTTTTTAAGTTGTTTTACAAAAATCATCATTGAATGTCTTCAAATAGGCGCTAACATACAAAGAAGAACCATCATACGAATTGATTGAAATTGGGTTAAATATGGGTTGTGAGTATATGTTGGCATATCAGAAATTAATTGTGGAATTTGTAAGCATCTATCGATCTTGTTTTACTTAGCTTCGTCTATAATTAATAGAACAAAAACATATTTTATATTAAATATATGATTTGTTATGGGGTATAAAACTTGCAGGAAACAAAGTATAGAACGGTGCCAACATATGAAATTTTTAAATATGGCATGGTACATGGTTTTGAAAGAATGTGTATAGTTTATGAGTCAATTGTTGCTATGGTACGTCATTTTTCTTTTCGATTTACATTGATGTATATTATTTAATATTGCAATTTTCATTATTCTCACCAATGTATATACTCTCATTTCAATTTATTTTTACGTTTGTAGATGGAAGGTGAAGAAGAAGAAAACAATCAACACCGTGAACAAAACATTCCTGAAAATAACCCAAGTCATGGAAGTAGCTCTAGCAGTGACAGCAGTTCAAGCGAAGAATGATGATCACTATGTTTGGATATCAAAGCAAGGCGTTTTATTTTTTGAAATATATATGTCTGTGAAATCAAACATTTTTTTTAATGCAATGGACATAGTGTCCCAATTGAAAGACAAAGGGATACCGATAAATTTTGTATATATATATATATATATATAGTCATAAAATATGTTTTAATTTATTCTATTGCGTTCTCCATTGTCATTCTCAAATGCACTAATAAAAATTTAATTCATATGAATATTTTTATAAGATATATATGTGTCGACTTTTGATGAATAATGAATTTTAAAAAGCCACAATAATTATAATATGATATGACAAATTAATCCAAACATCACATTCAAATGCATTAATAAAAATGTAATTAATATGAATATTGTTATAAGATGTGTTGACTTTTAATGAATAATGAATTTAATACAATCACAATAATTGGACTGTCACAAGTCGATGTTTCTAAAAAATACAACATGAAAACCGGTGCATGTCAGTAACTGTACATCGGTCCGTTTATGTGTCTATACGCACCGGTGTCGTTGTACGATCTATGGGCACTGCACAAATACCGATACCGGTTATAAAAATCGATGCATTTGTGTGATACTGTGCACCGGGGCGTTTACGTATCTATAAGCACCGGTGCATTTTTACGATCTATGGGCATTGCACGAATATTGATACCAATTACAAATCTTGGTACCTTTCTGTGATACGGCGCACTGGTGCGTTGATACGACCTATGGGCACCGCACAAATCCCAAGACCAATTAGAATGGCCCTGTGCGTTGTATAACCAACACTACGCCCAGTGTGGTTTTACACCTAAACGTCTTATTGCATTGGACTGAGACCGCCCCGGGGCACCGTCTGCATGTACACACCGGTGCGTTAAAGCTAGAGTAAAGAACCGATGAAAAAAAAATCCGTAATAACCTCTGGCCGCCCATTTTTTTAGTTGTGTTGAATTTCCGTTAAAAGCTCCGCCAAAACCTTCGTAACCATAAACAGATGTTGTAGCAAATGTTTTTTTTTACAATTTTGGCTAATTTTATAACACTAAAAACCTCCTTTATAACCTCCGCTAGAGGGTCTTTTCCTTGTAGTGACATAAAATTTGTGCATTAAAGAGTACAAATTTACCATCAAATGACATTCAAGTTTAAAGAGAGTAAATAGTAAATCAGAAATGTTAAGACAGTGTCCTCTCTAAGTTTTCATATCAACATACAACACAAAAAGTTAAAGGCGCATTTGTAAGGATTGGGTGTGAGCCAAACATTGTGACTTACAATTCTATAATCATTGGTCTCTATTTTGTTGGTAGAGTAGAAGAGGCCCTGGAGTGGTTGAGTATAATTAAAATTAAGGGTTGTAAGCCAAATATTTATACTTACACCTTGCTAGTAGACAATTTCAGCAAAGTAGGTAGATTAGATGAGGCTAGAGGGATTTTCAATGAAGCTTTAATGAGCGGAATAAAGCTAACTGTAGTGACCTATAATGCATTGGTCAATGGATATTGCAAGGGAGGGAAATTGGATGAATATTTCCTTCTCCTTGAAGAAATGAATGAGAATTACTGCATGCTTGACATAATTGCATACAGTGCCATAATTTATGTGCTCACAAAAGAGAACAAGATCTTAGAGGCTTTGAATTTTCATGATCAGATGGCAAACAAGGGCTATGAACTATATATGAAGACAATGATCACCCTATTCCGAAGACTCTGCAGGAATGCTTATGCCAAATATGCAATTAGGTTATTTAGAAAAATACAGAATAGGGGCCATAGGCATAATGCCCTTAACTACTATTTATTGATACATGCTCATGCTGCAGAAGGAGAGATAGATATGGTCCATACACTTTTCCATGAGATGTTGGGCAAGGGCTTATCCCCCAGTCTAATGACATACAATACAATAATTAAGGGGTTTTGTAGACATAAAATATTAGGTGAGGCAACTAAGATGCTTGGCTTTATGGTCGAAAATGGCATGGATCCAAATATTATCTCTTACAATACTTTGATTAAAGAATACCACAAGCTAGGCATGACAGAAGGTGTAGAACAGCTTTATTCAGCAGCCATAAAGATAGGTGTGTTTCCTAGTAGAAAAGCAGAGCCTTGTTTTGAAGTTATTGTTAAGACACCAGAGATAAATGGTGAATCAATGGGGCTTTGATGGATTGGTTTCTAAGTTTATCCTCCCAGCTTGCCCTTTTTCCCTCCTAGAGAGGTCAATTTTATAAGCTCATGGATGATGATTCATGACAATAAACATAACAATGGAGAAGAAATGAGAATATCCTGTAGCATAATTGAAAAATGTCTTCATTTGTTTTATTGAATGGAGTTTCCTGGATAGGCCTTGCCAATATGCACCGAATTAGAGTTTCTTGCACAGGCCTTGACTACACTAATGAAATCTGATAATGAAATTTCTACTTGAATAGCCAATCACATCTTTGTCCATTCTTTCGATTACTTTTCTACTTATCTTTTCTTATGATTTCATTTGTTTATTACTTCCATTTCTCAGAGTGGAGTGATGTGCATTCTCAAGGCAATTTTTTGACAACAGAGTCTAAATATCTTATACCATTTTGTGATGCTGAGGACAAAATGAAATTGTAGAAATTGATTGTTTATAGAGTGCTGCCACTCAATTCATGGTATAATGCATCATTCACAAAGAGCGATTTATATTATTTGTGTAAAAGATTATAATGTGTACTCTACAAATCAAATAAAATGGTTTTTAAAATGGAAACTCTACATGATTGTAAAGAGGTGATAAGAATCCGATAGTTGGTATTCAAGCTTAAGCACAAATTCACAATTGTGTAGCAATAGTTCTGATGATGGGATTAGTGAATTAATGAATGCTATTTTTTCAGTCCCTGATTCAAGTTTGTTGAATCTATACGATGTACTAAATTGATGGGTTCTAGAATAGATAAATAGAAAGAGATCTGTATTTTGGGTTGAACATATTGGCTAGAAACTAGTTTTTTTGATCTCGTTTTACTTCACCATTAGGTAATTTAAAATTTTTGAGTTCTTATGAAAAGGCACTGAATATTTGTGATGCTATGACACTAGAAGGTAATAAAAAGGTTGTTCTCATTTATGAGAAATATTTTTAAATAATATGATGTTGTATTGTACATGTTTATAAATCTATTGGTGCTTGCTCATATACTAGAAAACATGACTTTGAAAAATATCATGAAAGTAGGACTAGATACCGGGCATGTTTTTATTAAAAAACAAGGCTGTAAACTTCAACGTTTGTTTTGGATATTAGATCTGCCTATTGGATCCAATGGACCTGGACTTAGAGCTAGAATGCTTTGGGTATAAGGATTCAAAAATCTGGGAGAGAATTGTGTTGCTTTGAATCTCATATGAATTTCTTGATTTGGAAGACAACCCGCGAAACATTTCCCAACTTTTGATGATTTTCTTGATTTGGAAGACAACATGTGAAACATTTCCCATCCTTTGGGAATAGCTTGCAAGCCAAAAAGATAAACATTAAAGGAAGCATAAATAGAAAAAAAGGGGTATTCCATGGGAATCGTGTCAATAGTTACGTGATAGAGAAATATACCTATCAATATTATGTCATGCTTAAAGTGGCAAGGAAAAACATGAAATTCAAAAGTCTAATAGAATCTTCTAAGGTTGCTTGAGACGATGGTCATATATCCTCTAAAGTTTCCCTTACATGCATCATTAAATTATGAATATGGTGCTCAACATGACAGTTTGGTAATTAATCATTATTTGTTCCATAGTTTCCATAGCCTTGGGTATTGCTTGGGAGTAATTATGTGCATTGTTTTAAAACTTGGACCAAATTGACTCAAATTATCACATAATCTTGGCCAATGGATTGGTTCAGAGGGCCAGTACCTACTCGACCGAGTCAGACTATTTGGGTACCAAACCACAGGGCATGACTTGGATGGTTTGGTAGCAAACCAGCCCAACTCGGTTGACTCCGTACCTTCTTGGCCAAGTCATTTTTTGATGGAATTTGGGCATGTTATGTTATGCATAGGTCATTGTTTGACCTGTATTTTTTCTGATATTTTATAGCAGATTTTCCTGGACAGAAATTTGGCCTTATTTTAGCCTCTTCGCAGCCCCTCCATTCACTTTTTCTTGTTTCTTCCAGCACGTTGTAAATATTCCCAACAAACCTTGGGTTTGAGAAGATCTATTTAGTGTGCCTATGGCATGTTTATTATAAGGGATTTTGGCAGTTTCCTCCTCCACTGTGTTGCTGGTATGGGAATTTCAATTACATGCCCCAAATTCTGTTGCTGGTTGTAGGTATTCTTGCCTATTATCTTGGGTTTCAGGCTGTGCTTCCACCTGTTTGGGACATTTTTCTAGCATAAGTTTGGCATTTGGTAAGCCTACTAATTTAGGTTATGTATATATTTTTGGGTTTATCTAGGATCAAAATTTTTGTGTGCAAGCAACGATTCATCACATGTGTGGTTTGTTGAATGTTCCCACAACAAATTAGTATTTCTTCTCACTATAATTTTAGTGGAGTATCTCTAGGTTTATACTCTGTAGATACTTTAAGGACCAAGGGTAAATTTTTGAGGGAGGGTATTACCATTTTTCATTCAAAAATTATATTTTCCTAATCCTTTTTAAGGGCCCTTCTCACTCTAGAGGCCATGTAGAGCCTCACTGATTATATATATATGAGTATACTTTGCATATTTTTTCTCTAATGGTTTGGAATCATGGTTTTTAATCTTCAAATTTCAAAATATAGTTTTTCATTTAAGTTTAAATATTATCTGTATTTTTTTAGCAAACCAAGCAATTGAAATCAGATCAGTCTGAGTCATTCCAAATCCTAGTTGACCCTTGACTGATTCTGAGGCCAAGTCCAAGTTTCAAAACATTGCTCAGGGGTGTGGCGGCTTGGCGAGTACTCGGGACAAAACTCACATTGACCAATAATTGGGTAGTCAATACTTGTTGTACTTGTGAGTGTTGGCAAGTTCTCCCATGCGCAGTGGAGTATGGTAAGTCTGAATGAATGGCAGTTTTTGATGTTGTTGGCAGTTTTGGTGATAAGAGGGAGTTTTTCACCTTGTCTTTTCCTTTGAAACCCCTTGACTTGAACACAAATTCATTTGGGAGAATTTTTTGAAGGCCATTTGCAAGCAGATTTTGGGGTTTTAAGGAGAATTTCAAGTGATTTAACAGGCTATTTGTAATCTTTTGGCCTTAAGGTGATTTTCAGCTAGAAAAAGATTCAGTCAACTAACAGTTCTTATTTTCTTAAATTTATTTATCTTAGGATATTTTCTTCAAGTGCTTGGGTGTCTTGGGAGTGCCATGGAGCCATCTAGAACCAACATTGAACCATCTGAAGGCATTTAGAATGGGTTTTTATGGCTATAACAGGAAAAATAAAGGCTATAGCCCATGGCTATGGTGTGTAGTAGCTATCAGTGAGGTGATTTGGCTTGTATTAACACAGAGATCCACATTCAAAACCTCTTGAGTGGGTGTAGATGAGACCAAGTGCAACTCTTGGTTGGTTTTGATGGAAGAGGGATGCCCCTGATAGCATGGCCACTTAGCTCAAAAACAAATATAATTTACTATAATCAGAATGTCCGAAAAAAATTGCATTTTGATACATAAGATTTCACATTTCTTTTTTCCCTCAAATTCCCATCTTTGAATTTCTAGGTCATTTTGGTTAAGGCTTGAAATTTGCTTCAAAACCATTATAAAAAATCTTAGACACCGTTGGAAATTTGGGATAAATTTAGAGGTTTCTTGGGTAATATGTAAATGATACAATGATAATTACTCTGAGGGTATAAACCAGCTTGTATACTACGTGGCTACAATTTCTGACAACAATCTAGTTGTTTGTCCCAATAAGACATCTGAAATCGTGATATAGATATGCCAAAAAAAAAGGAAAGAGGCATGCAACAAAGATTGGGAGTGACCTTGGAAATTTAGGTGAGGGAGTTTCCTTAAGGGTTTAACATTTTGGAGATGATGCAAACATCTCAAGTAATAGAAAAACTAGTCTATGATTTTACTTGTCCACCAATTGGTGCACAAAGCACCTTAGATTAATGTTGGAAGGAAAAAGAGTAGCAAAAAGGCAAAGAGAATTGTAGGTAGATGGTGGTATTTGTTTGATTTTCCTTAATGCCTCTTAAGCGAAACATATTCTATCAGCCTATGATGCAATTGATATTTGTGGTATAACTTTTAAATACTCTTAACTGTGAGCATTGAGAAGCTTAGCAATCCCTTTGGCAAGCTAAAAACATTGATACCATATGTGTCAGATGGTTCACCGAAATTCAAACTTGAGGTTTAAAATTCAACGAACCTAAAGAAAATTCTTAGGTTTGATTAGGTTCTTCAAACCTCATGATCGAACCTCAAGTTGAATTCAAGTTTAATTTGAACTTGAAGGAAAATTTGGGTTTTTTTTTATCGGTTTTCTCATTTTTTATAAATAATAAAGTAAAGTTTTTCTAACCCTAGATCCCTTGGCTTAGAATCCTTTTTGCACTTTTTTGTTCACTCTTCACTCAACCAACTTGTCTCCATTTCCCATGTCACTGACCCTCTTTCCATTGCTGCTGACCCTTGATCCTGATAACCTTATTTGACCATGTGATTGATCTATGCCAATTCTAGTCTTAATTATCTTCTCTACAAAATTCGACTCTCCATTACCATTGCTAGATGGACCATATGCTTGCCAAGTTTATGGTTCACTACCCACAAAGACTTATTTTGTTTGCGATTTTCCACCCTTGTTGTGCCCAATCTCTAAGGTATTTGATATGGCTCACAACTCAAGTTTTGACCTATAGTCTGTGCCACACCCACAACTCAAGTTATAGCCTGTAGCATGTGCCATGGCCCATGGGATTTGTATCTAGGACCAGTCACCACTGTATTCAGACTCTATAGATAATGAAAAATTTATATATATGAGCCTCATCGCAAACTTCATCTGAACCTCATCAAAAAAAATTGAATTCAAACTGAACCTAATTGTTGTTGAACCCAACCTCATATTTGAACTATTTGACTTAGGATACCCCAGAGATGTTGATAACATTAAGGGGATCTTCGATAGAAACTGAAGGGATCAACACCCTGAATCTGTTATTAGAGGTATCAAGCGAGAGCTCGATTTTGAGTAAGAATAAACAATTAAAGATGAGAGGGAAGTGTAATCGGCCATATTCTTAGATGTAAACAAAATCATTTCTACAGAATGTTGAAAGCTAGATCAAAATAAGAAATAGGTCCTATTGTAAGTCTAAACATAGTCCAAAAAATAACCAGTCTATGGTCATTACCATTTTTTGGGTTGGAAAATTCCCCCCTGAACCAACGTATGTGAAAATGTCTAAATGCAGCTCCCTTCATTACTGTTGCCCCCACTTCAGCCTCTATTACTCTGCTACCTCCACGGGATATGTTTTCATTCCAATTGCTAGATAATATGGAATTGAAAAATGATTACAGGTTCAGCGCGCAGAAGCTGCATTAAGCGATAAGAATTGCATTCGCATTGTTGGAAAGATTTAGCAGTAAGAATTGCATTCAGGCAATATTGCTGGAAAAAAGGCGGTAAGAATTAATGTCAATTGATTAATTATGAATTAGTAAACTTAATTAAAAATTACTAATTAGACAATATTTTTAATTGATTAGTTAATTATTTTTTTTATGTTAGGGGCTTAGGGGTTAGGGGAATAGGGGATTAGGGGTTAGAGGATTAGGGTTCAGGGGTTATGCCATGGACCATGAGTTGATTTACATGTGACTCTATTGGCTTGCCATGGTGGTGTAGATTAGTTGGGTCCCACCAAATTCCCCATCATATTAGACCAAGGTACAAAGAAAGGAGACATTCTTGTGAGAGGTGTGATCAAAACATGCACTAAACCCATTTCCCAACCCATATTAACAATCATTTACTAATGTTGAATCTCACTATTTTAGATAGGTTCAAGTTTTTGCAACCTTGTTCCAACATGTGTAACCTTGTCTAGTCCACTAATCATCTTATTTAGTGTAGGGTCCTTGCCATATATGAACCATGAGGACTTCACCTTGTTGACCAATATCTTATAATGTTCATTCATAAAGGAGGTTTTTAAGTTACGAAGAATAAAGTCAATATATTGTAGGTATTGGGGGGATATAATTAGGTGTATCAATGGAGAGGGGTGGGGGGAGGGTTTAGAGGTATTAGGAAGTATACAAATAGGTATTTAATAAAAATAGGGAGCCTTAATAGAAAATATGTATTAGGAGGGGGATTCAAGAAAATGATTTTGGGATATCTTTATCAATATCTATGGAAATTGAGGGTATTATATAAAATCCCATGAATGCATGTGCTATGTCACGATTTTATAAGTGAAGGTCTTGTGAGATGATCAGATCAACCTACTCCTATAATTGATGTGGTTGACAATGAATGGTTATTTTCTCAAGAAGATGTTATTTGTTTCTATTTATTGTTATGTTTACAAATAATATAACTTGAATTCTTCATTAAATTTATCTTTTGTTACCACCAATCCACATATTTGATCCTAAGACTCGCTAATAAAAGATTCTCTTGCGAAATTATTTTGTATTTTTTTTTGGTTTGTTAGCTATTTGAGACTTGTGGGACTTGCAACCTTATTTTATATATATTTTTTGGTTTACTAGCTATTAGTGACTTGCGAGACTATCTTGTTGTCTAATAAACTACAACCCAGGGGATAAGCTATCAAATTTATTTGGGGTTTTCAAGACTAGCTTGTAGTTGTCTAATAAAACATGACTAATGGGAATATAAGATATAAAAATCATTTGAGATTCATAGCTATCCCAGGCCACACCAACCCTCAACATGGATAGATTTTTTTTGTGTCTCTTCCTTGAATTTTGAACCTTAACAAAATTTCAAAACAAAATCCTTAAAATCCAAGCGCACTATAATTTTTTATTAATTACAACATTATTTTAATAAAAAAAGGAAAAGTGAGATATATAATATTACAGTGATAATATTTATTTAGCTATATAAAAATGAAAATCACATTATATATGAGAAATTTTAACTATATATAAGTTCAAATTCAACTCATGACATTCATGTTCGTATTCAACAACAATGAAACATAAGAAAAAATCATCATATCTAGAATATTTGATAAAATTTGCCATGAAATTCATGTGTGTGTGAGGTTTCTAGTATATTCCCTTATCCATTTGGATGAAGACGATCCAGATCGAGTGATCTGGTCAAAGGATTCCATTTAGGGGAATGCACACAAAAATTGGGTTACAAGGCCTTTTTAGAATCAAATACCACACAACGACAAAGGTGGTGGTGGCAATATTTATGGAAACGCTCTTTTCAACTCAAATGTAAAGTGATGTTATGGTTGACATTGAATATTAAATTGCTAACATAGGAAAATCTACTCAAAGAGGATAGTCTGGTCCAAATTGTTATGCCTTATGCCATGTGGAGGAAAAATCCATCTCTTATACATTCATTTCATGTCCCTATATATAAAATGCTTGGATTATCGCCTATTCAATTTGGCTCCAATGTTTTCTCGATAGAATAAAGAATAATTAAAGGAATTCACTCAAGATTGGGTATCATATTGTTCAATGCAATTTTACCAGGATTTCCCTACTATCTCGTGAACAATATTTGGTGGTGTGCAATCAGGCCATTTTCCATAACAAATACATACCACCTAAAGTGATGAGCGATATCTAAAGAAAATAGTAAATGAATTTCTGGAAAAGCCAAAAACAAAGAAGACCATGGGATTAGAGGTTAGAGGAATAATGAGGATTAGGGTTCAGGGGTTAAAAGAATAATGATATAGTGGTTAAGAGGTTAGGGATTGGGGGCTTAGGTAGGGGATTTAGGCGCATTTAGGGGTTGGGGGAATAATGGGTTAGTGTTATCTCATGGTTTATTTCTCAATTCTGTGGAAGATTTACAGGTACCTGGGGCTAGTACTACCGGAGTGGTGCAAGTGGAAGGGTGTTTTTGGCTTATATCTGAAGAGGAGGGGGAGGATGCCACGAATTTTTCATCACTTCCAGAACTGCCCCAAAAATATCGACAAGCATGGTTAAAAAGAAAAAAAGGAAAATTCATTAAGAAAAACTTTGAATACCCAAATCTGGTTTTCGGAGTGGACATACAAGTAGACTGGACAATGGCAGCCTTGGAGATCATACTGGCGGGCATAGCGCGTGGAAAATTCTTCTCTGCTCAATTTATAGCTGATTGGGTTGAAAAATATTGGGGAGAATCTCTACATAAGGAGGTGGTGGTGATAACCCTATGAAAGGGGTGGTTCATGATCAGGTTTGCGAACAAAGAGACCTAGATTAATGGGTCCTTGCACACAGTTAGGTTTTTGGCAATGCGTTGATTCTCTTCAAGCAGTGGACACCCATATTTGATGTGAAGTGGGAAAGAGTGCATGAGATCCTGGTTTGGGTGCATCTGTTGGCGTTACCTCCGCACTTATGGAAAATGGACATTTTCAAGGCCATTGGGAATAGTATGTGCATCTTTCTGGATGTGGATATTTCATTTTAGGCTATAAAATCTCAGAATGTGGCTCGTATACAATTTTGTCTTGTTCCAAGAGAAGATCTAGTTGAAAAAATCCACTTACATCTCGACGGAAAATCTTTCTTCCAAATTATGGATTACGAGCACCTTCCTTTTCAGTGCCATATATATCACAAGTATGGTGATCATTTGTTCAGATACTTCCTTATAGGAATTAGCAGGAAGAGGGGCTTATCCCTACAGGAATGATTATCGGGCTCAGGTAGCTGATCAATTAGAAGGTGGTGAGCAGGAGCAGATGGAAGAGGTGGTGCACTAGCAGGAAGAGGGGCTTATCCCGATGGAAGGGATGGAGGAACAGATTGAACAACTGTAGATCCCTCTTGTCAGTGAGATATTGAACTAAGCACAGGACACTCAGGCTCCTGTGGAACCTGCACCGGACTTGGTGGGTACTGTCACTCGATGCCTTCCTTCTATTCATGATACCCTTGATCTGTTATTAAATGTTATTCAATCGCCTGGTCCTTCCGGACCCCTATTAAATGAGCCATTGTGCATAAAAAATCTTTCTATAATGATTAAAATATAAAGTTATAACATACCATCTCATACTCAAACAGAACATCTGTATCAACATTCGTCTTATGTATCTTCTTCATCTTCATCCAACTGATCGACATCTATCCAAACATCTGATTCAGGAAAAGGTGTTGAAATGATCGACCATGTCATCATCATCATCAATTATGTCATTTTCAATAATATCCTCATCGACATCATCATCAATAATTGTTGCCTCATCTCCTATGCCTGGTTCATCTTCTATATCTTCTTCATCTATCAATGCATCTTCCTGCTCATCTACCACTGTATCATATTCTTCTTGATCAATATCATTGTCTTCCTCTATAGTATACTCTATTGGCCTTCCTCTTTGATCATATCTAATAGCAAATGACCATCCATTCTCACCTGGAACCTCTGAGTAAAAGACTTGTTCACATTGGCTTGGAAAAACATAGTGATATTTTCCTACTTCAAACTACGATGTTTCAACCATTGGAAATCCATTGTCATGTTGAATAAGAGTTATGTAATCATCACGTACATTCATTCATAGCCTATATAATTTGACGTCGAACAAAACTAATTTTAAGGAATTAAATTCACACTCAACTATATATCATCTAAAAACCCATAATATCTATTTTCAGATTCTTGGGGATGTCTGTCACTCCTGGAGGAAGCATTAGTAACCTGGACTAATTGAGTCTGTCATATTCCTATTTTTGTTGGAATAAATTGCCATTTCATGAACTCACATCAAGGAATCTTCAATTTATGTCAACATACTCCATTTGTAAATGGCTAGTATGGCATTTTGGAGCAAATGAACCCGCCTGAACGTGTTTCCCTAGGCGCCCTCACAGTACAGCACAACCGGACCCGACCTGAACCAAACGTGTTTCCTTGGGCACCATCACATTACCTAACCCGACCCAACACACTTGAACGTCGATTAAGCTGGCACAAGGGATCAAAGTAAAGGGTTAGGGGTTAAGGGTTTAGGGGTTTAGGGTTTAGGGGGTTAAATGGGTTAGGGGTACCTAACATACCTAGCCTTCTCACTCCCTCCTTAGCACACCTAGAACTTGCTAACACTCCCTATCACACACTTTTATTCATTTTGGTTATTTCATAAAGGAAATCAACATTGATGCATGTTGTTTACCATTATTTGTAATCAAGCAAAATCCAAACAACCCGACCCACCTTGACCCACCCGAATGTGTTTCCTTGGGCGCCCTCACACAACCCGACCCACCGTAACACGTTTCCTTGGGCGCCCTCACACGACATGACCTGACCTGACCCGTCCAAACACGTTTCCTCAAGTGCCCTCTCACAACCCGATCCAACCCGCACTAACACGTTTCCTTAGGATCCCTCACACAACCCGACCCAAACCGACCCAACCCGCCCGAACACATTTCCTCGGGTTCCCTCACATGGCACGACCCGACCGGACCCGACCCAAATCGAACACGTTTCCATAGGCGCCATCACATGACCTGACCCGACCCAACACACCCGAACGTCGATTAAGCTGGCATGATGAGGGAGCAAACTGCAAACAGGTCGCACGAACATGAACAAGGCACATGGGTGGTCAAAACTTAGATTTTCTAATACGGCCTCCCTCACACAATCCAACCCGAACGTGTTTCCTATCACGCCCTCACACGGCATGACTTGACCCGCCTGAACGAAGGCATGATGGAGAAAACGGAAAACGGATCGCACAAATGTGCAGTATAAGGCACACGGGCGGTCACAACTTAGCATTTTTTATACCACCACCCTCACACGACCCGACCTGCCTGAACACGTTTCCCTAAGCGCCCTCAAAGGACCCGACGCAACTCGACCCGCCTGAATGCATTTCCCTGGGCGTCCTCACACAACCTGACCTGACCCTCCCCAACCCACGACAAATGTGTTTCCTTGTGCACCCTCACACAACCCGACCTGAACTGACCGGGCCTGACCCAAACCGACTCGGCCCGATCGAACGCATTTCCTTGGGTGCCCTCACACGACGTGACCCAACCTGACCCACCCGAACGCATTTCCTTGAGTGCCCTCACATGACACGACCCAAGCAAACCCGCCCGAATGTGTTTTCCTAAGCGCCCTCACACGACCCGACCCAACCCGCTCGAACGCATTTCCTTGGGCGCCCTCACACGACATGACCCGACCCAACCCACCTGAACGTGTTTCTTTCCTTGTGCGCCCTCACACGACATGACCCAATCAAACCCTACCTGACCCACCCGAACGTGTTTCCTTGGGTGCCCTCACACGACCCAACACGACCCAACTCAGACACCTTCCTTGGGCGCCCTCACACGACCCGACCCGACCCGACCCGACACGACCTCACACGACCCAACCTGACACCGCGACTTGACACGACCCCACCCGACCCGACTGGACCCGCCCGGACAAAGGCAATTGGGATGTGAAGCTTGCAAAAAGGCTAAAGGGATGACATGCATGAACATATGAGAGTAATAGAAAGTTCGAGCAGAAGGCTAGAGAGGGAGAGATATTGAAGGAAGAGAATCGCTAGAAGGTCAAGTCCTTAAGGTCAAGAGGCCTTCGCTAAGAAGCTAAATCACAAATTTTACAACACATATTGCAACCTGCACCGAATGATATGCTCTAGATAAAAGGGATGTTGATCTTAAATAACTTTGCATGGTCGTGGTAATTAAAGCATATGAGAGTATTGGAATGCATAATATTGATGAGACTGAGGGGGATCACATTACCATTATTCGGGCACACTATGCATGATTTAAGGGTGTTTCACTCCACTTGGAGTTGTGATGGATATTGTGCTACGTGCCAATGCTCGGGTTGCATAAGGTTTCCATGGTGGTTGCTTCCTTGGGGAAGTGACTAGGGGTGTTTTGACAATGAATGAGATCCATCATATTACCATTATGATACAAAGTCTTCACCATCAACGATGACGTGGTTATGTGTGAGGTTATACTGGTGTGGTACAAAAATTAAGTAACGTTGAAGGCAAAATTTCATGTTGAAGTGAATTTCCAAGGTGACGCGCACGTTATTTAGTACTAGGCGAGTAACATTCATGAATTGCAACTCTTGAAAGTGTGATTTGTCACCATGTCAAAGCAGATGGGGAGGGCCCACATTGGGCTACGATTTTTGGGGCAATCACAATACAAATATTGTAATGAAAAAATGGAAAATATTCTTCAATACACAGGACATTATATTTTGAAAAAATTATAATATAACTTCTAATTTATTCATTCATTGAATTTAAAGATAATTTTTTTGTTAGCTTTATATATATATATTCATTTTTAAGATTAAACATGTTATAAGTTAAAGAGAAAGTAATAACAATTAAATATAACAAATATATTATTATTTTTGTTAGCTTGACCTAGCTAACATAGTAATAGCTAAAACATAAGAATGGTCAATTAAATCACCCTAGTAAACAAATAACAAATATATTATTATAATCCTATAAAATTAATAAAATAAAATAAAAAAAAACATTACAAAATGTTCCATCGTTACAAAATGTTTACCGTCGTCGCTATTACGATGTTTGGTCTAAACGTCACAATAACAGCGGTTGTCCCCAAATCGTCGCAATACCGACGGTTGTCTGCAAACTGTCGCAATACCAATGGTTGTCCCCAATATCTTTGCAATACTGACAAGTGTCTCTAAACATCGCAATAGCGACACTTGTCTCCAAATGTCGCAATACCGACTCATGTCTTAGAAAAGTCGCAATTATGACGTTGTGTCCCGAAACTTCAGTATTCTGACGACGTTCCTAAATGTCACAAGACCGATGATTTCTATAAATTTTGCTATAGTGACGTTTGTTGGCAGGATTTTAAAAAATTGAGAAAAATTGGGGAAATTTCCAACAATACGTCAAAAGTGTCGGAACTAAAGTGTCAGAATTTTGACCAAATGTACTAGTGCTCTCCTAGGCCATCAATGTCTCTAGACATACATCCTCGAGGTCATACAAAAATCCTTGAGACGGCATCCCCTGGGTCAAGTGGTCCACTCGATCCCATGCATCCTCCAGAACTGACACATGTGTGGTCAGCTCAGCAACACGAGCCTTCGCCGCATCAGCTTGAGCCTCTGCTCCATCAACACGAGCTCGCTCAGCTGTAGTCTCGGCAACAGCCGAGCTGCTACCCTCCCCCAAAGGGTCAGCCTCACCACCGAATGCCCCACCCTGAGGCTGTGTAGGAACTCCTCCCAGCCCCCCAAGAGCTCCCCGAGGCCTTCGAATAGGATCATGCCCAACCAATCGAGCCATAGGGCGACCAACCTCGCCAACATCTGCAAGAGTAACCAAAACTATGTCAGTGTCATCATAAATACACATAAACATAAATGCTCAAATAAATGTAGAAAACATAAATACATACCTGATGGCCCCCAAGCGTAGCTAGGAGGGAGACCCATCTCTAGAGCCCCTCGAAAGTCCATCCCTGCATATGGGAAGGGCAGGAACATCTGAGGGTTGGCCTCAAACCAAGCCTTAGTAGTAGCATTCCAGTAATGCCCCACCCTACCACCACCTCCTCGAGGCATCACAGGGGCCCACCTCCTCATGCAAGGCTCCCGTGGCCCCCCAGCAGGCACATCCACCACCAGTCTCAATAGCACCACCCGCTCGTACATGATGTTGCACAAAATATTGGCATAGGCAAACAACTTTGATCCATCCCAGATCTTGTAAAGTTGTGCCAGCATCCCGTCATAGCAGAAATGGGAAAAGTCAAAAAAATGCTCGGCCCTCAGCCAACGCAAGACTCCAACATGTGGGCCCGATGCCCGATGTGGAGCCAACAACCCTACTAATCGCACAATAGCCGCCAAAGCACACTTTTCGGCCAAATCTATCACCGAGGCAATGGGCGCCCTACCATAGTGACGCATCCGGAATCGCTCAAAATCCACCCTCCTAGAAGGGAGTCGATACCGCAGTGCCTCACCCTGAGGCAGCATCCTGGTCACAAAGTAGATATATGTCTCAAGACGGATAGCAAGGTCACACCCACGTAGCACAAACACCTTGCGCCACTTGTTCCAATCCTGGATCAGGTAACGCAGAAGTCAGTCCTATGACCGAAGAAGGTCGTTCTCCACAAATTTTAGGAGAGCCCATTGTGCCAATTTTTGGCATGCCTAACCATTGGCGGCTAAGGAAATATAGAGCTCGGGCCAATCCTGCTCCCGCCACAACATCCAATCATCAAAATAATTGCACATTAGCAGCATAAAAAACATCAAAAAACAAAAACAAAATTTCAAAATTTGCCTCAGCCCTCCACGTGCCTGTCCCTCAGACAAGTGCGCGGAAGGCGTGCCTGTATTGTGCAAAAGGCGCACCCAAGGCTAAGAAAACTGCACATAAGGCTTGCACGCTCTTACCCTGATCCCCCACGCAATCCAAGGTAAAATTGGCTCAGAATCCGTACAAACCAGTATTTTACGGACCCCAACACCCTCAGACTGGAAAAAAAATAAAATGCTAGACGTCATGGAGTTTACCTGGCCATAAAATCGCTAATCTGTGGTGCTCAGGCTAACCGCAACAAAAATAATTGCTTCACAAAAGCCTCTGACCTCTTAATACTCAACAGACACGAATGAATTGAATTAGGGCCACATTTGCCTATATATCTCCCTTTTCAAGAACTTCGGAAGACCATAACTAGAGCTTAGAAGGCCCAATCACCAGACCTAAAGCAGCATTGTGATCATCACTCCATAACGCCCAAAGGCGATGCCACACATTTTCATCCCCAAAAAAATAAATTTTCAGCGCCGGCAGGTATGTCCTCTCTCATTTTTTTTTTTAAAGCACATGTCTTACAATAATATGTGATAAAGAATATGCTTTCACTTGGGGTATTTGTTTTTACAAGTAGTACACAAACCATCCACAACTCCATCCACTGAAAATTCCAAAGCAGGTATCATTCTACCCCCAGCATGATAGAGTCCCAAAAAAACTCTGTGTATCCTCACATCATTTCTCCATCAGAAATCATCCATAGGTTGCACACATCCGACCATGTTTATAATAACACCACCTTGCACATGATAAGCATCCTCGTTGGTCAGAAGAGGCTTCCCCCCCATGGCGCTCGTCACCCATAGTAGACCATATACCACAACAATAGTGATGCCATGGCCATACCACTGTAATCCGGGAAGCACCTCATGCCCATTCACTCGCCATGCATAAGGTCAAGTTTTACCATATGAAATAAAACCACTTTCCCGGACAACTAGCTTGTACAAGCAGATCAAAAGTGCACTATCGTGCCTCGCATTTGACCCACCATACCTCCGCCAGCATAACCCATTTGCGACATTTTTTGTCATCTGCTTCATCAACCTCACACATGAGACAAATCAATGGGGCCCCCCACCCTCAGCAAAACACCTTCCTCACATCATCAGTGAGTGAACACTTTTATGTTTTGGGGCACCGGTCTCTGTGTTTTGTACAAACCAAACCCCATTATTTTATTATTTTGGTAAGTGTACAAAGACTGCAAACGGTGCACTATGTCCCCCACCCACCCATTCTTTTTTTTCTCCCATGGCAGTAGTCCCTGATCACCCTTGGTCGAAGTATACCACCCTCACGCATAAGCCAACATGACATTCATAACTATTTTATTCCCACCCTGGAAGTCCTAACGACTTCAGGGATTTCCCCATCAGAAATAGTTATGACTACCACCAAGCTGCTTTTTATACTCTGACCTTGGGCGACTGAATCCTCATCATCAGTTTTTAGTCACCCCTTGCCATCATGCCTATGTTAAACCCATCACATCGAGGATATTGATCCTCCGTATCAGTGACCCACTCATTTGGTTGAGGCTTCCTTTTTGTCGACTTCAACACCTCTTTTCCAAAAAGGAACTGGTACCTTGGATCGCCCCTCTCCGTAAAAAGGGACATCCTCAGGTGGCATTGTGGGAGACATCATTGCCCATAGATGTCATCGATCCTCCTGACATTCGACTACAGCACAAGCCTTCATGTCAAGATGGTATTGTACCTCACAACCATTGCACTTTGATCAAATTCATCGAAGACCCGTGCCTTTATAAGTGTCTCTTTCAACAATGCTTACACGGGAATGTCCCAGCCAGCGCCCATGCGTACAATGCGCATTTACATGCCATACCAAGTTTACGCATATGGGTACCACATTCCACCTATTTTCAAAGTAAAAATTTCCCTGAGGGTGTCAGCAGTCGTTGTCATCAACCAATAGATCACTACCATATTAGTGACACAGACATAATATCTATTTTTCAAATACATTTTTTTAACTAGCCAAAGCATCACGAGCATGGGACATGCCCTCCTAGTAGAAAATTTGTATATATTGTATTATACCATTGATTGTAGAGATCCCACAGGACATGGTCACTCTTCGACCTGGTGCAGGGTGTCTCAACTTCCGAGCTACATGAAGGTCTCTCTCTCTCTCTACACAAAGTATACAGAAAAAAAACTATAATGTATTTCACCTATACAGTTCTTCCTAGACCTCACTCATTAGGGGGAAATTGTTATCACTGGAAAATTGTACAAGAAATGGTGACATTATTTAATGTCAGGCAGAAGGATTTACGAGGCCGAGAGACATTAGAGAATCTGAAAGTATTTAAAAATCCTAAGGTCTGAAGAAAAATCAAATTGCGTACAAGAAGAACTAGTCAAATGTGCCTTTGCGCACAAAAGTCTTTGATAAACGTGCCTTTGCGCGCCTTTTGATCCAAAAAGCATGCAATATTGGGAGTGGCGGAAGTCACTTTCCAGGACCACAAGGCACACTCCAGGACATTGATTCCACACTTGAAGTAGCCTAAGGATAGCAAGCCAAGCCTCCTTAGGACATCAAGGGAGCACACAATGGAATAAATTTGGCACACAATGGAATCACCCTCCTCTCTTGGGACACTATCCAAAATGTACCAAGATAGGGAAGGAGGATTTGAATTCTCCTATAAAAGGCCACCAAGAGATGAACAACTTGAGAGCACAATGTTATGTTGGCCATAATTTCCCCAAGAAATACTAGCAGTGTGTGGTCTGGAGCAGTGATAGAGGGGACTTAGTTGTTGGCCATCCAACAACTCCAACCTAGCATAGTAGAGAGAGGGAGACTTTGTGCTAAGGAAGCTCAGAAGTAAATACATCCTCGCATCGGGACTCAGAACCCCTAGTTCTAAGGTCCCCTTGGCAAGTGGGTTAAAGTTTCATCCTCATTTCCTACCAGCACTCAATAAGAGGGGATGTAAGCGTCGTCGTTTGGATTATTGAAGTTGTTTGACTCTATTTAGAGCTTTTGTGTTATTTGTTTTAGTTTAGTTTAATTTTTTATATTTGAATATGCATGCTATTTCTCTATCTAGTATGTTTATGTTCTAGCATGTTCCACCAACTTGCTTGACTCCATTTATTTTCTGTCTGTGACCAATAACTTAAGAGTGAAAACCACACCCCTTAAGTTGGTGTGATTTCGTACATACGTGCACCAAACACACTAACACAATGGGTGTTGCCATGGGTCAGAAATCCTGCATCCTGAATCTCTTCAAAATTTCTGAAGCATATCTTCCTTATCCTAGGAATATTTCTCCATTCTTCTGCCATACCTCCAACCCTAGAAAATAATGCATCAACCCCAAATCCTTCATGTCGAATTCAGCTTCCAAGTTCTTCTTGCAGTCCTTTATGAGCCTAGAGGATCCAGTAAGGAAAATATCATCTACATACAATACTATAACAAGTGTCTCATTCTCTACCATAAGTTAGTAGAGATTTGGTTCTGCATCTCTCTTGAAAAATCCCAACTATTGCAAGTACCCGTCAATCTGACCATACCATGATATGGGTGCCTGCTCGAGCCCATATAGGTCTTTATTCAGTCTACATACATGAGATTTATTATCATGGGTTTCAAAGCCTTCAGGATGTTCTATGTATGTAATATTCCTTTTCAGGAATTTCTGCAATATCTTCAATGAGAACGATTTATAAGGAAAACCATGCAATAAAAATGCACAACAGGACTAGGATCCTCTTATATATGCTACATGTAGCTTAAATATGAAATGGCATCGGAAACAAATCATTCTAGCTACACTAAACAGATCTCCCCAGCTCATATATGCTCAAAACCACCCCAATCCCACATCTTCACAAAATAGATTTGTTGAAGACTGCAACAGCGTTATTTTTATTAGGGAATATATAGAAAAATATGATTTAATACAGATCTGGAGCTTTCATTAATCATAGAAACATAAATGATATGTTTGACCTCTTTTACAAGCACATCATAACATCCCGGCAAGGGTTTCCGGCAAAATAACAATATAAAATGCAGCATTGCAGAAAATAACACTGTACCCTACAACTTTGTATTAGAAAATACTAAATGTGGTCTGAAATAGATGGATAATACAGAAATTGGGCCAAGGCCTTCTTTAATAGACCTCCCTGAGTGAAATAGACACCTCCTCCTCCGGAACAAGCATAAAATAGGAGGGTTTAACCCAGCAGCTGTTGCTACTGCAGAAGTGACACAGTCACTGGAAGGGACTGCATTGTATATGATGTAGAATGGATATCCTCAAGATAGATGATGAAAAATAAGCTTAGGATCTTCCCCTTAGATCTCACAATCAGCTAGACCAAAGGTGAAGATGAAATTCCTGCATGAGAATTATTTTCACTAAGCAGTGCTGCAACTCCGGCTAAATAGCTAAAGCTTGCAATCAGTCAAAAGACCAAACAAAGATGAATATTTAATGCCCTCCTTGATTCTATCTCCTCCTTCTTATCCTTGGTGAGCTTCCTCACCCCGGGCCCCACACATTGATGAGGTGACTTCCTTGAGAAGATTCCCCTTTCAAAACTGTGCTGCCCTAGTTGGTTTCCCTCTTGTAGCAGTGATGTTGACTTGGTCAACTGGATCTAATTCACCGGCATTGTCTCCTTTCACACCAAAGTGGCTTTATTTTTTCCTCCTAACCTGATCCCTTTTCACACTGGGATTTTTTTTATTGTTTTTCTACTCTTCTACTGCAAAAGGGAGCAAGTACAATATTCCAACTAGCAGTGGATAATTAGGAATATTACAGTCCTCCTCGCTCAAAAGTTGCTTTCCCACAAGAAACAGTAAAGAAGGATGTTGTAAGATCTTCTCTCCCTCCCAAGTGGCATCCTCATCTGGTAGATTCATTCATCGAATCAGATATTCCTTGATGACCTTATTCCTTAGCTGCCTCTCCCTCGTGTCTAAGATTGATTCTAGCTGCAAAATTAGGTGACCCTCATCATCAATAGGGGGGAGATCCAGGTTGGAAACTACATTCCTCCCAATGGCCTTCTTGAGGAAAGAGACATGGAAGATATTGTGGATCTTGCTCCCCTTAGGAAGCTCCAGCTCATATGCTACCTTACCAATACACTTGATCACCCTGTATGGTCCATAGAAATGTGGTTTGAGCCTTTCAACCCCCTTCTCCCTGAGTGTGGACTGTTTGTAAGGCTGAAGACGCAGATAGAAAAGATCTCCCACCTCAAATTGTCTCTCTATCTGACCACGGTCTGCATACATCTTCTATTGGTTCTGGGCAGTAGCAATGTTGTCCTTGAGTGCTTGGAGTATGTCCTAGTTCTCCTGAATCCATTCCTTTGCCCTTGGAGCCTTACTTGCCCCAAACATAACATCAGCAAATGAGAGTGCCTCATACCCATATAAGGCCTGGAATGGAGTCATGCCAATAGAAATATGGTGAGTAGTGTTGTAACAATACTCTCCCAAGTGAAGCCAACACAGCCAAGCTCTCTGCTGCCCTGCTACATATTTCCTCAAGTAGCCTTCTAGGCACTTGTTCACTATCTCGGTCTGTCCATCGGTTTGGGGGTGATAGCTAGTGCTTGGAATCAAATCAGTCCCCACTAATCGGAAAATTTCTTTCCAAAAGCCACCCATGAAGAGGTTGTCCTGATCACTCACTATGGTCCTTGGGAGACCATGGAGTCTAAATACATCTCTGAAGAAGAGCTCAGCTACCTGTGAAGCAGTATAATGTGCAGAAAGGGAAAAGAAATGAGAGTACTTTTTTATTCTATCAACAACTACAAAGATACAGTCCTTACCCTGTACTATCGGTAAGCCGGTGATGAATTCCATAGAGATACTTTCCCACTTCCCATCCGGAATAGGTAGTGGCAGTAATAACCCAGCAGGGTGGGTGTGTTCTCTCTTATTCTACTGACAAATGGTGCACTCTCTAACATGTCGGAGCACATCCTCCTTGAGACCCTTCCATGAGAATCTCTCTCTTATGGCCTTTTAAGTCTTTGTGAAACCTTGATGCCCGACAAGTGGGGAATCATGTGATGCTAGCAGGATCTTCTCTTTGAGCTTGGAATTCTTGGCCAAGAAGATCCGATCCCGGTAATAGATGATCTCATCCATCACCCTATACCTCTCATCTGATACCACCCCATCAAGTATCTCACATGCAAAATCATCTTTGGAATACTCAACTAAAAGTTGAGCCTTCCAATCTGCGTCCATGCCCCTCAAAGACAACGTTGTAGGCCTCCTGGATAGAGCATCAGCTACTACATTGCTCTTCCCCTTGACATACTCTATTTCAAAATCATAAGCTTGGACCTTTCTCATCCACTTCTATTGTCTCTCCTGGAGTTGTTTATGCTCAAGGAAGAATCTAAGACTGTTATGGTCAGTTTTCACCTTGAACTTATTCCCCACCAAGTATTGCCGGAATTTGGCTAATGCATGCATGATAGCCAACATCTCTTTATCGTAGATGGGGTATAACATCTCATGAGAGAGTAGCCTCCTGCTCTCAAAGGCTATAGGATTCCCACCTTGCATCAAGATTGCTCCAATCCCTTCACCTGATGCATCACATTCTAGAACAAAAGGTTGAGAAAAATAAGGCAAAACCGAAATAGGACAACTACTCATTACCTCTTTGAGCTTATCAAAATCCCTCTGTGTTGTAGGTGTCCAAAGGAAAGCTCCCTTCTTTGTCAATTTTGTGAGTGGTGCTGCTAGTTGTGAAAACCCTTTCACAAACTTCCGATAATAAGTGCATATGCCCACAAACCCCCTAAGTTATGTGACATTCCTGGGCTCAAGCTAATCACTGATAGCCTGGATCTTCTCCTCATGTACCCTTACTCCATCCACTCCTATGATGTGCCCCAAATACAACATCTCTATGAGGCCAAATTCACATTTGGAGAACTTGACATAGAATTACTGCTCCTTGAGGATATGTAAAATTGTCTCAATATGCTGCAGGTGCTCCTCCCAAGTGCGGTTGTAGATGATAATATCATCAAAGAATACCAATACAAAATTTCTCAAATGACCACGGAAGATGTGGTTCATGCAAGATTGGAAAGTTTCCGGGGCATTGGTCAATCCAAAGGGCATCACCAGAAACTCAAAATGCCCATAGTGACACCTGAATGCTATCATGGGGATATCTTGCTCCCTCACCTTGATTTGATGATACCCGGATCTCAAATCAATCTTGGAGAAGTATTTAGAACCCCTCAACTCATCCATGAGTTCATCGATCCTGGGTATAGGGTACCTATTCTTCATGGTATTCTTTTTCAAGGCTCTATAATCAATGCACATCCTCAATTTTCCATCCTTCTTCTTTACCAAGACCACTGAAGAAGCAAAAGGACTAGTACTAGGTCAGATGTGTCCTAGAGCTAGCAGCTCTTGGATGGCCCTCTCAATCTCATCCCTATAAGCCTTGTAGTGCCTATAAGGAGTGGTAATTACTTCTTGGATCCCTTGCTCCAACTCAATAGTGTGTTCAAACCCTCGGTCAGGAGGTCTCCTTGGTGGGATATCTCCAAATACTATAGTATACCGATCCAACAGAGACTGAACATCTGGATGCACTAGTGAATCCTTGCTCCTTACTTTTGATATATGAAGCTCTACTGCCCATTCAACATCCCCTCTGTGCAGATCTACCTCCATCCTGTGTGTTGAAACAACCTGAGGAGGGTATATGTTTATACCCTTAATCTTGTGATATTGGCCATCCTTCCCTCCTATCCATTCCATCTCCAGAGTTCTCCAATTAGTGGTAACTCTCCCAAGAGTGATCAACCACTAGACTCCCAATATGAAATTGGTGTCTGGAATATCTACAACAAAGAAGAGGTATGTCAAGGTGTAGGCCCCCATGGTAATGGTTAGTGCTGGAACATACTTGGCACACTGCAAGGTCATAGCTCCTGGGACCAAAACTGAAAATCCCTCAAACTCCTCCATATGGATCCCTCTCCGTTGCACCAGTTGTGCATTAATAAAATTATGAGTTTCCCCACTATTTATCAGGACAGAGACTCTCTACCCCATAATGGTACCTCTTACCCTCATAGTCAGATATTTTGGGACCCCTATTAACGCTGCAATATCTCCCCCTCTTGGAGAAAAGTCTTCTATGGAAGGTACAGCACTGGCATCCTTCTTGGATAAGGTCTTGACATGATGTGCCCTCCCTGCAACACATTCTCCCTCCAAATCACGAACATGGAATGTCTTCTTTGGTCCTGAGTAGGCCTCTTACTGCAATAATGTCCTTGCCCTGGGCAAGATGTGTTGTAGGTCTCTAGCTTTCTCCACAGCTTCAACGAGTGTGGTAGGTTTAGTGGATTTGACCAACCCTTGCAATGGTTCAGCCATCTCGTTAATAAACATGCATACCTTCCTACTCATAGTGAGGTTGGATACCATAACTGAAAGCTGCAAATACTCAGCAATATAATCCTCAAGATCTCCCTCTTTCTTGAGCTTGGTTAACTTGACAAAATGGGCTTCCGGATCTCTTAGATCAAATATCTCCACTAGTTTCTTGGTGAAAGCTAAGTATGAAGTGATTTTATGATGCCCAAGTGTGGTCAATCCATGAAACCACCATTATTGAGCTTCCCCTTCTAAGTGCGGCACAGCTATCTTGATGGCTTCTATCTCAGAAACCTTGTTGAGCTGGAAGTATGTGTCCAGCTTCTCCACCCAAGCCTTGGTTGTACACTTAGGTGTTCCATCAAATATGGGCAAGAAGAACCCTACCATACTGAGCTGTAGGGCTGATCCCTGCATCAAGTTCTCCTCCCTTTGATGAGGATTAATCCTCCTTCCATCCTGGATCCGGCAAAACTCCTGAAAGCTCAAGTGCTCCTTGAACCCTTGAGACTGGGATTCATATTCTTCAAAATATTCTCCCAGGTTCCCCTCCTTATCTCCTCCAGGTAGAAATGAAGGCATGGTATAGCATTGTGGTGCAGCTGGATGCTCCATGCCATCTGAAGTGATGGTGCTTGCTTCATGGCAAAACCCTATAGAATCCCCTTCCTGCCTCTTCTCCTTGAGGTCCCTTGCAATGTTCTGCAGTGTCTGAAGTAGGAGATTCGAAATATGCTCCTCCTTCGTGTTGAGGGTAGATTATCCCCACAAGCTGAGCCAAGAGCAGAGCTCCGATACCACTGTAATATTCCTTTTCAGGAATTTCTGCAATATCTTCAATGAGGACGTTGTATAAGGAAAACCATGCAATAAAAATGCACAACAGGACTAGGATCCTCTTATATATGCTACATGTAGCTTAAATATGAAATGGAATCAGAAACAAATCATTCTAGCTACACTAAACAGATCTCCCCAACTCACATATGCTCAAAAACACCCCAATCCCACATCTTCAAAAAATAGATTTGCTGAAGACTGCAACAGTGTTATTTTTATTAGGGAATCTATAGAAAAATATGATTTAATACAGATCTGGAGCTTTCATTAATCATAGAAACATAAATGAGAGGTTTTACCTCTTTTACAAGCACATCAGAACATCCCGGCAAGGGTTTCCGGCAAAATAACAATACAAAATGCAGCACTGCAGAAAATAACGTTGTACCCTGCAACTCTGTATTAGAAAATACTGAATTGGTTTGAAATAGATGGATAATACATAAATTTTCCCAAGGCCTTCTTTAATAGACCTCCCGGAGTGAAATAGACACCTCCTCCTCCAGAACAAGCACAAAATAGGAGGGTTTAACCCAGCAGCTGCTGCTACTGCAGAAATGACGCAGTCACTAGAAGGGACTACACTGTATATGATGTAGAATGGATATCCTCAAGATAGATGATGAAAAATAAGCTCAAGATCTTCCCCTTAGATCTCACAATCATCTAGACCAAAGGTGAAGATGGAATTCCCGCATGAGAATTCTTTGCACTAAACAGTGTTGCAACTCCGGCTAAACATCTGAAGCTTGCAATCAGTGAAAAGACCAAACAAATATGAATACTGAATGCCCTCCTTGTTGTTATCTCTTCCTTCTTATCCTTGGTGAGCTTCCTCACACCGGACCCCACACATTGATGAGGTGACTTCCTTGAGAAGATTCCCCTTTCAAAACTGCGATGCCCTAGTTGGTTTCCCTCTTGTAGCAGCGTTGTTGACTTGGTCAACTGGATCTAGTTCACCAGCATTGTCTCCTTTCACACCAAAGTGGCTTTATTTTGTCCTCCTAACCTGATCCCTTTTCACACTGGGATTTGTTTTATTTTTTTTCTACTCTTCTACTGCAAAAATGGAGCAAGTATAATATTCCAACTAGCAGTGGCTAACTGGGAATATTACAATGTACAAGGGTTATATCACCCCATTCAAGAACACTGTATTTATATCCATTTGGTGAATTTCCCATCCCATCTGTGCTACTTAGGACACAACAGATTTGATGGAGGTGTATCTGGCAACAGGGGCGAAGGTCTCCTCATAGTAAATTCCTTCCTTCTATGCATATCCCTTGGCCATGAACCTAGCCTTGTAATTCTCTATGCTGCTATTTGTAGCATACTTGATCTTGTAGATCCATCTCGAACCAACAACTGATATGTTCTCTGGTCTAAGCACAACTTCCCAGACATCATTAATCATGATAGAGCTATACTCTTCTACCACGTCATCCACCCAGACCCAATTTTTTATGGCCTCCTTAAAGCTAGAGGGTTCTTCAACCTGTGCTACCAAGGCTTGGTATATGTCAGGTTGTCTTCACTGCCTTTTTTGGTACTAGGAGCTCCAACAAACTCCTCTGCAGCCCTCAGTGTCTAGCATACTTCTTTGCTAGTTCTGCCACTGGTGGTGGGCGGCTCAACCAATTCCTCTTCCTGTTGTCCCATCTGTTGTGAACTATCTGGATTTTCCTCACATGAGGAAATATCAGTGCTAGTTACAGTGCTTGATCCATATGTTTTTCCACCTGTCGGTTCTCCTCCCTACCATTGTTGGACTAGAGGAACATCCTCATACTTCCCTCCAGTACGAATCTCTTGAGATTTCTGGAAAGCTTTGTCTTCCATGAACTTTACATCTCGTATGAATAATATCTTCCTGCTACCTGGATGTAGATTTTGTATGCCTTTGAATTCTCGTTGTATCCTACGAGATACCCTTTTTCTGTAGTCTGATCTAATTTTCTCCGCTTCTCATATGGAATATGAAAATATGCCACACTTCTGAATATCCTGAAATGACTCACTTATGGCTTCTTCCCTGTGAAGATACCCTCAAGCATTCTCTTGCCCAAATCTCTATGAGGAGTCCTATTCTAGATATATATTGTTGTGTTGCATGCTTATGCCCATAAGAATCTACGTAGATAGTCATACAACATTCCTTTTCATTAGGGGAATTTTGAGGTCTAAAATGGGCCTCCTAAGAAAAATGTACAACCAAAATAAACTCTATAAGAACCAATAGGATTCAAGATGATGATGTCAACCATCGGGGATGATTCACCATTTTTTAAGTAAAAGGGTAAAAATATTAAAAGATAATAAAATAATAAAACTACTTTTTCAACTCATATTTTCAACTCATATTTTCAACTTATCTCCCAAAATTTTTAATAATTTTTTGAGCGGGACTACTCGTTGGATGCAAAATTTAATTCATCATCCAAGGAGTACCCATGTTGCATACTTTCGATGGACCCTCCTATGCGAAAAATGAGAAATACATGAAAAAACATGATTGCAATCACATTTTTCATGTATTTCTAATTTTTCGTGTAGCATGGTCCATCGAAAGTATGCAACATGGGTACTCCTTGGATGAGGAATTAAATTTTGCATCCAACGAGTACTCCCGCTAGAAATTTGAGTAAAAACTTTGGGAGATAAGTTGAAATACAAGTTGAAAAAATAGTTTTTTTTCTTTTTTCCCTCTAGAATTTGATGATGTCATCAAATCTTATTTTATTATTTCCACTATTATTTTATAATTTCCTTAGGAGGCCCATTTTAGACCTCAAAATTCCCCTAATGGTTACCCAACAATAGTCCTATTCTTCTGCTCTGCAACTCCTTTCTACTCCGGGTTATATGGAGTCGTCCATTCTCTTTTGATATCCTCTCTTGTGCAGAATTATGTGAAGTCCTTGTCAACATATTATCCACCATTATCTAAGCGCAATACTTTTATCTTCTTCCCTATCAAGTTTTCAACCAGAGCTTTGAATTATCTGAACCGATCAAAGACCTCATCCTTGGTCTTTAAGAAGTAGATCCAAGTTTTCCTGGAGTGTTCATCAATAAAGGTGACGAAATATTCGGCACCACTAATAGCTCTAGTAGACGTTGGACCGCAGATATCTAAGTGTATTAGCCCCAATACACTTGGAGCCGTATTGTTGCTTCTGGAATATGTTTATTTAGTGTACTTCGCTAGTATGCATCCTCTGCATACGTCATCGTGCTTGGTACTTAAGACAAGAACTCCCATAACATTTTCTCTGAGTATCCTCAGAGCTCCACGTTGTAGATGCCTCGTTTGTCTGTGTCATAGCTCATTCAAGTCCTTTTCACCATTGATATCAGTTCCTACCAATTCCATTGGATACTCGAGCTGCAACCTATATAGTTTGTTGCTTCAAGTTCCAATATAAGATTTTTTCTTCCATCTTGGATGCTTGGCGTTCCTTCCAATGAAGTACACATCATACCTCTTGTCCTGCAACTGGGACACTGAAATTAAATTCATTCCCAATCCTCGCACATGCAGCACATTCATGGCTCAGAGGTTATCTCCTACTTCTATCTAAAATGTTATGGTCTCTCTTCCTATTGGGGTACACTTCATTTTGTTTCCCATAGTAATCTGGAAGTTCATTTGTTCTTCTTGATAGCTCAAGAAATATTCTTGTACTCCAGTCATATGAGATGAAACCCCGCTATCAATGTACCAATCATCGACTGATGTAGAATTCGATATACAAGCAAATTCTTCTTCCAATCTGGAAGAAAATTATGAGATGTCATGATCTTCCATCGTGTTATTTCTTTTCTCTGGCAGCCTCTCCAGAAAAACTATGTAATCCCTCTAGGGTTCGATTTGTTGCCAATGTAGCACCACGACTTCCCTTCAACACAAATTCTTTTGTGCCCTTTCCCAATCAAGCCCTGATACCATGTGAAAATTTCTAAAGCGAAATCCTACTGCAGTATCTGATATTATTTATTCTACTTATTATTCAACAATAAGTTATTTATAGAAATTACTTCAGTAAATATCAAAATAAATTCTACTACAACCTTCACAAATAAAATAGTGAGAAAAATATAAATAAATACTAGCACAAGAGTGACAATTATTTTTGGACAATTGTCCCCGAAAAAATCCACTGCGGGAAAATTGGTGCAGCAGATGAGGGTTTCTTTCTTATTGTTCAGCAAAAGTTTCTTGTACAAATAGAAATCAATAGTAATGAAGTGAAATCTCTGTGATAACACTGGAAAACTTTTCTCACAGTTTTCTGACGAAAATCTGATCTCTAAGAGGCCTTGCTGGCCCTCCTGTGTCACCATTTTGCAGCTCTGCGTCACTGCTCTATGTTGTCCAACTGTTTCTTCTACGCTATCCCTTCTCTGCACTGCTTCACCTGCCCTTACACTCCTTACTAATGTTAATACCCTCTATGTCCTGTCCACCTGCAACTCTTCCTCTGAATCGATTTCTCTTATCTAACTTCAGCAACTGAGAAAATCGATTTACTTGAGCAACTAAGTATCTGCTCTAGTGTGTTTTCCAAATGACCCTCAAGCTTCTTTAAATAATCTTCAAGTTGAAATTCAATGGCCCAGATTAGAAGCTAATCAATGGCTAAGATCATTTTGACTTGATCCTCATCTTATTCTAGAAGTTACACCCACAGTTTAGATTAATACCCATTAATTATTTTAATTCCCTAAGTTTAGAGTTAGGGTCACATTACAAATAATTAATTTATCAAATAAAATTGTATCCAAGTGGAATTTCCCAAAAAAAATCTAGGTTTTCTGGAATACATGTGGCTAAGCCTCTCCACAAAATTTGAGACTTAGAGCACATCTGATGCTACCACAAATCAGCAGAGCCGACATGAGATTAATCTTTGTTTTTTAGTTCGACTTCAAGAGAAGGACTAGTGCTTGTCATTGGAGGGCATCTAGACATTTTGATAGACTCATATAAATTGTTGTATCCCCAATAAGGGTTCTTCATATGTGACATTGACTCTTTTACTTTAATGACAAATCCTAAGGCTCTCAATGGGAGCCATTTAAATAAAATATCTTTCTCATGAAACCCATGAAGAAAGCATTACAAAATAATTTTATTATTTTTCGTCTTTTTATTATTTACAAAAATCACAATTACATGTAATTATGAAAACTAAACCTAGTTACACTTTCCAACGTATTTCAATACAATCCTTGATTCTTCAGAAAAGCGAGGCAATATTATCAAGGATCCCTTTCGCGAAAGAATGGAAGGCATGGTTAGTGAATGGGATCATTCTTGATATCATGCCTAAAAAAGGAAAATATCCTTGGAATAATAGGCAGAGCGAAACATGTCGCATAACAACATGATTGGACAAGTTCCTATAACATATTAATTGGTTGATCAAGGGGAATGATTATACATCCCCAATATTAACTCAAGACGACTCGAAACACTGGTCGATTTCGCTAGAGATAGAACCTTTGGAGAATATGTGACTAATACCTTTCATATACAAGCCATTATGGCTAATGGAAGGTGGAATGATTAATTTAATAATGCAGATTTGAACGACCCTAGTGAAAGGATGTCCTTCTTATGTTTAGGATTTAAAGTAAAAAGCAGTAAAGAAGGTTATACATCTTTGGGTGTGTTATCACAAATCATTTCAATTTTTTATTGATAGGGTCATTAGCATAGGTGTCATTTGTCTCATAAAATTGGTTCGTGAAATTGATGAAAACTCATGAATTGATCACTATCCTAAGTTTATAAAGTCCATTTTTCATGCCCATTACAGTCAAATCTATAAAAATCCACCTTAGGTTCACATGCATTGGTTTAAAATTCGTTTTTAGCCACCTATCTGATTTTTCCCGATTCTGCAACGAATATAACTGGAAACAGGCAGATTTCGCTATGAAATCACCTGACCATTTTGTAGCGAATCTGCCAAGTTTATAACTAAAAACGTTGAGGAATAGTGTTTTTTTCTGCACCAATAAAGGGGGTAATGAGATGTCAAGTTTTTAGTGGTTTAGGGTGAATGTGAAGTCATGTGATCGGTTATTACAATCATCCAAGCATACATAATCATAAGTTTCATTCATCATTACCTTTCACTCATCCCATTTGTCATTATTCCTCCTATATTTTAATTCCACTTTTTAAACTCACCTCCATATTTGCATGCAACACTTGATTAGCATCCTTGAAGCGTCCAGCTCCATTGCAAGCAGCTTGTTTTTCATTTGTTTCATTTTAGCTGTCACATTTTTAAGAAGGCAGCGTAGTATAAAGGAAGATGGCCATGAAGAAGAAAACAAACAAAGGAGGCTCCTATGTGAGATATGAACCCATGGACCTCAAACTAATAAATCGAAGACCCTATTGTTGTGGAGGACTTCATCAAAGTGGGTTACATGAGATTTTACCAGAAGATACAAAGGGATTTCTGTATTTTTTGACTTTTTGAGCAGTCAACTTCAACAGAATTTTCTGGGCAAACAAAGATGAATTCTAAAAACATGAGAGAGGTTATTTTCAAGCACATACCAAAGAAAATTAACCTCTTTCACTTTTCTTATAGGTGCTACAAATTGGGAGATTCAGAGATGTCTTTGGGCTCTATTTTCATAATGTGTTTTTTCTTGTTTGAGACATGTTTTTCAAATGCAGTTTCCGAAAACCTGAAGATGTTTTTCAAAAAACCAAGAGAGTTTTTTCTTCAGAATGAGTTGATTTACATAAACCTCCTCCTATTTTTCAACATCTATCAAGGATTCAGAGATATGAGATCATTTCTGAGCCCTAATTTTCAGAAGAAAAAAAAAAAGCTTCATTTTTATTTGTAAATGAACTTGCTAAAGTTGAAAATGTTGCTTCTTGAGGAGGGTAAGAAGTATTTTGAAGCAAATTTTCCTTATCATGCTTCATCTTATCATATTACGCAGTCATAAGAAAATTTTGAAGAAGGAAAGCACAATTTTCAAGTTTTCTTTCAATTAGGCTATTTCGTAGCGAATCCTAGGCTTGAAGCCCAGATTTTGCTACAAAATCGTTGTAGGTGAATTTTTACTTCAAAACACAGCTATGGTCAAAATCAAAGTGTAAAAAAAATTGTAATTAGCTCATTAGCCCCAAGGAAGACCCTCTAATAGTCAGAAAGGTGGTTATGCAAAAGCTGGATTTTGGAGTTCACTACGAAATGAGCGCTACGAAATTTTCTGTACATGATTGTTTTAGCAGTCAACTTGAAGTTTAATTTCTGACCAAATGAAAAAGGATTTTGGAAATATGAAATTCTTTAGCACAGGCCCATCTACAAAAACCTCTCTCATTTTCTACAAATCCATCAAGGTTTGGAAATTATGCACTCATCTTTGAAGCCTATTTTTCAGAATTTTCACTAACCAGATTTATGAAAAAATTGTAAAATTCGACTTGGAGGATGTCTAGCTCAGCATCCACATGGAATAATGACACATCAACACTCCAATGCACTCATAAAATTAGTTGGTGGCAGTTGATAAGGGTTATTAAATGGATTTGTTGAATTATTTAATGAAAGAAGAGTCCTTTTTGTATTCAAACTCCGCAAAATAGAAATATCCCTAGGAAGTCTCCAAGTGATGTAATCCTATTTGAAATAGGTCTCTAAGGTGGGAATTCGAAGCTAGAAAGGTGGAAAATTATTTGTATGAGTCCTCACTCTATAAATGAGAGAGTTTTAGAGTTAGAAAGGGTTGATTGATGACATGCTACAAGCTACTTTGTAATATTTTTCAGTCAGTATATACAATTGCAGAAAACTTCTCTCGGACCTGAGATTCATCATGTGCTCTCATATATGTTTATCTTATCTATCTATTTGATGTTTATTCAGTTTTATTTATTTGTAATCACTTGGAATTCATGGTTAAACATGCTCCAATTTCCTGTATGCACATGGTTTACTTTTCAAGTTATGTTTTGATGAGAGTACACACATGCCTCAGCTTCCATGTTAGATGTTTTTCATGTAATTGAGTTCCCTTTGACTCCATGGCCAATGGTAGCTATCAGTTCACATCCTTCACCTGCATAAAAAAACATTCAAAACACGCACTCAAGAGTTATCCGTCTCTATTTCCAAGCATTCTCTATTGAATATCATACAGTTACTTTGAGAGAGCCCTTTCAGGCTGAAGAGGCTAATCTTCAGTCAAAAGTTGGTTTGAAAGAGTTACTCTAGGTTGTCTCGTGGAGCAGCCCATCTGTTGATCAGAACTGGATCAACGACCTAAGGATTAGCTCAAAATTCAAAGTTATAGGATTGAGTTGAAACCAAAATGGTTGCAGAAGTCTCGTCTTCTTGATTCCAGCTCCGCAAACGGTTCGAAAAACGGACACCGTATGAAGAATTTATTGCACTTTGAATGTCGAGTGGGTTCGGCGGAACACGGACGGGCCAGCCCTCCTCCCATGGAACCTCATCATATGACCAGTGTGGGAGCTTAAGGAGCCTAATCTCAGGTTTAATATTTAATTAAGATTCAGTTAAGTGGATTTTAATATGGCAGAGATTCTGGAGGCGCTCCCAAATTTAGGCGGACTTCCACTTTTAGTGGAGTTAACTAGCAGTTGCCCCACATTTAGTGGAGGAAATTGGGGCAAAGTTGTTTTGGTCATAACTCCCTCATTATTGAACCAAATTGGATGAAATTTTGATCAATTTTGGGTTTCTTCGACCTTTTGGAGACTTTGGGATAGGTTTTAGGTCGAATGGAGGTGATCTTCAGCAGCGTTTTCTTCATGGAAGATGAAGGAGCCATAAGGGCCACCATGAGACAAATTCAATTTGAGGCCTAAATATGGGAGTTAGAGTCATTTTCCAAAGTTCCAATAGTCTAAATTGGATAATTCAGATGTTCTGAATCTGATGAGATGGTTTTCAAAGCTTGTAGAGAACGTTTGAAGGCCGAAAAGCTTCAGTAAAGTTCCAGGGGCCATTAGTGCCATCTTTTGCCATCAGCAGTGCAGGGCTTAGCCAGAGTTGCTTGAGACCATATGCAGAGAACCAGTGGTCATTATTGACTGAAAACATCATTATGAATTTAATGAAAGGGGTTTCAGCAAGTTTTGAAGACTTGTAGAGGTCGAAAACTCAGCAGAGAAGTTTTCTTTGACCCTAGTGCCAGGGGGGTGCCGACAATGTTTGGAAGCGAAACCAGAGCAGCTGGAGGCTATTTTTTATGAACCAAGACTCTATCTTGATTATTTCAGTAATTTTGGAACCAATGGAAGTGGTTTCATAAAAATTTTAGAACTTCTAAAGCTCGAGAAGCTGATGTGAAGTTTTGGGCAGCCCTAGGCAAACCGTGGAGGATAGCCTAGTTTGGGGATGATATGCTCAATTTGAGCAATTTATCCGTTGGTATTTGGTGTATGATGTGTACTGGATACAGCAGTAGTGGTTTCAGTAACAGAAACAAGAGCCTAAAGTTGTTTGCAGAATTTTGACAACCAATTGAGGGATATTTATGGTATTTTCAGTCCTTTGGATCATTGTTGTATTCATTGGAATTAAGTATTTACTTTGTAAAAAAACTTACCATAATCCCAAAGAGCTGAGTCATGATGACAAAGCTCAAAGGAGATGTAGCCCACGAGATTTCGGGTGAACTCCTAGATTACAATTGTTGTTGTGTTTGAATGATTATTTGCTGCATTATGTTGTTGTCATACATGTTAAATTACAGCAAGAACAAATGAAGTTAAGACACATAAACAGTAAAATTTCATACACCACTTTAAAGTAAATAATTCTGCAAAGTTGTCAAGTAAAAGCTAGATCATTTTAATTAAAACTGAGTGGTAGGTTCTTGAAATACATACAAGTTATCTAGACCATTTTCAGATCAGGTTGGTATCATAGCATAGTTGTTTGCTTGACAGATCACTTGGTTGCTTAATTGTACAGCTTGAAAGGTGTTTAAACAGTGTAAAAGATTGATTGTTTTACTGTTTGCAAACTGATTGTTGTTTGAGTTTGCTTGAGTTTTGGGGATAGCTAATGATTAGTTAAGTCTTGGAAAGGACAAAAAGGAAGAAAAGGCATTACGGCATATTCCTTACCCCAAGGGACCTCAAGGTCACTTTTGGAACAAACCCTCTTGACGATTGTTTGTTAAGAAGCTCTTAGAATTTGTTGTTTGGTTACTTGACTAAGAGTTTGTCTTTACATCCATTTGGTTTTTAAAAGCCTTTCATTTGTTTTGAAAGCTTTGAGAACTTTGTTGAAGTTCCTTTTGTTCATTAAGTGAAGTTTCCTCCTTCACAAGGTTTTTTGATGATGATATGAAGCGTGACTTTATTATATTGAAAGACATGGTGGAGATTTTGTTTGAGGATAAACGAGAAAGCACTGAACTTCGTGAACAGTTGTTTGCCATGAAGGAAGAGAAGGAAGAAATTCTTCAAAGATTCCATGATATGGAGAGGCAACTCCATCAAGCCCAAGAGCCTTTGACCAAGAAAATGCATGAGGAAAAGGTAATCCATTCTAACTTGTCTTCAGTTTCCTTATTAGAGAGATGTGTTGTTTCTTTCGAAAAACATACAAGAGGTATAGGGTCCAAGTTAATGATTAAAATGGGCTATGAAGGTAAGGGTCGGGGTTAAGTAAGCATGCACAAGGCATGGTTGAACATGTTCTTGTTGAGGAACAACCCAAGAATCTTGGTCATGGTTATGTGCAATTTAATGGCGAAGACTCCAAAGACATGAAGGCATGTGAGGCTATTTCAAAGAGAACTTTTATTCCAAGTTCTAAGATGCAAATATGTCAAATTTGTTTCAAAGATGATTGCCATTGCGTTAAGCCTTTATTGCAGCAAGAATATGGTAGACATGCAACTTTAGATAGTTTTCAAAACAAGAACGATGATGTTAGTCTGCAAATGAAAGATGCAGCCTCTACTAGTTCATCTCCTCAAGAAGGCAAGAAGGGTGAACATTCAAAGCAGTGCATCTTCTCATGATCAATTTTATTGTGTTTCTGCAAAGCATGATAATTTTGCATGCTTAAATGGAAGAAATATTTGTTGTACATATTGTGGTGGATTTAACCATGTTGTTTCGAGATGTTGGATGAGGAAGAAAGAATACAGGAAGCAGATGAAGCAAAGACAACTGTCAAAGAAGTTGCATAAGATTTGTAGATTTTTCCAAAAGAAGGGACATGATGTCTCTCATTGTTGGACTTTGCATCCAACTAGTTTTCCAAAGCACATGAAGCAAGAGGACAGGAAGATTGGCGCAAGTGAAACTGCGGATCTCATTGTCGATGTGAAAATGGAAGATTCACATGAAGAAGTGTTGCAGCAGTAAAATTCGCCATGGAGGTGGCTTGGAAAGAAGTGGATGGACTTCTTAACACAGTAAGAAATACTCATTTGTACATATGCACATTTTGGTTGTATGCATGTATTTCTATTAAAAAGTTTGATGCAAGATTGCATATAAATGTGGTTCAGTTGAAGGAATTTCTTTGTTGTTGCAAAAATTTTCCGTGGAGGTGTAAAAGATGAGTATGATACTCACTTATATTGCAGCGATATCTTTTAGTTCAGCTCTTTAGCCACCCACATGTTTTTGGGATTATGTACTTGTTAGTACTTGAAAGGAAGAGTTGAAGGTGTACATGTGCATGGAAGTTTATGTGTAAATAGCGAGTTGTAAATAGGTTCATTATACATTGATACATACACGTGTTTATCAAGATGTATCATGTTGTTTATCGACTTGTGTCGATTGTGTCGCACATGTTTGTCGACTTGTGTCAATTGTGTTGCACACTTTTTACATTGATTTTGTATCAATTGTATAACACATTTTATGACAACTTGTTGTTGATGTCGCATGTTGCACGACTTATGTTTGAGCCACCTTGGATCATTGATCAAGGCAGCGATATTCAGATTCTTTCTGCAAATTTCTCGCCAGAAATTTTCTGAGTAAGTGCAAGAAAGGCAGCTCTTGACAGGAAGATAAGCGCATCGAGGAAGGGAAGTGTGAATTGCTTTATAGTTGTGGTTAAAAGTCACTAGCCATGCAAGGCAAGATTTTGGAGGCTAAAGAGAAGAGGGTGCAGTACTCTCATTTTCTGTAGAGATCAGTTTCAGTAGTCCAAGAGAGATTTTGGGGTCCAAAAGCTTCTCATTTGGGAGGTGTGATCAGAACTGGATCAAGGACCTAAGAATTAGCTCAAAATTCAAAGTTACAGGATTGGGTTGAAACCAATATGGTTGCATAGGTATCGTCTTCCTAATTCCAGCACCGCAAACAGTTCGAAAAACGGACACTGTATGAAGAATTTATTGCACTTTGAATGCCGAGTGGGTCCGGTGGAGCACAGAGGGGCCATCCCTCCTCCCATGGAACCTCATCATATGACCAATGTGGGAGCTTAATGTTAAGAGCACTTAAGGAGCCTAATATCAGGTTTAATATTTAATTAAGCTTCAGTTAAGTGGAGTTTAATATGGTGGAGATTCTGGAGGCGCTCCCAAATTTAGGCGGACTTCCACTTTTAGTGGAGTTAACTAGCAGTTGCCCCACATTTAGTGGAGGAAATTGGGGCAAAGTTGTTTTGGTCATAACTCCCTCATTATTGAACCAAATTGGATGAAATTTTGGTCAATTTTAAGTCTCTTCGACCTTCTAGAGACTTTGGGATAGGTTTCAAATTGAATGGAGGTGATCTTCAGCAGATTTTTCTTCAGGGAAGATGAAGGATCCATCAAGGCCACCATGAGACAAATTCAGTTTGAGGTCTAACCATAAGAGTTAGAGTCCTTTTCAAGAGTTCCAATAGTCTAAATTGGATAATTCAGATGTTCGGAATCTGATGAGATGTTTTTTCAGAGCCTGTAGAGAATGTTTGAAGGCCGAAAAGCTTTAGTAAAGTTCCAGGGGCCATTAGTGCCATCTTTTGCTAGCAGCAGTGCAGGGCTTAGCCAGAGCTGCGTGAGACCATATGCAGAGAACCAGTGGTCATTATTGACTGAAAACATCATTATGAATCTAATGACAAGGGTTTCAGCAATTTTTGAAGACTTCTAGAGGTCAAAAACTCAGCAGAGAAGTTTTCTTTGACCCTAGTGCCAAGGGGTGCCGGCAGTGTTTGGAGGTGAAACCAGAGCATCCGGAGGCCGTTTTTGATGAACCAAAACTCTATCTTGACTATTTCAGTCATTTTGGAACCAATCGAAGTGGTTTCATAACATTTTGAGAACTTATAGAGCTCAAGAAGCTGATGTGAAGTTTTTGGCAGCCCAAGGCAAACCGTGGAGGATAACCTAGTTTGGGGATGCTGTGCTCGATTTGAGCAATTTATCAGTTGGTATTTGGTGTCTGATGTGTATTGGATACAGCAGTATTGGTTTCAATGACAGAAACATAATTCTGAGGGAGTTTGTGCCATTTAGAAGCTCAGAGTAGCTTAGTGCACTGACAGAAGGAATCGTGTCAACAAGAGCCTAAAGTTGTTTGCAGAATTTGGACAACCAATTGAGGGATATTTATAGTATTTTCAATCCTTTGGATCATTGTTGTATTCATTGGAATTAAGTATTTACTTTGTAAAAAAACTTACCATAATCCCAAAGAGCTGAGTCATGATGACAAAGCTCAAAGGAGACGTAGCCCACAAGATTTTGGCTGAACTCCTAGATTAAAATTGTTGTTGTGTTTGAATGATTATTTGTTGCATTATGTTGCTATCATACATGTTAAATTACAGCAAGAACTGTTGAAGTTTGCAACAAGAAACAGTGAAGGAGGCATCCTGAAACATCATCCTTGATCCTAGTTGGAAAATAATCACCTAAACTAGGTGGGGCCCACACAGGCTATTTTTAGGTGTATGCCTATTTTTAGACATGGTGAGCATATTCTATATGTAGCAGGAGGCTATTTGTAGATGGTTGGTCAAATGTGAAAAATAGACGAAATTCTATTTTTAGAAGATTGGGCGAAGTCTATTTATATATCATTGATCTAAAAATAGATGCATGTCGATTATTATTAGCTCTTAATAATAATCAGACAATAAACAACAACTTATTCTCTTGGAGCACTTTATTTCAGTGAACAGATTTGGAAAATCAGTGGGTTGAAGGAATTACGCAATTCCCAAGGGTTTACTGGAGTTCATGCATGGAGGATTCAGTTAGAACTCAAGTGGAAGAGTTATGACAGAGTTGGAAGAGTAGTTTATGGAGTTGTATTCAGTTTAACTCAGTTAGACTCAGTTGAGCTAGTTGTATCTAGTCTAACTGAATGATACACTAGTGAGAGTGGAGTGAATTAATTAGTTAATTAATTCACAAATAATAATTCATTAATCAACTGAACAATACAGCAGTTAACTACAGTGCATGTCAGTTCCAGTGGAGACCTAGAGGAGAGATAGGTGAAAGGGCAAGATGGACTATCCGTTGTGACTACTAGTGATGCATGAATTGCATCTACATATACATTGGTGTTGCCAATGATAACAACGCATTCAATGAAAGTGGGATTACATTGAATTGGTCTTTGTAATCAGCTTGGATTGCGCAGTGGAGGCAAGCTAGCAGGAGGCAAAGATCGATGCATGGATTTGCAAGATTGGTCATGATTAGTGTATGACGATTGTACTGTACTGAGAGCTTGTGATAAGCTTTGTATGCTTGTATGAGATTGTCATATGATCTCCATGTTACATAATATATAGTTGGGGTTTTCAGCGTCAGACTTTCTCGTTAAACAACTGTGTTATGTGTTTTTTTATTGCTTCATGTGTTTTGCAATTGTTAATTAAATTACCGCAAGAATTATAGTGGAAGGACTCTGTATTTTGCAAAAAGATAAATATTGTTAGATCAGGAGAGTCCGGATATATGCATGCTTATTGTATATAATTTTCTACAAGAACAAATGAAGTTAAGACACATAAATAGTAAAATTTCATACACCACTTTAAAGTAAATAATTCCGCAAAGTTGTCAAGTAAAAGCTAGATCATTTTAATTAAAACTGAGTGGTAGGTTCTTGAAATACGTACAAGTTATCCAAACCATTTTTAGATCATCTGTACCAACTTAGTGATAATAGGGTGAAAGAGAAATATAAACCCCCAGGTATGAAAACGATTGAAGTAATATGACTAGAGCAGGTCGAGAAGTATTAGAGACTAAAATCTCAAAGCATTTGGCTAAAAGCTAGTGATCAAAATGCTTATTTCTTCCACAAGCATACCAAGGCTCCGGAATTTTGAAATCAAGGGAGATAGCTCCAAAAGGTAAGTCTACAATCACATCCTTTTCTGATATAAAAAAGGAAGTTGTTTTTCATTTTCAATCCCTTTACTCTGAAGATTTAGAAATAGATCTAGATGATGTAAAGGAATTTCTATCATGTGTTCCTTCAATTGTTTCAAATCAAGAAAATCAACAATTATTCCATACAATTAAGGAAGAAGAAGTGATCAAGGCAATATGGTCTTTAGACCTTGATAAAGCCTCGGGATCATTTTGGTCATTGATTAAAAAATATTTGATGTGAATGTTAAATCAAACTAGAGAAAAAGAAAAATTGGGTGGAGGTACAAATTCATCCTTCCTAGCTCTGATTCCCAAGGAACCTAAGCCTATTAATTTCTCTACGTTTAGGCCCATACACTTTGTAATGCAATATATAAAATCCTAACTAAAGTAACAGTCAATCAATTGAAGAAGATATTTCCAACAATAATATCAAAGAGTCAAGGGGGCTTTACAGAGCAGAGGCAAATATTGGACAATGTTATTTTGGTTCAGGAAGAAATCCACTCCAGCAAAGAAAGAGTCATCTTTATGGTTGGAATTTCTCTGAAGATACATTGAGGGATATATCTAACTTACTTGAATTTCCTATGGAAATAGGGTGGAAATACTTCAAATATTTAGGGGTCCTCATATCAATGGGAGCTTCGAATATGGAAGACTAGGATGAGGTCCTTCAAAAATTCAAGAAAAAAATACAGTCTTGTGGCATGTATTGGATTAATGAAGCGGTTCGAACAATTCTAATTAAATATGTTCTCTCCTCATAGTCAATCTTCAGCTTCCCAAAGTATATGGAGGACCGGCGATTAAAGATCTATATTTTATGACTCTCGCGATGGGAGATAAAATTGTATGGTGGTTAATCTCTGGGTCTAAGGAGTGGAGGAAGCAAGCCTTTCTTCATAAATATTTTCATAAAAATAGGCTCCTCGGGGTTGAAAAAGCTGCTTGGAAAGGGAGAAGATCAAAGATATAGAGGTCGTGCAAAGAAGAAGCTCCAATAATATTAGAGAGCCTAAGCTAGAGGGCCAACAATGGAGCACAAATTATTATATGGAAAAATAGTCTACTTTCAGATAGGACATTGGGAGAACAAGAAGAAATTGGTCAATTGATTAATTGGATGAAGAGAATAGGATGAGTGAGGTTGAAAGATATCTCAAAATTGGACATCCAAGGTTTACAGAAAGGCTAGACATATTCATATTTTCCGTTAAATATTCAACCACAATGGGATAAATTAACCTCCATGTAAAAGGATTAGCGCCCATATCTGTAATGTCCAAAAATCAATGTCCATGGAATGTTAGCTCACCTCAAAGATCATTAAACAAGGATATGAGTTGTTGGTGAAAAGGATCTCGCATCCTGCGCCTAATAGACTATGGAAGAAAATATGGCAGAGGGATGGAATTCCTAAAGTCAATATGGGTTGATTCATGTCAAAATCTTAACTGCAGGAAATCTTTAAAAAAGGAATATTCAAGGTATGTCAAGATGTGTGCTTTGAAAGGCTAGTGAAGAAAATATCCCTCAATTATTCAAGTATTGTCCTTTCTCTTTGGCGGTTTGGAAAGAAGTATTTGAAAAGGTAGACTACATCGATAAAATTCTGAAATCTTGGGCTGATATGTTTGAAAATTTAAGGAATAAATTTCTTGGCCTAGAAAAGAAACATCTATCTCAATGAGATGTTGGGAATCTATGCTAGTCAATTTGGCTTGCTCAAAACAAAGCAATTTTCAAAGGGGAACAATCAATTCCTACAATGGTGGCTCATAAAGCTTCATGTCTTTAATTCAAAGTTGTCACAGTTCTTGCTTATAAATAGATTGAGATGGAAGAAATATTACCATTTGAAAGGGAGTGGGTTAAATTAAGCACTATAGTTTATCAAGCTAGAGGCATTGATCATTGTCCAATTGCCAAGCAAAATTGTTATATCAAAATGGAATCATCTGAATTCCAATGATAGCGAGTGAACAAAGGGAAATATTCTTTGTTCTTTAATGGAGCCTCAAAAGGCAATCCAGGGGTGGCAGGAGTGGGAGGGGTAATATTTCACCTCGATGAACAAAAAGAGATTAAATTGCCTAGGGATTGGGCATTTCAACCAATAACCAAGTTCAATAAGCGCTGTGGCATGGATTGGAGTGGTAAATAACAAGTAGAATCTTTAAGATTATGGTGTTTAGTGACTCAATGCTTATGATCTGACAAGTTCAAAAATTCAGGGAAAAATATAATTCCTCTCTTCCCCTACCTTACAAAGGATTATTTTGCAAACTCATCAATTTGAACATATTGAATTCTATCACGTGTACATAAACCTCAACACAAAGGTTGATATAATGGCCAACAAAGGAACAACATTGCCCCAGGGGATTATGGAAAAGGAATCGGGTTCATCATTTTATCTCCCAATCCCATGAACAATATGAAACAATACCCATTCTTCACAAAAGAAATTTATGACCATCTCCGTCAGAAAATTCGCTTCAAGAGCAAACCAAGGAATTCATAGCGAGATCTGACATCAAGCAAGTCAAGGATAGTAATACCTCTGATGTTCTCAAGAATAGATAGGTCGCACAATAATGAACTTCGCATGTATGGCATGAAGGTGTGGTAGTATAGTCCTATGGGCAACAACAAATGGTGTACCTGTGTAGTACCAAGTGCAAACAAGGGGACGCAAGCTCACTTATCAACAGTCAAACCTTAATGGAAGCAGGCGATTAATAGGTCATTTCAACAGAGAAGGGCCTTAACTTCCCTGGACCCTTTCATAGTTTTCCTTCCTTGGCATTCAATTCAGGAAATCAACAGTGTTGATTACACGAATATGGTAGATTTTCACTCAATCGCAATGGAATGGCACTTTAGGGGAGGAGGTAGCTTTAAAACCTTTGAAGTTCCTTTCCAAAGGAACTAGAATAATTCTCGCTAATGAGAGCTAAAAAAGGGCCGGATATAAATTTTAAAAAATAGAGTGTTACGAAGTAAATTGTAGCGTTGAGGAACATCAATGGTTGGGAATGATGCAAAGCTCCAAAATCAAATGCATGAGAATTTGAATGTGCTCCTGAATTGGCTATTGATTACGATAGAAAGATTGTTGCAAGCGGCGATGAGGAGGATTGAACTGAAAGTAGAGGGGACACAAACAAAGTTGCAATTATTGGAAATGAAATATGTTCAGCTGGAAGAGAAGTTTTAAAAAACAAAGGTAGAGTGTAACACTGAACTGGTTGTTATGGACATAAAACTGATTGATTTGGAGGAAAATCTAAGCAATAGAGAACAAGATGTTTTCGCAGAGACAAAGTCTAGTGAGGAGCCAGAGAAAAAACGAGTCAAACTTACATTAGATCGAGAGAAAAAGAATGAAGACAATGACCTTGAACTCCAGAGGTAGGGTCGTCCAATGTTAATTAAACAGTTATGCTTTGAGATTTTGGTATGTACTTCAAACATAAACTGATAGCAGGACTCACTTTTAGATTTTATAGTAGGCATATGTTTTGAATAGTTGATAAAAAACCTAGTAGACATAGGCTATCTACATTTTGTATGAGATTTAACCCAAAAACCAACCCTTTTATAATATAAATTATCTATCTGTTTCTAAAAATTATCACAAAATTAATATAAATTTATTTTGAAAATAATAAGCAAAGTAATTCTTGCTCCCTTCCTATTGAAAAATATAATGAATAACCAAACTCTAACAACATAGACATTCTATCTGAAAAATTCCCAAATTGTAAAAATGATAAAAATCATCATCTCAAATAAGATACGGTACTTCACTGTACATACTTTATGAGAATACCTTCATTTTTTTTTACTTCGAAATAAAACAAAATTGCTCCAAGTTTTTTAAGAGCTGAGGCGTCACTGTACATGCTTTACAATAATACTTTCATTTTACTTTTCAATAAAAGAAAGTTCATCCCAATTTTTCAAATATATTATAACAGGGTATTCATTTTATCCCATTTTCTAAGATATTATAATAGGGAATTCTTTTGAATTGAAACTCAAAACCCTCAACGGTGAAGGAGAATTCATTTTAGGGAGAAAGTCAAGTATTGCTTTAGCGGCAGAGTCCTTTGCCATTTTTACACGTGGCATTGGTTCACCATGATAGTATCGAGTCCATCCATTAGTTATTGTATTGACACGTACTGAGTAAACAAATTGTTTTTTATTTGGAGGACCTTCTTCCTTCTCAAGCCTGCAAAAAAATGATGTTTGGTTGGGTAAGAGACAACAAGCATACTTGATCTAACAACTTAAAATACATAAATAAAAATTCAAAATTCTTAAAACACAGGATAATTTGATGCATTTATTTATATCTTCAAATAAAAAAAATTAAACTATTTTTATAAATAAAATGATAATAATATTTTTATTTATTTTAATTTTAATATCTAAAAAATATAATAATTTAATAATAAAATAGACTAGCTGGGATAAGCATATTGTTAAGGTACTCTTTAAAAAAAATTGGCAAAGTTCAAAACCTAGTTTATCTATATTTACAATAGGGACACTTGTGAGCACTTAGTAGTTATAGTGTGATCTATATTTAGAGTAGGGGTAGTTGTGAGCACTTAGTAGTTTAGTGCTAGTGGTTAGAATAAACAGTGTGTGGCAGGTGATCAATTTGTCATTTAAATAAATAAAATATTTAAAGGAAAAAACCTTAAAATGTAAAGAATATAATAATTTAATTTAAAAATATGTAATAGAGTTTCTTAAATGTAATATGGAATGAATAAGTTCATTATTTTAATGAAAGTAAATACCTAATTTTTAAAACAACCTCCTCTCAAGTGTGTTAGAGAGATAATATTAGTATATTTGAGAGACAACGCAAAAGTCAAACATAAATGTTAAAAACATAAATACACAAATACACCCGAGAGAATGCTAAAACTTAAGTGCCTTTTGGCTTTATAACATATAACATAGAGTATTTTGGATCAAGGAGATTATAAGATGACGTACCACAAATGAGGGTTTGAGTTATCCCTTCAGATAGGGGCTATGGGCCCAAAAAACAAACACACATCCCAAGAGTGTAATTACACCAATATATAAAGTTTGATTAGTTTAGCCTTAACCATAAATAGTAATATAATTAAAAAATAATATCATCGTAACCACAATTCCAAATTCATGACAATACATACGAATGGGTTCTCAATCAAAAGTATAGATTGCACCAATAATTCCAACACCCACCTTCAACTAAATTGGGAGGCACGTAGAAAAGTCATTACATGATAGAAGATTATGTTAGGAACATAATAAATAATAAATAATTAATATATTGAAGAGACGTGTCCTAAAAGACATGGCTATTTGTAAAGGGGTATCTTGCGTAGTATATAAGCAAGGCTCTCATTTGTAACATCTCCTTATTCCATTCATAGTCAATACATTTTTATATATTTTTATTTTACATGGATGTATTAATATTCCAAATATTTTAATAATTTTCCGCGAGTAACGACCTTGTTGTTACATAGAATGTTAAGAACATAATATATAGTAATTCGTAAATAATTAGCATATTGAAGAGACATGCCCTAAAGGACATAACTATTTGTGAAGGAGCACCTTGCCTAGTATATTTGCAGGGCCCTCATTTGTAACATTTCATTATCTCATTCATATAAGCAGGGCCCTCATTTAGTATTCTAGATAATTTAATCATTGTCCATGAGTATTGTAGTTAGGGAAAATGAAGCAGTATTGTTAGAAGAAACATTGCAGAGTACATTTAATGGGGCGTGGAAGTTTGGGGGCTCCAAAGGCTTTGCACTGACTGTGAACCCTCTGGAATGCTTTGGTGGTGGTCTGCAACAGCAATATCTACAACCTTCACAAATCTCGTCGAGACCAGGTTTAGAAGATATTGTTGCGAGTTACAGTTTGCAAGGTTCGGTGGGCCTGAAATCCCTTGGGGTGGAAAGGCAGCAAGGCCTGGAACTAAGAAGAGGTCGAGCTAAGGGTGAATCCCTTCTGTATCGAAACCCCTCTCTGAGCCAGGGTCTTAATTTTTTGGAAAACCTTCTAATCCCTCAAGGAAAAGAAGCGGCTAGTTTGGAACCGGCTCTGAGAGACGTTTTGCCTCGATCTGTTTGGTTCTTGTCCCAGTCCCTCAGAAGTCAAACTAGGGTTTCTGCAACATGTGCAGAAGAAGGAGAGTCTGTAAGAAAATTGGATAGGTCTCAAGAAGACAGACAAGAGAATGACATGGGCCCTGAAACAAGACAGGAATCGGAAAGGAGTTTGAACAGGGAAGGTGTCAGAGCAGCTGAAGGAAGGCGATCAGGGTCACCTGTTGAAGAAGCCCCAGATGCACTCGAAAGTCCGGTGGAAGGAGAGGAAGGAGGAAGAAAGGAGGCTGTGGGATTGAAAAGAAAGAAGAATAAGGCCATTAGGAGAAAAGAAGAACGTCCTTGCTGTGTTCTTGGAGTGGACATCCATATAAACAAATTTATGGAGGCTACTGAGACCATTCTCGTTGGCAGAGTCCGAGGAAGGAAGTTCTCGGCGGACTACATCACCAAATGGACCATTTCAGAATGGAAAGACGCCCCTGGGAACCCATTGGAAATCAAAGTCCTAGATAGGGGCTAGTTCAGCATCAAATTCAAGCAAAAAGATCACTTGGATTGGGTTTTAGAAAGGAACTGGTGCTTTGGGAAGAGACCGGTTCTGTTCAGAAGATGGACCCCGTTGTTTGATGCCCAGAAAGAAAAAATGGCAGAGTCTCCTGTATGGGTAAAATTGTCGAGCCTCCCACTGCCTTTCTAGACGGATTCAGCTTTCCGATCCATTGGGAACACGCTTGGGAAATTCTTAGAAGTTGATATGTCTTTTCATCAAACAAGAGATCTGAGTGTGGTGAGAATCCTTGTAAACCTTGCTAAGGACTGTCCCCTCGAGCATCGTCGCAGAAGGAAGCAGAAAAATTTTGTTAGGGAGACAATTCCAACAGCAAGAGTAGAAGAGACTAGGGTACAGGAGGTGGCCATGATGGATGGGGTAGAGGGCTTGGGAGCTGAAAAGGAGGATCCCTCATCTCCAGCTCAAATGGTGATTCATCAAAATCAATATGAAATGGATCATGTTCTGGAGTCCTCCCAGGCACCCCAATCTGAATCGAGGGTAGTTGCTGCGACTCAGGAGGGTATGCCTTTTCTCTCTACTTCTTCCTTATGCTCATCCTTTTGTACTTCTGTTTTGGATATATCTGAACCTGGTCCATCCAGGCCGCACCACGAACATATGAATATGCATGTTATCTTAGAATCCATTGATAGTATCATTACATCCTTACCATCTCTTCCTGTGGCCTCTCCCACTGTTGTTGTGTCTAACCCAGTCCCATCCCTGGCCAGTCTTCCTGAGGTACCCCCATACAACCTCAGACCTCTTGCCAATAGATCCTGGAAAGGAATTGCTATTGGAGGACTAGAGTCTGATCCTGTCTCAAGTGGGCCAAGGAAGACGAGAGGAAGGAAATCAAATCTTTCCAAGGCCCAGTTAAAAGCAAAAATTGACATTGCAGACGGAAAGCAGAGGTCCCTGTCTGGGGTGCTTAGAGAAGCGCAGTCATCCCCCCCCCCCCAGGGTTTCCCATGAATATTTTATCTTACAATTGTAGGGGTTTAGCTAGTCAGCCTAAAAAAATAGCTCTAAGGGAGCTGGTAAAGTCTCAAAATCCGGAAGTAATGTTGATCCAAGAAACTTTGGGGCAAGGGGAGGAAGTAAAAGGAATCCTTTCAAGAATGTTTCCAGGCTGGGAGTTTCAGGCCTTGGATGCTCATGGAAGATCTGGGGGTCTGGCAATGGGGTACAACTCAGGAAGACTTAAGGAGTTGTCTTCTTGGGGTTTTGAAAACTCTCTAGCGATGGAATTGCACTCAAATGTAATGTTTTGAAAATTACAGTTGGGATTAAATCGGCGAGGGGAAAAAATCGGAAAAAGCGTAAAAATTAGGAAAAATTTGGTAAAAATTGGCAAAAAATCGGCACATACAAAAATATTCTTTTTTTTTTTTCAATTTTTTCAATATCTAAAGCACCCACAACATAAAATAAATGCATTGACACATAAATATGAAAAAGAAAACTAATATATAAGATGTGTAATATCATGTCTAGTGCTACATCACACATAATAGTGAATCATGTCCTGAATACTAAGTCCTGAGTCTCAACTCAACCTCAAAATATCAACAAAAAATATAATAATGTATCTCATATCATGAGTCATAATGTTATATACAAAGGAATGCACCGAATAACCTATACTACTGATTTCCTTTGCCCCTCTTGCGAGAAAATGTAATAGCTTTCCCTCTAGACGAAGAAGCTGGCAGGGTTGGCAATGGACTCTATTGTGCTCTAGAACCTGAAGCACCAGAACTTAAAGCATCAGGAGCTAAAGGAGGCAAACCACGTCCTCTACCGGTAGCAGGGGTAGGTGGTGTCACCTCCTCCTCCTGCTCCTCCTGCTGTTGCTCCTCCTCCTCCTCCTCCTCCCCTCCACTACCTCCTGCTCTATCCAATCAGGGGATGACTCCATGATAGGCCTCTCTGTTGGGTGTGGAGCCTGATTATCTTGTTTATTTTGTATCACAACATTGGACCCCTATACCCTAATGGGGCGGTAATGCCGCCCGTAATTAAACGTTGCCTGGGGGGTCCACGAGGGGGGCCCGAAGCTAAAAACAGATGTAAAATTGCCTTGTAAAAATTTAGTAATTTCTAGTCAATCTGGGTCGTTCATTAGGCGGATTGTGTCCTCTCAAGACGACTTCTCCTCCTCCTTAGCTCTATTTCTTAACCTCTGTATGCAAAAATGACAAAAAAAAATCGAATTTGCGTGTTAGTGGGTCGTTGTTTGACGGGCCCACGATTTTTTCGGGTCAAATCGCGATTTTTCACGATTTTTTCAAAATATAAAAATCGCCAAAAAAATCAACGATTAAATCGTTTCTGAAAAAAATCGCAATTTTTTTATCGCGATGTTCGCAATAGAGCTCAAATGAGCTTTGTCACCCCCTTCTGATCCTTAATGTCTATGGGCCTTGCACGGAGAGAGAGCAGTTTTGGAACTGTCTCTTTGCCAAATCTTGCCTAAAAAACCCTAATCTCATTGTGGGAGGGGACCTAAACTTCTCCTTAGGGTCTTCAGAATCGTGGGGTCCCTCGGCAAGGGCAGACCAACTCACAGATTTTTTTTCAAATAAGTTGGCATCTTCTCGACTGGTGGATGCAAATTTAATCAAACCTAGACCGACTTGGAGGAATAGAAGAGTGGGAGATGCTTGGGTGGCAAAAAAGTTGGATCGTTTTCTTCTCTGTTAAGATCTGGTGGAAAGATCCTCAGTTTTCAGGCATTAGGTTGGGGAGGGGGGTTTATCTTACCACCTTCCAATTTTTCTGGAGATCAAAGGAGCTCTGAAAAAACCTGGCACGTCGTTTAAATTTAACTCCTCCTGGCTAAAAGATTAGTCCTTCAACTCTTTGTTCCATGCTACATGGAGAAAGGATAGTACAGGGGACACTGAAAGCAGGAGTAAGCTTTTTATGGAAAATCTGAAGAACATGAAGAAAGCAACCAAGGACTAGGTGAATTCGAAGAAACTAAAGGAGGAGGAGGAATTAAGAAAATTCAATGAGGAATTGGATTTCCTTGAAAAGTCGGAAGGAGCAGGATATTCTAATTTGGAGTTCGGGAACAGAATAAGGGAGTTGGAAACTGTTAAAAAGAAAATTCTACTGGAAAGAGAGGAAATTTGGCGTCTAGAAAGTCGGGCCATCTGGCTCCAAGCTGGAGATGAAAACACTAAGTTTTTTCATAACTATGCAAAAGGAAGGAAAAACATCAATACAATTTGGGAGTTGCAGAAGGATGATGGTGTTTTGGCGCAATATTTTGATGACCTTTCATCTCTTGGTTTAAATCACTTTAAATCTCTTTTCAAAGCTCTTGTGGAAGCCTCTATAGCTGAAGTTATCAGGGTGGCACAGTTTCCCCAAGCTATATCGATAAGGAAGGTAACAATAGCATCATGGAACCGGTTTCAAAAGAGGAAGTGGAGGATATTCTTAAAGCAATGCAGAAGGACAAAAGCCCTGGCCCTGATGGATGGACAGTAGAATTCTTTCAACATTTTTTTGAATTCTTAGGGGAGGATCTGGTAGAAGTGGTGGAGGAGTCTCACGTTACAGGCACCATCTATCAGCCTTTCAATGCAACGTTCTTAGCCCTCATTCCTAAAACAGATCATCCTGCTACTTTTGATGACTTTCACCCTATTTCTCTATGCACCTGTATCTATAAGATAAGAGCTAAAGTGATAGCCTCTCGTCTGAAACCCTTCCTTTCTAAAAATATTTCGTTGGAACAATTTGGTTTCTTGGACGGAAGGCAAATCCATCAAGTTGTTGCGGTAGCCCAAGAAACTCTTCATAGTCTAAAAAAAAGCAGGAAAAAAGGGGCTATTGTCAAAATCGATTTTTCAAAGGCTTATGATAGGCTAAGCTGGATGTATTTGAGGCTTCTGATGACACATCTGGGCTTTAGTTTTAAATTCATAAGATGGGTCATGGGATGCATCTCAACATCTTCTATTGCAATCTTGATAAATGGAGCAGCAACTGATTTTTTCAACCCCCAAAGGGGTCTCCATCAAGGATGCCCCTTTCCCCTCTCCTCTTTTCACTGGCAGCAGAAGGTCTGAGTTTAATGATCCATGAAGCAAAGAGACAAGGGGATCTCACAGGCATAGAAGTGGTGGTTAATTTATTTGTAACTCACTTGTTCGTCAATGATATTTTGTTGTTCAATAACGGTAGCTTGGAGGATTGTCACTGCCTAAAGGAGCTCCTGGACCTTTTTCTGAAAGCTACGGGTCTCTGCATAAATGGCCAAAAATCGTCCATGACAACGTCTAGTCTCTCTAGGGATGAAGTGGGTAGAATAGACGCAGTTCTACACTTTGAATCCAAACCTCTGCAGGACATTTTCAAGTACTTGGGTTTCTTCCTTAAGCCGGACTCATATCTCATCCAGGATTGGAAATGGATTATTGCAAAGATAGAGGTTAGAATGAAACACTGGAGTTTTAAATGGCTATCCAGAGCTGGAAGGCTGTTACTGATAAAATATGTGGCAATGGCCATCCCAGTTTATTGGGCTAGCCTTATATGGGTCCCAAAAAGTATTTTGGCCTCTATCAATAAAATTTGCAGCAGATTCTTGTGGGCAGGATCAAAGGTGGAACATGTGACTCTCTGGGTGGCTTGGGAGAAAATAGTCAGGCCAAAAGGATGGGGAGATTGGGGCATCAAAGAACTATTTTCCTTTTCGAAATCTCTTGCAGCTAAACTGGAATGGAGACTTATCACTGAGGATAATCTTTGGACCTCTGTTATAAAACGGAAATATATCGACCCATTGCCAATACTGGAATGGTTGAGAATGCCTCAAAAAACATCAAAAAATTCCTCGGTAGTCTGGAAGGCAAACCATAGCATCTGTTAAGGTAATAGAGCAGGGCTTAGCTTGGCATGCGGGGGATGGTGCCCAGGTCAGGCTGGGCCGAGACCCTTGGGTGGGTTGTACTAGGAGATTCGCTTTATCAAGAGACCTAATTGAGCTTTTGAACAACATAGGTTTGGCCACACTTAATCAAATTGCAGATCAAGAAAGGTCAACTATGTGGAGACAAGAGTGGTTGAAAGGGGATGCTTTGCAACTGGAGGAAAGATGGTTGGGGGAATGGGAGAGCTATATCTCAGACCTCCAAAATTCAAACATAAGGATCCAGGATAAAAGAGATGAGCTCAAATGGGTACACTCCCTGTCTGGGATGTACACCCCCAAGTTTGGTTATAATTGGCTTATCTCCCAGAAGGGCTGGGGGGAGCTGGAGTGGTGGTTCAAACCACTTTGGGAGCTGAAAGGGCCGACAACCGACAAAGTTGAGATTGTTCTTCTGGTGCATCCTCCAGAATAAAGTCCCTACCTGGGACTTCCTGCAACGTAGGGGAAAGATAGGTCCTGGATGGTGCTCTCTTTGCAGAGATAGTTTAGAATCGGTGCAACATGTTTTCCTCTCTTGTCCCTACAACATTAGTCTCTGGAATGAATCTCTGAGGCTCCTTAAAATCCCCCAGCGATGGGAAGGTCAGGAGGTGTTGGAAGCCTGGCAAAGATGGTGACAGGAAGCCCCTAACGATAGGGTTCGCACTATCCCCTTGCTGATCGCATGGGGAACATGGATTGCTAGGAATCATGTTATTTTTAAAGACTCACACTTTCCGATCAGCAAGCTGGCGGCAAAAGGTGTATCCATTTATGATCATATTCCAATCGCCTCCTTACCACAGCAACCTCGAGTGATTCAACAAGAAATTATCAGGGGGGACATCCCATGGGCATACTTTGATGGGGCCTCGGATCCACAAAATAGATGTGGAGCGGGTCTAGTTATTAATTTTCCTTCTGAAAAAATTCTTAAGGCCTCAATTAGTCTGGGACAGGGGACCAATAATTTTGCAGAATTAAAAGCTTTACACTCTCTTCTATGCTGGCTCTCCTTCATGAGAATGAGAGAGGTTCAAATCTTCGGGGACTCTTTAAATATTGTCAAGTGGTTCAATGGGACTCAACGATGCCAAAATTATACTTTGCTTCCTTTATTAAATGAGATATCCCATCTAAAATGTTTTTTTAATGAGATATCAGTTTGCCACATTTACAGAGAATGGAACCATGATGCAGACCACCTTTCTAAAGAAGGCGTTGAGCAGGATATGGGGCTCTGGTTAGCTATTGAGGTGGATGATGGGTTGGATATCGAACAGCCTGTCTTTTCCTAAGGATCTTTTTTTTCTACTATTTTTGTCTTTTTTGTTTTAAACTACTAAACAGACATTATGTAAATAATTTTGGATGAAACTCTCAAACGCTATGGTTCGACCCTGGGTTGTTTTCCTCTCAGAGGAGGCTCAGGGGTTCGATTTCCTTTATATGTTATGATACTCTCAGAAAACCGGATCAGTGTCTACTACCCGGTTTCGCATTTTGGAGTTCTAAAACATCAAACAGTCTATGTCTTTTCTCCCCTCTGTTTCGGGTGTTTTTCCCAAAAGGAAGCCCAAGAGGTGGAAAAAAGATGACAAGAATTCTCTCTTTTTTGGACTAGGCTGTTAAGTGAATATGCTCTCTTTATTTACCTCAGCTGTGACTCTGTCTCTCTCTTAACAAGGGGGAAAACACAGTTTTCGGAATGCGTTATGCATATGCTATGTAACTCTCTATATTAATAGATGGTTCGATTATTTTCTGTGGAAAATTATGATGTTGTCATTACATTGGTATCAGAGATACAATTCTGAATGCAACTAGCTTTGCATTGTCTGCCAAGCATCTGATTGTGCCCAACTGGCTCTGCATTATCTCTCGAATATCTGACTGCAACTAGCTTTGCATTGTTTCTCGCATAATCGACATTGATCTCTTTATACTGTGAATGTGGGCTTTCGACATTGATCAAAATCACCATGCTCTTCCTCCATCTAGAGGTATTACTTCTATTAATGTGAATTCCTCCAAGCTAGAGGTCAACTCATTTATCTCTGTCGAAGTTGTTGTCTGTTGCTACCCTTTCTTGGCCTTCTTTCTTTTAAGACACTGGGTGATGTAGTGACCAAATTGACCACATCTAAAGCATTTGACCTTCGATGTGTCCTTTTTATTTTTCTCACCTCCTTTCCCTTTCCTGCAAGGGCTACGTTCTCTTCTTCCTTCTCCACCTTCAATCCCTTGCTACTGTTGTTTATAGTACCTTCAGCGAGGCTAAGCCTTAGCTCCTCTTGGGTGAAGTAACTCCATAGGCGTTCCCAATCTGGTAATATGGAGAATTACAATCGTTGGCCTTCCTGGCTCAGCTCCAACAATTTTTTTCAACTGGATAATATAGCAGGAAAATATTTTCCTTCACATCAACTCTCCTGGCCCCTCCACAGCAAACTTGCACTTCGCAGCTAATTCGCACAACCCTATTGGAAATGCCGACTTCCTGCTCTGATGAGATATATTTACCTCTGGAACTCCTCTAGATGAGTCATCCTGCCTGTCTCTACCTATGAAAACAATTCGCTAGGACTCCTAGGACTTCACCCAGGCACCAGCGACTAAATCAATCCCTCTCCTGGCAACTCGCAATGCAGAATTTGGCTTCCCTATTAGATAATTCAACCTCCCTTCCCTGATTACAAACTAGAAAACCACTTAAGAATTTCATTGGATATTCTCCCTATTGCAAACCCATGCTACTGTCCTTTCTTGGCTCAAATTCTACCCTCGTTGAATAATGTGCACTGGGTATTCCGCACTCCCTTGCTCCCTGTTGCAAATCTCGTTGAATTTCTCTTATAATCTCTTGTTGGAGCATCAACAACCAAGATCTAATCGTGATTGATGGCTCATATCATCTTATACTTCGTCAAGTAACTTTATCGAAGTCTCTAGAGAAAAAGTCAATTTCCTCAATTAATACCCGTTAATTAATCAATTTTCCCATGTTAGACTTGGGAATTTTTTAATTATTAATCAATTAATGTAATTGAGAGGTTTCTAAGTGTTTTCTCTCAAAACCTTTTCTGGGTTTTGGAGTTCTCATGTTCTTTAGCCTCTTTGACACCTTAGAGACTAGAACACATGCCTAATGCTACCATAAACTAACATAACCCTTGAGCTATATGCGATAATACAAAGCACTGTCAAGAAGAAGTAAAAGGAGCACAAGATGGGTGGAAAAATTAGGTTGAGCAAGGTAGCTCATGCCTCCATGATGGCTCCCTCCTTTACATTCATACACTCAGGATGTGGACATCCCACCAACTTGTCCCATTGACCATGAAGCCTTTTCCCTTTCATTTTCACGTATTTTCATTAACACTTATTGATTGAGGGGCTGATTTTGCAACTATCACTTCCCTTTTGGGGCTGGAACAACCTAACAAGGTTGACCATTAGCCACCTCTATCAAGGTAGGGAACACCTTTATGGGTCTTAGTCTAGTTCAATATCAAAAGGTGATCCTTGTTTGAAGTATTAACATGCCCTTAACATTCAAGTTTGGTTCACTTAGATGCATATATGATCTTAGTCTTTGATGGATGGTTGCTTTCACTTAAGTTTGTGTTGTTTTTGTTACGTGATCCACAACGACCCAGGCCTTGAGGGGACCCACTCCACAAGTATTGATTTTTCCATGACACTTCAATTATAGGTTTATGTCTAAAATCACGATCACAAACACACTAAAATACCACAACGCTAGCACTTTGCACAACAAAAAACGTAAGCAGTGAATCAACACAGTACATAATACAATTTTTAACCCAAAACTTGTTATATTACAAACTTTAATACAACATAGGGATCATATACCAAGGATCGTGGCCCTTACAATTAGCCTTAATACAAAAACAATTAGGGCTTGATGTCAACAACTTATGACACTCAATCTACCTTGAAGAAGATACACTTGACTTACTTGTTGAAGGAGAGCTTAACTCAACCCCATCAGTCCACATACCTTAAACACCTCTGACAGGTCCTTTGCCACCTCTTCTACTACTCACAAGTACTTTTGAAACTTCAGAATGATTGCATCTTCAATCGCTCAATGTACCACTATCAATCTTCCTGCTTCTCCAAGAATGACTGAACATAGGCCTTCAAACTACCCTCATCACAACCTCCTTGCAACTTCAAGATGATTGTACTTAGGGACTTCATAATACTGCCCACCAACAATGACAAGTTTTTTCCTATGTCATTGTTCTTTAGGGTCTTTATAACTGGCCACTAATAGAAGTTCTTAGGATCCCAAACAACCAACCCTCACAACCATAAATGTCCACATGCATTCATGTACTTAGGGCCTGCCAACAATTCATGTCACAAGCCCTTTACACCACTAAAGCAGACTGAACTAGGGCATACAAATACTATTGTTCAACACCTACGAACACACCTGCAGCCATAGAAATAATCATCCACAAACATCAAGTCCAACATACATATCTTGCCTCGACCAGTTGTCAAAACACTTTGTAAATTTATGTCCAGGCCTACAGTCATATCTCCCACCTATAACAGCCCTTTATCCCTTCCTCACTGGCCTATCTCCTTGCATCCACCTGAGGCTACTCGAGCCTCTAATCTGCACCTATAATAGGCTTCTTGACCTACAATACCTACGAACTTATGCTTTGGCACTTATCCCATTATGGCATACCTTCGACCCCTTGTCTTCACACAAAACAGAGGTATAATTGGTCAATTTTCTAGGTCGAAACTTGACTAGGACTCGACTGCAACAAAACCTAAGATAAACTCGGATGCATAATAGAGATAACCTTACCTTCGCCAAAGCAACTCAAATTACAACAGATCCTTCTCTTTTTGTAGCTTCTTTAAGGCTTCTCGCATTTCTTAGCTTGATGTCTCCTTGAGAGGTATTGAACTTGTGTTGGTCATCAAATGAGATTCATCTCTTTCATACTAATAGTATCCATTAGGGAATCGATCAACCCTCAAGCCGACTTGACTTTATTTGAAAAAAACCAAAATAACTTTTAAAATTATATTTCTTTCATTTGTTTAAGTCACTCGATTATAGCCTTAGGTCCCTCTTAGCACTTCAAGGGTTCCCTCATGCAAACAATGAATAAATAAGTAATGTACCCACTACTTGGGTACATTTCCCACAAACCACTTTTGTGGGTCAACTCCTCACAAACCCAGTACCCTAGGGGTTGTGGGAGTACCTCCCAAGCTTCACAAATCGACAACAAGTACCCAAACCTTTCTGAGAGATATATGGCTTAGAAAATGCATCATTGGGAGAGTTGATCCTCTTGAAAACATGAGCAAATGTTAAATGTATTAGAGCACCCTCAAGACCTAAGACGTTGGTCAAATTTGACCTAGCGCGGAGGATTTTTCTTGATGGCTTAACAAATGCATCATTAAGAGAGTTGAGGCTCTTAACAACATGAGTAGATCTTAAATGTCCCAGAGCACCCTCAAGACCAAGGACGTTGGTCTACTTTCACCTAGCACAAAGGATTCTTCATGATCACACCCATTGGACCCATTGTGCCCACAGGCTAGCCTTGACACAACTTAATGGGCAAGACCTGATTCAAAGCCCAGATGAGGATGGTCCCCCATTAAGAGACTAGGGAGCACTTGTTGCACCTAGAGAGACCCTAACGCTAGAGATGGGAGGCCTTATTTGGACAGTTGAGAGCCATTAAGACCACATGATGGTGCCCCAGTTTCACTTGGGGTCCCAGAGGAGTATTGGAGGTGGATTTGAGGGCATCTCCTCAAATTGCTGATGATCCAGGCATTTGGACACCTTTTCACACCTCAACGCACCTTGGCATGGCATTTGGAGCCCTAAAAGGGCATAACATCAACATTATGAGAGGTTATCGCTCACATGTGTGGGAATTTATGGTCTAATTTGTCATTTAGCTAGTGGGTTAGCTTGTAGCCCAAGTTTAGCTTATGCCAAACTTGTTGTAGGGGCTTCCTTAGGCTAAAATTAATTAAGGTTGACCTTAGATAAATAGAGGTTGCCTCATTTTCATTTTCATCATCACTTGTGGATCAACTCAACCTTCTTAGAGATTTCAACCTAGCTAAAATTTGGGTTGTATCTTGTGGAGATGTGATCTTTTGTGGAGTTTTTTCTTATGGAGACATTCTCTTGCTTTGGAGATGTCATTTTGGAACAATAAAGGATTGGTTCATGCATTTTTCTTGTAAGTATTATATTTATTTGGATATATTTATTGATATTGCATGGAATGGATATTGCTAGGGTTTTTATGTGTTAGTTTTTATTGAATATTTTTCTATGAAATTTTGGCAATGGCATTGTATGCATTACCTTTTTTTTTTAATTATGACAATCCCTTAACTAATCCTTCATGTTAAGCTCTCCTCAATGACTGTGTTCCCTCGTAAAATGTAGCTAAGGTATGAAACTAGGGTTTTTCATAGTCCCTTACTCCATTCTAGGGTTTAGTTTTCTCCTAAGTATATCTCCCTTTAGAATAAATCACCCAAGGTCAAGCACTGACCTTTCCACATTGTTGATCACACCATAAATCACCCATAAATTAATTTTTTCTTTGTTTTGTTTTATTTTTTATTTTCGACCTCTTAAGGAAAGTCGCTAGTCTAGGGTTTGGGCTAGAATTCAACTAGAGTGCATGTGTTGGCTTGTGGAAGGATTCAACACATGGTTGAATAGACATTGCCTCAAAATTATCCTTTTCTCATGGCCAATTCTTCTATTCTAGGGATGACGTCGTATGTCGTAGCCCTAGGCCTCAACTTAGGGCTTGTTGAAGGCTTGTTGTTCATAAGGTTGATCATATTCATCTATTCAAGCCTTTTCTTGGCCTTGTGAACCTAGTTAAGCCTGCTAACCTTGCATATTCACAAACCCTATGTCACATTGTGCCCTATATGGGCTTTTGGAGAGTAAGTGTGATGCCCGGGCTACCTCACTTAACCCACATTGTCCAAGCTCTATGCATATACAAACAATGCACTCCAATTTTTCAGCCCAATAATTTTAAATCTGGGCCCTCTAACCACTACGCAGAAGCTTTGGTATTTTCTCATACATCTATGGTTATGCAACCATATTATAACTCCCTTCTTAGCATACCAATATAATAATGCGGATGCTTCTCTTAAAAGGGTTATGAACCCATATGCCAAACCATACCCTTCAGTCCATAACTCCGGCGGGGACTTATTTCATTTAATGGTTATGAAACCAATATAAATCAAACGCCCATATTAAATCATTCATGTTAATGTGTTAATTCTCATCGTATGGAGGTATCGGGCCCACACTCAATAATTCAATAAACCAGGGCTTCTCACCTTTCGCTTTATGGAAACCCAATGTATAATATGCCCAAAGTTTACCCTTCGTATCTAACGATAATATGCCCTTCGCGTTATATGTCGAACGGATCTAACGGTCCCCAATTTATCGCTTTCCAAACCTCGATCGAACGGACTTAACCAAATATTGCGTTTTTTTATTCTCCGAGCGTTAACGCTCCAAATTAATGCGATGAAATTGGTTTTTGGAAACCACCTAAGGCCATGTGTCCAACTCCGAAGTGTATCGCGTTTTTTTTCATAAAACCAGCTTACCACTTATGAATTGTGCGATACTACCGGTCTTCCAAACTCCGGTTTTACTGTTCCTTATTCACGGTTCCGCCTCTTTTCCTCACCGTTCCATCCTTACGCCTCGCTATGACGTCGCTCCTTCACACAGAATTTAACATGGGCTTGAATATATTTAATACCAAAAGTTAGCTTTCTTATGCCCTCAATAAAAGGTCAGAACCTCTCTATATAGAATGAGCGTGCAACTAATTCACACAGAGACTTGGATAAAACACCCGACTCAATGAAGCTCAAGGACCAATTTTTGGTTCTTCGCGCAGAGAGAATTAACTTAATTCCTCCATAATAACTCAGGAAATAAGAAAGGGTCGAAGCCCTTCTCAACCATATAGTGATTTCTGACTTTCAATTCAATCCAGAATGCATCCGACCCCTATATATATATCACCAGGCCAGTGGATACAAAATTACAGATATTAATCACGCATCTTAACAAGTCCAGGACTAAGTGTTCGACACCCAAGTCCATCCTTTGATGGAATCGATCCATTCTGTGATCGATTCCTCCAATTTCATTGCACACGACACATGCACAGGGCTTAAATAAATACAAGTCACACAGAGTCACTAATTCGACCAATAACACAGAGTTTCACAACTTGTCTACAGAGACTCGAATCTTCTTTATACAGGATTCAATCAAGAACACATATGTAATTCACACTGAAATTAGGAACAATTCCCCCTCAATATATACAAATGAGATCAATCACAGAAGCCCTCTCGGCTCTGGCCAGGTTTTCAAATCAAATGGCCCTTTTCACACTACTCTGTCTCTACACACTGAACTCTCTTCTACAAACCTCTATATGTAATGCCTTTTGGCTTAGAAGCTAATGAATCGCTTCATCTCCTCTAACAGCTCAGCAAACCCTTAAGATTCCGGAATTCCTAACTTTAGACAAAATCCCTAAGTAACTAAACTGACTCTTCACATTCCTCATGTTCTCTAATGGTTAGAGAACATTTACAATTCCTTACCATTTTATTCAAAATACTGATATTTACATGAAAATTTAAAAACATGAGACCCCCCTATGTCTACTTAGGTACAAAGTCATTCTTAAGCCTAATGCCCCTGCATCAACGTGTTTCCTTGTCTAAGCTAGTTTGAGTCCTTTCCTTAAGTTGAGTACCTATCATAAGCCTACCATGTAACCTCCAAGCTCTAGATTTGATATATCTATTAGGTGACCTTAATATAGGGAAGCATCCCTTGTGGTGAAAGTCTACAAAAGAGCAGGAGGTAATGGCTATGGTGACAGTGAATAACACCCCATAGTGTTGTCGCTTGGTCTAGCTCTTTCCTTGTGAGCTCTTTATTACCCACCACAGTGGGTGACACCCATAGGAGAATTTTTTTCTCCTAGATGGTTCTCATCTTACAGCCAACAACCCCTTGCAACCACCAGATAGCTCAATTTTCCAACATCTTTGCCACCTGAGCCAACCACTATGATTCCTTTCCCATCTATTACAATCGTATGTTTGAAGGTGGGCCTTCTAACCCCGAAGGTATGACTTTTCATTATGTAGTTGGGCATTTTTGCTTACTAAACATGGACACTCTTGGACATCGATTAGTGGGAGGATTCAGCGGAAAAAATGGGCTTGGTTTGTACTCTTGTCCCCTTGTCCAATCTGGCGGTTAACCTTGTATCTTAGTCCTATGGGATCTCTATTGGCTACTAACTTTAGGAGTGGCATTACATGGGAAACCCCTATTTTGGTTGCGTGGTCCCGCTTTGTGACATCACATACATCACTCCCCTCTACTCATTATAACCCCCTTTTAACATATTTCCCATTCGGATCCACATTTGTCCATTGGGTCCACAAGAAGTTAGCCCCCCACTTCCCTTGTCCACATACTTTGGGTTGGTTCTGGAATGATGCCCCAGAGGTTGATGCAGCTAAAAAGAAAGTAAAGAGCATAATTTGGCTACTCTCAACAGGAAATGTACCGTAAAATGCAAAATATGGTCAGGACATACAAATTTAGCACGTGGGAAAAAGCCAAACATGAGCTCTACCCCCATCTCACTATGGCCATCACCCTGGCTCCTAGGGTCCCTTGTATTGGGCCCCTGCATCATTAAGGAACTCATGATTGTTCCAACCCTTGGTGGGCTATGAACTTCCCGACCTTAAGTGCGTATTCACTGTTATATCTTACACATCGTGCTCTCATCCCCTAGAGCCTCAGGAAATTATAAAAGAAAAATCAATAAAAGGAAAAAGGCGTATGAAGAAGGGTGTAAAAACAAAGGCTGAGGTAACTCATGTACCACAATTTATCTCTCCTACATTCAGACACCCAATTGTGGGCTTCCCTCATCATAGTTACCCTTGTATTGTGGCATATGGCTTGGGGCCTTCCCCTGATGCCCCACTATGGTTTTCATTATATCACATGACACCTGCCACTTGAGGGATGTACCATCGACTTGCCACTCCCTTAGAGGTTGAAACCACCTACTAGGGTCCTTAATTAACCTCCTTCTTGAACTTGGGGACATTGGTACACTCTAAATCCCATTATGGAAGGGCATGCCACTATGAAGTGTCCACTTGGTTCTCCTTGGTTTGCAAGTTCATTTACTCAATTACACTAATGATTTGTTGCACTTGTAAGTAAGGAGACGCGTTGGATCTTATACAGGATTGTGGTGGGTCTTCATCTTGGGGTGTGGTCTCCTTATACGGGGTCCAAGTCCTCCAAAGGGTCTATTGGCATTTGTAGGGCGTGCATTGAGAGTCATGGGCCTCCACTATAGCAGAGAGTAGATAACCATGCCATGGGATCCTTCAATACCATCCATTGCTTGCTCATGTTCCACTTATTTTATGATGATGATGTACCTAGACCACCTTGCCCATCCGGCTACACAGTTGCACCACACACTTGGCAATAGATCTAGGGCCCAGATGGGGTTATGTCTCAGAATGGGAGACAAAGGGAAGGCTTGCATCATTTTTCAACCCTTGCAAATTGAGTACAGGCTTTTTCGATCCACTTGGAGACCCATGAGGATGTTTTTGTCCCCCTACGGCCACTTGGGAGCACCACAAGTCATTTGCTTGGATATTAAGGGGCCACCCCCTTTATCATTATATTTGGAGCCCTTCCACTCATTTTGGCACATATTGGACTCCACTTAGCTTTTCAATGGCCCTCTTAGCTACTTATCTATCATTTTGTCCCTCTTGAGAGGCTTATTTTTCATAGTATGGAGCTATCTCGATGAGCTTGTCGCCAAGTAATGTTATTTTGTAAATTATTTTATTTTTAGGGGCATCATTAGGCCTAATTAGGAAAATTGAACCCTTAGAGGATGATATATATTGATGAAAAGATCATTCTATTCCTTATCATCACTTGGATTTGTATCTCTCTCTTCTTGAGAATTTCGCTATAGCTATTGATGGACGAATTGGATGATCATTGATGCATTTTGGTGTTTGGATATCTCTCTTGATCTTGGAGGTTCCATTTTGTCTCCCTTTGATGATTGGATATACTCGTTATACTTGTAAGTGCTTTTTCTTGGTCTATTTATCTATGTTGTATTTATGTGCAATGTATGGAATTTTCACTCATGAAATATGAAAATCTGCCCTAATTTAAAGTGAATTAGTCAAATTTTGATCGTGTGAGGGTATTGCATATGTTTCATGATTGGGTATAGTGAATGAATGTTCCTAGGGGTAAATTATATCCATAATTTCCTTGAGAAGTCATCGAATTGCTACAACAAGAAGCATAAATTCCTTTGGTAACCTAGTAGTTTCCTCTAAGGCCATGCGAAGTTGCTAATGGACTCCTTGACTAGGTAAAAGAACTCAAAAAGTTAAAATCACATTGACTCCATTTTCCCAATAGGCTAGGCACTGATCTTATCCTTGGTGTTGGCGAAAAAGGAGGTCTCTAGGCAAGACCGAGGTTCAGAATATAGGCCAACAAGGTTTCCGCAGTAGTCTAACACAATGCCAGCATTTTCACCCTACTCCAGAGAGTCGAGCATCTCACCCGAGGCGTGTCATGACCTTAGTAAGATTAGGAGATAGATCATGTATCAGACGATTACAACCATGAAGCACAGCTAAGGAAACTTGGAGCAACACACAGATCTCGCCTCTCTGTATACGTTATTACTCATCAAGCATGTTCATAATGCTGAATTAAAATTTAAAACTGGGCATACATTCATAGTAAGCAAATGATTAACAATCAACTCATAACATTACACACAGCAATAACCATATTTCATTATCAATATCAAAACAGCATACATCACTTCGCGGAGTCTATTACAGTGTGATTCAGTACAACAGAGTTCTCAGAGAGCTCTCCTACGGCTCTGCTCTCCCCATCGGCCTTCTGCCGCACTCACTAACTAACTCCTCTACACTGGATGATTGCTTATTTGTTCTTCCGCCAACGTGATTGTCAGTATTTCCTCTTTTCCTGCTTCGTTGCTTGCCGCTTCCTCTTGATTACTGGGAGTTCTGTTAATTGCCCTTGTCTCCCATATATGCCATCTGCATTGTTCTCCGCAACTGTCGCGCCACCTATCACCCAGCTTTCCACAACCGTGACAGCTCCCTGTCTACCTTGAGTGTGCTCCGCCACCTATTCTCCGCAACTCAAAATTGTTTCTTTTTCAAAACAAAGGCCCCAACAGACCCCGACCACACGCTATTGACTCGTCCCGAGTCAATCTTTTCATGCTATTGCGGCTTCCGTTGGTCTATCAACTTCGAAGGTTGACTTGTCTTTTCTACTTCTTCGCTCTGTCCAAACAAAGGCCCCAACTCTGGAACCTTGCTCAATGCTGAAGAATTGAGTTTTGTGAACTCAGTGATTGCTTGTTGCCATTCTTTAATTAACTATTTGGTCTTGCTGGCAACTCTTTCAGCCTTGGTTTCACTTGCCACTGGTGGCAGATTGCTAAATACTTCCTGTATCTTCGGCCCGACTTCGGCCGCCATCTGTTGTATTGCCTCTACTTTCTACTTGACTGGTTGCCTTAGCTCTCTGAGGACCTGCTTTGTGGTAGTGGAGTGTTCTTCTATCTTCTGGATTTTGGTTTCCAGCACCTCTACTTGGTTGTACAGTTGGGTTATGTCGACTAGATCAGTGGCCTCATTGATCTCTTGGGATATTTTATGAAGTTGTGTTGAGATTGGGTGGGCTTTTATTGTTAACGAGTTAGAGCATTCATGTAAATTCTTCAATAGGTTGTAGGCCTCTTTGACTGTTGTCCCCAGGGTTTCCTTCATTCCCGTTACCTGCTTCTGTTTCTCGGTAACCTTCTCAGCATTTACCACGGCAGGGTCTGGTAATGCTGGTCTGGAAACTAGCATTTCTTTGAGCTCTTTGTTCTCTCTGTTGAGATTTGCACATGTCATTTTCACTCAGATAGACCTTTCGACCATGGAGCAAGTCGATATGTCCTTTGGCGTTTTGTTATCCTGGGAAATTACTGTCGGCCAGAGATCTTTGAATATTTATGTTACCTTTTCCAATTGCTCGTGTAGATTATCCTTTTCCCCTTTAAGATGATTGCGCTCTTCAATAAGTGCGATGACCTGTTGTTGTTGCTGCTCGAAGCTCTGTTGAAGTTCATTGTGCAGCCCCTCTGCTTGTTACACTGCTTGCTGAAGAACTTGTATAACTGGCCAGCCCCCCAGCTCTGCATGCTCTCAGCGCCTGACATGTCCTGGATTGGTTGTCTTTCCCTGAGGGGTTTCCCACTGGCGATTGATCTCTCTGAGTGCTCGTGTGGTGATGCTGGTTGGTTTTGTTGCGATAGCTAAGGTTCTGGGTTATTCATACTAGTGGTTGGTAGAATCTGCTACAGTATTAGGTTGGCTTGTTGAAATGGGTTCAGCTATGTTGGCGAGGGTGTTGTATCTGCAATAAAAGACCCTCCTTGAACTAATAGTTCTTGGAAAGTGCCTTGCCCCGCCGAAATTTGGTTAACCTCGGGTACTCCAGCCGTACCCGAGTTAACTTCTGCCTCGGTGTCCCCATTTGTCTTGTTTCTTAGCTTTATTGGGTCTGAGATAGTCGCTGAGGTGGACGGAGTGCAAGTGGATTGGTCTTTGGAAGTAAATGAAGTATGTGGTGATGAGTTGTGAGTATGAGGTGATGAGTTGTGAGTATGAGATGGAGATGATGTCTGAATGTTTAGAACCGAGGACGGATCAAACATAGGTAGCGCGGAGGTTACTTGGGTTGTAACCTTTGGCTCTTCTCGAATTGGTACTCTTGTATACATAGGTTGGGTCTGATCTTCCTCGGTGAGATCAACTATTTGCTTAGGCACCATAATTCTTGCTTTCTTGGGCCTGGGTGCAGCTACCGGGGGTTTAGGTTCCTTGCTATTGTGGATTGGGGTGATTGTGGTTGCTGGGGATGAGTTGAACATGGTGGAAGGTAGGGCGGTGACGATAGGTGTTGTTGTGGATGGTGATGCAGAATTCGAAGACTGGAAATCAAAAAAAGAAGGAAAGACAATAAAGGCACTTGTGAAGGTTTGTAATACCAGATTGAAGTCCTTGTGGTCCAGTAAAGGTCGTAGCTGCAGTTGGGAAATCCTCCTCGTTGTTTCCTCTAGTGTCTTCCCTGGGAGTGCTTTCGATATCATCACCTCGAACGAATAGTGGGGTATTATACTTCTAACCTCCATCACAGCTCTTGGCCACGAACAGACTTCGGTGTGGAAGGCTTTTTCTTCTACTTGAAACTTTAACGGTCGCATTCGGAACGTGGCTTCGTCCACGCAACTAGGTCTGATATATTTCTGCTTGTGGGTTACCCCAAACCATATCTGCGAAGAATATATGTCCAATAGGTCCCTCGGAACCCTTTGTTGGCTTGCTACCACATCTACCATCTGCCTATACCAGAATGAGAAAGCCTCCTCATTGACCTCCTTGGTGTTGGGATCTCCCGATATTCTCCAGGGCGTAAATTTTAACGCCATTGACTGGTCGTTTGTGATTTATGCGAGCTGCCTTATCCCCGGATGATTCCATTTCCACATCGCAAATGCCATAATGAGATAGCCATAAATGAATCATGTGGCTCGCCTGTAATTATCCTCATAAGCCTCGAATAGTTCATTCACTAGGAAGGTGCACCAGTTTAGCTCGGCTCCTGGATGCAGTGTTCCACGACTGAAATGGTGTCGAGGGTGCATTCGCCTTTGGTGTAATGCCTCGTTGCCTTACCTGCTATTAGATAGCAGGAAAATTTCACTGCTGGATTGTTGATGAGGTCTATCATCGCCCCCTTCCCTCCTCTTCTGGTCTCATATTTCTTATAATAGTCATAGTCCCCTGACTTCTTGGCTCTCTTGGACACATTCTGGAATGTCATTGAGACATCCTTCCCCTCTGTTGATAATCCGGTAAGTCTATTGATGTCCTCTGCATGTATAGGTATTTCTCTCCCCAACCACAATGATCCGTTCTGGACTCTGCTCAACAGGAATTTCGTACACTGCATTGCCGCTCCTGTTGTTCCAAACACTAGGAGGTTCCTGAGGTTCAGTATTGTCGATCTTTGGATACCTCTGAACTCCAGATTCATCCTTGTTTCTTCCCCTCCTCCCTCTGTGGCATATTTTTCTATGTATACTTGTTGCTTCATAGCAGGGAATTGATAGGAGTCCTTGAAATCTGTATCAATTAACGAAGCATTGTCATACTTGCCAGTCAGTGATTCTATCCTCTGAATTCTCTCATCGAGCTCAGGCTCGACGACTGTTGTTGCTACCTTCGTCATCTTCATTCTTCTTCTGTATACCTGGAGTGTTGTTTCTGATCTCTCGCTGTGAATTCCTGTTGCTGGACTGTCTCTTTGAACTTCCTCTGATGAAATTTCACTTCTTGTTGTAGTTGTTTCTGTTTGTTCTAACTCTGAATTTTCCGGCATTCTGGTGCTTTTCTTCTTTCATGTGGGTTAAGTAATGTAACTGGAACGAATGAGGTTGATATGACCCCATGACTAATTATTTTTTTATGTCTCTCCCGCAGCTATAATCGTGCGATTAGTTACCGCGGTGAGGTGTATTCTGACATTGTTGACTGTGGCTTCAGGATTTGGGTAGACGTGATGGGTAATCATTATGGCTTATTATGGTATGGTTTTTACTAATTATGGCAGTAAATTTTCAAATTCGGGTGATCCTACGAACTGACAATGGTATGATCGGTTATTATGACAGAATGATACATGACACGATTGGCTTTCTGACACGGATGACACGTTAGATGCTACCCCCCCCCCCCCCCCCCCCGACCACAATTGATTGCGATGTAGTCTTCGCATTGCAACAAGTGGAATTACTCTCTACGTTATTATGATGTCTTTTTATTGGGATTCCTATTCTATGTCTCATCTCGGGTGCGAGAGAGTTATTGACTATCTATTTCTATTCTACCCTACTGGCTGCTCTCGGTTGTGAGAGTTATTTGAAAAAATAAATAGTGGAACTTACTCGTGATAAGGCTTCAGGCGTGTGCCATTCACCCATCCTTGCAGTACTTGGCCATCTAGTTGCACCAATCGAACCGCGCCTGAATCTTTAATTTTTATGACATGGTATGGTCCCATCCAGTGCATTCTGAATTTGCCAAGGAACTTTTGAAATTTGATGTCGTACAACAGAACTTTCCCTCCAATAGTGAACGTCTTATGCTTGATGTGATAGTCATGCCAAGCCTTCTGTCTTTCCTTTTGAACTGTCTGATGGAACTCCGCCAGGAATCTCTCTTCTTCAAGATCTTGTAGCTCATGGAGGCATTCAGTGATTGAGTCTTCATCTGTCATATGTACTGTTGAAGCGATTAATAGACTCAGTGTGATAAATTCAGCGGGTACCACCGCCTCTCTCCCGTACACCAGCTGGAATGGAGTTTGATTGTGCAACCTTTTGACAATTGTCCTGTATGCCCATAATGTTGCTAGTATCCTCTCATCACAGTCATCCCAATTGGCATTGCATATCTTGGTTCCATATCTTGTTGACTGCTTCAATGGTTCCATTTGCTTGAGGGTGGTACGAGTTGTTTTTGTGATGTTGTACCATAAAATTATCTAACAGAGACTGGATTGTTGTATTAATAAAGTGTGTACCTTGATCACTGGTTAGGCTTCTAGAGCAGCCAAATCTGCTAATGATATTCTCGAAAATGAACCTGGCTGCTATGTCTGATGTGCAGTCTTTTACTGGTGTTGCCTCCACCCATCTTGTGAGATAATATTTTGCGGTTATTATGTACCTTGTCTGTGAATGTCTTGCCATTGGTGCAATTGGCCCTACGAAATCAACGACCCATTTTTCAAATGGCTGCAGTGCTCTTACAGGTTGCAGTGGTAACTCATCCCGATGTGATGGACGTCTTGTTCTTTGGCAGACATCACATTTCTTTACATATGCTTTACTATCTTTATGAACTGTGGGCCACCATAACCCTGCTTGTAATATTTTTCTTGCGGTGGGTTTTGCGCCGACATGGCCCCCCGCAACTCCGCTATGACACTCCCACAAGATATCCTCTCTTTCATGGTCCATGACACATCTCCGCAAGACATGGTCCAACCCCATCTTATATAGTTGTCCTGCTATCAGTTGATACTCAGCTACTTTCATGACCAAATGCCTTCTTTGAGTTGTCGTGTATTCTGTTGGGCACTGTCTTGTGTCCAGATACACTGCTATCTGCTCTAGATAATCTGGGATGGCTTCTACTCTGAAGAGATCAGCATCCGACAACTGATCATCAAGGGATCCCCCATTCTCTCCATTCACCAACCTTGATAAATGGTCAAGACCCACGCTTAACCTCCCTGGTTTCACTACCACTTCGAAGGTGAACTCCTGGAACAGTAGGAGCCATCTACAAATTCTTCTTTCAAGCATAGGTTTGTTGACCAGGTATTTCAATGTTGAATGGTCTGTGAAGAATTTAAACGTACCTCCCAGTAGGTAATGACGAAACTTCTGAAGAGAATACACCATCACAACAGCTTCTCATTCTGTTGTTGTGTAGTTTCTTTCAACGGTAGACAACTTCCTGCTTGCAAAGTATGTTGGATGATCAACAGAAGTCTCTCCTGGCTGAGCTAACATCGCTCCTAATGCAATGTTGGAGGCATCAATATGGACATGGAACTGTTTGTCCCAATTAGGATGAACCAAGATGGGTGCATTTGCTAACTTTTCTTTCAATGTATTGAGGGCGTTAGTGCATTCGTCACTCCACATGAACTGCTCTGACTTCCGCAACAGCCTTTCTAATGGTGTTGTAATCTTTGCATAGTTGCGAATGAATCTTCTATAGTACCCGGTATGCCCAAGTAGTGATCTCAACTATTTCACAGTTTTTGGTGCTTCTATGTTAACAACGACTGCTACTTTTGCTGGATCCACACAAATACCCTACTTACAAACAACATGTCCTAGAAGTGTCCCAAAGGGTACTGCAAAGATGCATTTCTTAAGGTTGAGGGAGATTTGGAGTTGTCTGCATCTGTCAAACATTATTCTCAGTAAAGTTGCATGCTTCTTCAATAAGTTGTAAACTGTCCAATCATCCATGTATACCTCTAGGAACTTATGGATATAGTCTCTAAATGCTGCTATCACTATTCGTGAAAACACCGTTGGCACATTCTTCAGTCTAAAGGGCATGACATGGTATGAAAACGATCCTCATTCAGTTGTGAAAGTGGTCTTCCTCTTGTCTTCTTCTGCTATTCTCACTTGATGATATCCTGAGAATCCATCTTTGAATGAATAGGCTTCATTTCCTGCCACATTGTCGAGAACCTCATCACTAAATGGAGTGGGAAATGGATCATGAATGCATGCATTTTTTACGCTTCTGTAATCCACACATACTCTAATCTCGTATTTCTCCTTTTTGCTTTGTATCACAATGGGACTGACCCACTCTGCTTCCTCCACTGGAAAAGTTGGCCCTGCTTTCAACATTTTATCTATTTCTGCTTTGACTTTTTCCTTTACTCTTGGATTTAGGCGGTAAGGCTTATGTTTCACTAGTCTTGCATTTGGCTTTAAGACTATACGCATTTCCCCCATGTCCCCTTTTATTCCCTTTAGCTCCGCTACTAAAGATGGGAATAAATCTTCATATTCCTATAATAGGTCGACGATTTCCTTGGTTGTCTCTGTATCCCAGTAATCTCCGATAGACGTGATTTTGGGTTACTCCATGCTTCCAATGTTCATCTTCTTAGTCTTCAAGGGTAACAGGTGCAGTCCTTCTGTGGTTGGTTTCTCCTGTATATCCCGTTCCCCCTTTTTCTCTTCAAAGTATAAGTGTCGGAGATTCTCTAAATCGTCATCATCCATCTCACGATCTATCTATTTGCATGCTACTGACTCTTTGATAATATGTTCTGAGAGCGGTAGCTCTTCACCTTCCTGAATCTCTGGAAAAAATAGTACTCTTCCGATGGCTTGTAGTGCATCTGTAAGTGGTTATGTTTCTCCCTTGAAAGAAAAAAATTGCGTAAACTTTTCCGCAACTACTCGCCAGGTGCCAGCTCCTCTCTTCTTTTCCTCTGTCAAATACCAGGCCTGTGGAATTGTGTCTAGTGAATGTATGAAATTGTGTATCCACAGAGATTCTGGATACCCTTATTTCTTCCAGTTATACTCACAATTCCTTAAATTCTCTATGGGGTCAGAATCCCCTTGGTACTTTTCAATGAACTGTGCTCCTAAAGCTTCTTGGAATCTAGCTCTTAATGCTAGTGCAACATCTTCCCATTACGGAAGTGAGTTGCGATGGTTGACCCAACATCTTGCTGACGTGGATTGTAGTGCTACATCCATAAGAGGGGCTCTATGTTCTATTGGTACCTTTTACTCTATCTTTTCAATAAATGTATTTACATGACATGCATATTTGATAGAGTCAGATATCCTCTTACCTCGGTTCCAATCCAGTTGACTCCCCGGATATTAGCACATCTTCTAGTGTTGGTCTCGTATCCTCCCTGTTGCCAATCATCCCAAGCTATTTCTGAGCCCAAATCTGAACTTTAAACACTTCTCCAGCTTACGGTCCCTCCCGCTGTTGGATTGATATAGTATTCTCTATTCCATGTCATCCTCTGGTAAAGGTGATCGAGAAGTTGAGCATCCTCTCTGTTGTCAACAGTTTCTATACATCAGGGTCCTTGATATGGGTCAAGTGGCTAAGTTACCCTGACTTCCCCGTCTTCAAAAATCATCAAATTTTTTTTCAAATCAATCACTGCATAATTCTCGAAGGCCCAATCTATCCCCAATAAAGCAGGATAGGGATCCTTGTCCCCAATGATGTCTATCACCTCAAAATCAGTATATGTTTTCACTCCTGGGACATCAACCTCGACCTCTTCTAGCCTTCCTATGGGTACAATACAGTACTGATTTTCCATTCAGATCTATATTGGTGAGTATGTGAGCCTCCCTAGTGCTTCCCATGTCTTTCTAGGTAGAATGTTGACATTAGATCCTAGATCGAGCATTGTGTCTTTGATTTGAAATCCCGCGACTTGAGTATTCACACGGAATTCCTTTCTGGTTCTTCTCTTGTTTCTTTTTATCCTTCTTATGTATTTTTCTATTGGATTTCTTGACTCTCCCGGTTCTACATTTTCCTGCACCACCAACTCTAGATTTTGCTTTAGTTGTTCCAACATTGGTGCATTGGTTACAATTTTCAGGAACAGTCCTAACCATTCCTCAATCAATTTGCTTGTATGAGTCTCCTTCTCTTTTTCGAAGGTTGGTTGTGGAATCTCGATGCCTCTACTCCCCCTTATCTGGGAAAATTTTTCTACTGCCTCCTTAAAACATTGCTTCTATATATCCGGTTTGAAAGCGTTCTTTGGAGTTGCGGGTTTGATCAACTTTACCAGGTCCATATTATGTGCATCCTCCCCTGTTTTCTTTCCTCTCCGAGTTATTATGACTACGCTTTGCATGGGCTGAGCTTCTACTATTCTCGGTTCTACATTCACCAGATTCGCTCCTCTTTGTCTGGCCCTTTCCTCCCATCTTTTAATTAATTATGGACAGTCTTCAGTTGCGTGTGTATTGACTCTGCACTGAGAGCATCATGGTCTTCTGGGTAGCAGAAATTCCCTTGCTACATGCCATTCTTGGTCACAATTATAGCACCTTACTGGTCCTTTTCCTCCAGTTCTGCCACCTCTCACTCCTCCTCCTCGCCCCCTTGGAGTTTCATTCACCCTATAAGATGGTCTGTCCAGTCACACTGCCAATGCATTGAGGGCTCTACACTGCTATGTATTATGCGTTGTAGAAGCGCAAAACTCACAATATGTATTGTTTGGAACATTGGAATATTTCTGCAATATTGGACATAGTCATGGAGGATGACCAATGCCTTTTCATATTTCACCGTAGTCAGTTGCAGTCTGATTTTGTTGAGTGGGGAACCCTGGGAAGTGGGGTTGTGGTTGGTATAATCCTTGAGTATTTATCTGCGCAACTCCCCCAACCAGTGGAGCCCCCTGTGTCCCTGTTGTTGAAGCTCCTACATTTTTCGCCCGCAACCTTGGGCATTCTGTGGCCACGTGTCCTTCCATCAGGCAATGGGTACACCACACATTGCGCCTTACAGGGTGTATCGGCTGAATGTCTTTCAACTTCTCCGTTAAACTGGCTATATGATGTTGTAGCCATAATATGGACAAGTCTTGTACTACTGCTCCTCCTCTAAACTCTTGCGGATACCCCACCATAGCTTCTATATTCATGGCTTGCTCCAGGGTATCTTGTAGGGTATTAATCTTCTGTTGTGTCAATGGAGTTCTTGACAATGGGAGGAGTGCCTTAATAAACCAATCTCGTTGGTGGTTTGGGTCGATTGGGTAACTCATCTTCCCAATCGCATCTTTGAACCTTCTCATCAGGTCCCAAGCTGTTTCTCCTTCCCGTTGTTTAATTTCCCACAACTCAGACAACCCTTGCTGATCTGTCTGAGGTAATTTAAATTCTTTGACAAATTCTTTCTTCACATCGTCTATCGCTGGGTTTGAATGAGCTTCTGACCATTTAATGAACCAGCGAAGAGCTCTCTCTCTTAGAGTAGTCTGGAACTCAATCAACTTAACTGCCTCTGGTGTTTGTCGAGCCCTCCATATTGCTTCGCAGAGATACCAATGTTGCTCCACATCATCGTTACCCCTCCCGGAGAATTATGGGTATCGGTTGAATGATCCCGCCATATTTCCTTGTATGGGTGGTGCTAAAATAAAACCTATATTTCCTGGCTGAGAGATTGTATTACTAGCACTGTAGCTAGTAGGTATCTGTATTGTAGACTTAACACTATTCAACTTGCTAAACTCTCGTAACTTAACAAAAATTTTATCTAGTGGTTGATATAGTACCAAGGGAAGGTTGGGAGAAGAACTACTTGAACTTTGGGGAATAGGATTACCTTGTGTTACAGGTGTCGGCCTCTCTCAAAATAATTGCTCCATCGCAACATGCAACTCCACATCGGATGTCTCATTGGGGTGCGCATCCTCCACATTGGACTTTTCTCCCTTTTCTCTTCGGGCTAGGCTCCTATATACTTTCCTAACATCTTTGATGGTCCCTCCTATTCCTTGGTATCCCATATGACCTTCCCTTTCCTTTGTAATTTGTGGCGCCTTTTCCTTATCCTATTGACTACTCTCCTGCTTCTCAAACTCTTTCATCACCCTTTCCTGCCACTTCTCAGCAATCTGCACCCTCCGATGTGCTCGTCGCTCTCTCAATCTACTGGAGGCTCCGACATCCATATCCCTATTCCCCCTTCTTACTTACTTGTAGCATCTCTCCCTCAACTCCTTCCCCCAATACTGGAGGTTTAAGTCTCCATCTCAGAACTTTGAAACGCCATCAAATGCTCATCCTACTTCTCAAACTCTTTCATCACCCTTTCCAGCCACTTCTCAGCAATCTGCACCCTCTGATGTGCTTGTCGCTCTCTCAATCTACTGGAGGCTCCGACATCCATATCCCTATTCCCCCTTCTTACTTACTTGTAGCATCTCTCCCTCAACTCCTTCCCCCAATACTGGAGGTTTAAGTCTCCATCTCAGAACTTTGAAACGCCATCAAACGCTCATCCACCATTAAAGCTTTGATCCACAACGGGATTTCCTTCAACAATTCTCCCCGCAATCCGGATCTGAATATGTCTTCAGCTTTCGTAAAGGATTGGTAACACTCAGCTGCGAATTCCACAATGTATCCTTCCAAGGTAGATTTTATCCAAAAATCTACTGCTCGGGTCAAATCGATATCTAACCGATGGAGTGCTACAAGATCCGTGCATGTCCACTTGCGACAAACTCTACGCGATCCTCCTGGGAGTGACTTGATTTGCAGTCTCTGCAACCAATTATAAAGTTCTTCAGGAAACTTTCCCCAGAAAATTTTGTACAGGTCGCTTGCAGATTCAGAAAACAGGACCCGATCTTTAACAGTCTTTTCCCTCTGTTGTCGCAGCTACGCTTTTTTCAATATGAAATGGTCTAAGTGGTTATACCACCAGCTTCATAATTCCCTCCCAGAGATCCATGATACCATGATCTAACTCCTAAATGAATTTTCAGGTCCCGACAACGGAACCATTTGTTGGCGAAAAGGGAGGCCTTTGGGCAAGACTAGGTTAAGAATAGAGGCCAACAAGGTTTCCACAGTAGTCTAGCACAACGCCGGCATTTTCACCCTACTCCAGAGAGCAGAGCGTCTCACCCGAGGCGTGTCGTGACCTTAGTAAGGTTAGGAGACAGATCATGTATCAGACGATTACAACCATGAAGAATAGCTAAGGAAACTTGGAGCAACAAACAGATCTCGCCTCTCTGTATACGCTATTACTCACCAAGCATGTTCAAAACGCTGAATTAAAATTTAAAACTGGGCATACATTCATAGTAAGCAAATGATTAACAATCAACTCATAACATTACACACAGCAATAACCATATTTCAATATCAATATCAAAACAGCATACATCACTCCGTAGAGTCTATTACAGTGTGATTCAGTACAACAGAGTTCTCAGAGAGCTCTCCTACGGCTCTGCTATCCCCATCAGCCTTCTACCGCACTCACTAACTAAATCCTCTACGCTGGCTGATTGCCTATTTGTTCTTCTGCCAGCGTGACTGTTAGTCTTTCCTCTTTTCCTGCTCCGCTGCTTGCCGCTTCTTCTTGATTACTGGGAGTTCTACGGATTGCCCTTGTCTCCCATATCTGCCATCTGCACTGTTCTCTACAACTGTCACACCACCTATCTTCCGGCTTTCCGCAACCGTGATGACTCCTTGTCTACCTTGATTGCGCTCCGCCACCTATTCTTTGCACCTCAAAACTGTTTCTTTTTCAAAACAAAGGTCCCAACACTTGGTTATCGCCTTAACGAATATTTCTTCCACCTCCTTTTCTCCTTTATAAGTCCTAACCCTAGAGGTCTCCTAGGGCATCAAGCAAAATTCAATTGAGTCATCCATTCTGAGAGCAAGTTGGGCTACAACTGCACCAGAATGATCTCTAGGCCCTCACAAATTTTGAAGAAATTTTCACAGTTAGATTTGGAGTTATCCCAAGCCCTAGCTCCAACTTCAGGCTTTCCCCTAGGTTTCCTTGGTTGTGGCTTCATCAAGGGTCATTCCATCACAAATCAAGAAAAATTTAATTTCATTCATCCTCCTCTCTTCCCTTGCTTGGTCTAGATATTTGTTTAAAGTTTCACCCAAAACCCTAGACCTTGCTTAGGTCCACTTGCGCTTCTTTGTGGTCCCAAACATTTCATCATTCATTATTTCACAAAGGCCACCTAGAAACCCTCTTCCCTTAGGAATCTTAGGTCTAGGGTATTTCCTATCAAGCATATTTTTAATCCCTAGGTCTACGCCTCCTTTGAGCCTTATTGGAGAGCGCCACACCTTGCTTCTAAAGCAAGCAAGTCCATAATTTTAGTCTCTCTTATGAATGCGCCCTCGAAATTGTGAAAATTCAGTTACCCAAATCCTACTATAGCAACTGATGAGAATTCTTATATTTGTTAATTCCTTGGGCAAATTATTTATTGTGTTCTACAATAAATATCAAAAACCCATACACTATAGCCTTTACAAATTAAACTGTGGAAAATAAATGTGTGGAAACAAGATCTGAGCAAGAATAAATCATAAACACATGACACCGCTATTTTTAGACCTATGTCCCCAGAAAAACCCAATGCGAGAAAACCGATATAGCAGCTGAGGGTTTGTATTATGTTGTAATTTTTTTAGTACAAATCTATGATTTTCAACACTGACAATTCATACAGAGGAAACTGACAAATAAAATCTCGTGAGACAAATCTCACTCTTCCACGGGAATTCGACACTGACCTTAAGCTTGAGATGAGTTTCTCTGCATTGCCTCTACGCAGTTACTGCATCACTCTGTGTAGTCTTTGCGTCACAACTGATGCTACCCTCTCTCTCTGCATTGGATCTATCTACTCACTGGAAACGATGCTCTTCTGGCCTCTAGAAACTCCCTCCAATAACTAGCACTGAACCCCGACTGCTTCCTCAACAGAAAATTGAACTCCCTCTGAAGCTCTGTGCAGCCTCTGCGTGGCTGGCTCTTCGCTTCTCTCTATGGCTTTTACTGCCTCCTCTGTTTTTCACTCTCTAGATCAGGAAACTCTTCCAACCGGAAATTATCTCTGCCCCTCTCTAAAAAAATCTTCTCGATCGATTTTCTCCCTGAGCACTGCTCACTAAAGAATTTTGATCTCTAGATTTTCTCTCCCAATGTATCTTCCAAATGCTCCATCAATTCCTTCTTATAATCTTCTCATTGAGACTTCAACGACCAAGTTTAAATCATTAATCAACAGCTAAGATTAATCTTGACTTGATCTTCGTCTTTTTCTAGAAGGTTCACACTGTTTTATTAATACCCTTTAATTTCCTAAGTTTAGACTTAGGGTCCAATCAAAAATAATTAATTATTTTAACAAAACACACTCCGAGTGGAATTTTCAAAAACGATTTTTGGGTTCTTTGGAATACATGTGTCTATGTCTCCCTGCAAATTTTGACACTTAGAGCATATCTAATGCTAGCGAGGAATGTGCTCTAGCAATACAACCAGCTGAAGTACTGCTCTGATTCTACAACATCTCCCTCTGTGTTGCTGATGTCTATCAACACTGCGATGTTGCATCCATGCTACTACTAACCCTACATATTGTTGCCAACTTCCAATGCTCTGCAACTCTGTTGCTTACTGCAACTGAAAAACATCCAAAATCGGAACTAAGTATTCAGTAGGATGCATCTTGTGCAGAAGATCTGGTTGTTGCTAGTCTCTGCGTTGTCCCTTTGAAGCCTCTACGCTGGTGTTGACTCTGCATTGTGTCTTCCTACACTGCTACCAACTTTGTTCTGCGTTTCTCAGGCTCTGGTGCTCTCTAGCCACTGCGTTGTCACTTTTGCACTCCTCTACACTAATTGAAACTTATCCATATCATTACATTTGATTTGGGCTTTCATAGCAAGGTGATCCGAGAGGTGGACTCCTCAAGGATCCTACCCAATCTGCAATTCTGCTGAAGTACAGCTCCAGATCACCCCAACGCTCCCCTGGCGATATATGGGAAATCATGGTGAATTTCTCCTCCTCTATCTTCGCAGCTTCAACCTGCAGATCATGATGCTCATCTTTGTCATTCTTCTTAAGAGGACACTGTGTGGCATAATGTCACATCTCGCCACACCATAAGCACTTAATCTTTGCGACGTCCTTCTTTCGTCTCTGTTGCTCCTGCTACCCCTTTGATGCAAGGGTTGCATTCTCCTCCTCCTCCTTGAGCTTTGTCCCACTGCTGTTGTTGCCATCAAGTTTGCACTTGAGTAGATCTCTCCTCATCTCTTTCAAGCAAAGAGCGTCTAAGACAAGCTCCTAGTCCAATAACTTTCCGCTCTCGATGTTCGGAAAAAGACTTTGCTGAGAATTTGTGTATTTGGGGTAGCATAAATTGTGCTCTACGTCCCAAATTTTGAGGAAGAACTAGAGTTCGCCTGATCTACAAGACCCAGAAATAGATTTGGGAAATTTCATCTGTTTTAGGAGATATTAAATTAATTAATTATTTTAATGTATTTCCTAAGTTAAAACTTAGGGAACTTAAATAATTAAAGTGAATTTAATTAAACATGTGATGAAATTGTCTTAAGTCACACGGATCAAGCTTTCTTTTAATCTTAGTAATTGATTCAAGATCAGATCATGGCCATTGGTTTCCCCACAAGAAAAGTATAAAGAAAAGGCTTGGGGTCATTCGAAAGACACACGGAGGCAGAGCACTGAAGCTAAGCTGAGATTCTAGGGCGGGTTTGCTAAGAATTCTCAGAAGTGTTTCAGCTGCAGAGAGGGGAATTTAAGCCAAGGGGATGATCTGATCCCAGGGTCTAGAATCAGCAAGAGGCAGAGATCAGCTCAGAGAGACAACACAGAAGCAGGAGAGAAACAACAGCAAGGACAGCGTGAAATTCAGCTGGAAGCCCTCAGGGGTTACGCAGAGACCCTAAGGGGCAGCATAAGGACTGCGTCACCCAGTCTAGGGTAACACAACCCTTTCCAGAGCAACGCTAAGGGACGCAGAGGCTTCAGAGGCTAACGCAGGGGCTACAGGGGGAGCGCTGGGGTTTCTAGGCCCTAAGTTTGGTCGAGTCTTGTAAATCTTGTTTGAGTGTGTGGATCAATCATTTTTTTGGCTTTAGAACAGTGAGTGAGTTGTAGATCTATTATTTCTCTATTGGGTTTTCCATATCTGGAACCCAGATTTGTTGTATTCAGAAAACTCTTAATAATAAAACCCTCCAGCAGCCAGAAGACCACTTTTCCCGCATTGGGTTTTTCCAGGGACTAATTTTCCAGAAAATATCTGTCACTTTGTCTATGTGTGCATGTACTTGTTCTAGATCTGAATTGGTGAAGATTTGTTATGTGTTTTTCTTCGATTTTAATCTGAATTTATTTTGATAATAACTTATCTAAGTAGGAGGAGCATAACCAGATTAACAGTAAAGATTTATGCATAAGTATAAGATTCAGAAATTTTCACAAACTTGATAGCCTTCGGACATTGAATTTAGGGCCAGTCTGACTATCTCTATGGCCTGAGGAGTTGCTCCCACGACTGCTAGTTGATCTCGTTTCTCCTGAAGTCTAAACAGGAACAGATCAATGCGCTCTCCCTTCTGCATCCTGGTAGTCCACATATTCTCCTCCAAAAACATCTTCCTCTGCTCGGAAGACCCCTGATATAGCGTGGCCAACGCATCCCACATTTCCTTGGTTGTTCCTTTGCCAAAAATGTGTGAAAAAATATGATCCTTCACTCCATTGAGGATCAACTATTTGGATTTAGCCATGTTCTTCTTGAAAGCTCTTAATGGTGCGGCATCTACTGGTTCAGCCAATGTATTGTCGATAAAGGTCTTGAGGTCATGTTCATCTAGAAGGTAGGGGATCCTTACCTTCCATATTACATAGTTGGAGGCACCCTCCAACCGGCCTTGGTCACGCAACCCACTGGCTGCCATCTCACCCAATCAATGTCGATCTGTTGCCTCTAACCCTCTGCGCAGTTGGCTCTACGCACTCTGCTGGAGCAAGCCAAATAAAACACGATCTCGGTGTCTTCAACTACTTTCCTATGATAATTTCTGCACCAGCAATCGCTGCTACACAGAAACTGCGTCACACCATCTTGTTGATCTGTGTTGATCTGTTGCGATGCTCCCACTACTTCTAACAAACTACAAACTGGCAAATCCTACCTCTCTGTCGGTTCACTCAAAGAGAGATTTCCTTGCAGATCTAGCCCTCCTGGCTTGCACTCCGCAATCACTGGGGAGATCGATCTGTTGCTTATGAAGCTCTTTGATCCCTGAATTCTTCTTCAACGCTGGATCTACTGGATCTTCTCTCTTGCTCCTCTTGCACTACTAAACAAGCTTTGATACCATGTGAAAATTTCGTTACCCAAATCCTATTGTACCAACTGATGAGAATTCTTTTATTTGTTAATTCCTTGAACAAATTATTTACCGTGTTCTACGGTAAATATCGAAAACGCATAAACGACAACCTTCACAAATTAAACTGCGGAAAATAAATGTGTGGAAACAAAATCTAAGCAAGAATAAATCATAGACACATGACACCCAATATGAGAAAACCAGTGCAGTAGCTGAGGGTTTGTTTATTATGCAGTAATTTTCTGAGTACAAATATATGATTGTCGACATTGACAAATCACATAGAGGAAACTGACAAATAAAATATCGTGAGACAAATCTCACCCTTCCATGAGAATCCGGCACTGACCTTAGCTCAAGATGAGCTGCTCTACGCTGCCTCTGCGCAGTCTTTGCATCACAACTGATGTTGCCCTCTCTCTCTGTGATGGATCTCTCTACTGATTAGAAACGAGTCCCTTCTGGCATCCCGAAACTCCCTCTAGTGACTGGCATTGAACCCCGACTGTTTCCTCAACATAAAATCGAACTCCCTCTGAAGCTCTGCACAGTCCCTATGCAAGCTCTGTGTGGCTGGCTGTGGCTGGCTTTGCGCAGCTCTCTATGGTTTTTACTGCCTCCTCTACTTTTCACTCTCTGAATCAAGAAACTCTTCCAACCGGAAATTATCTCTGCCCCTCTCTGCAAAAATATTCTCAATCGATTTTCTCCTTGAGCACTGCTCACTAAGGAATTTTGATCTCTAGATTTTCTCTCCCGATGTGTCTTCCAAATGATCCATCAAGTCCTTATAATATTCTCATTGAGACTTCAATGGTCGAGATTAAATTGTTAATCAACGACTAAGATTAATCTTGACTTGATCTCCGTTTGCTTCTAGAATATTCACACTCTGTTTTATTAACGCCCTTTAATTATTTTAATTTCCTAAGTTTAGACTTAGGGTCCCATTATAAATAATTAGTTATTTTAATAAAACACACTCCAAGTGGAATTTTCAAAAACGATTTTTGGGTTCTTTATAATACATGTGTCTAAGCCTCCCTACAAATTTTGAGACTTAGAGCACATCCGACGCTACCCAAAATCAACAGAAATCACTATCTATCCCATCATTGACTCACCATTCATAGTGATTTCACTCTGTTGACGGTGCCATACCCGCTTAGATCAACGACAGCTCCCTGATATGAAGTCCCAATTAGACCTCACACTGTTTGGGTTTGGTGTAGGAGTCCCATCCAAAATAAAGGCTCGTTTCCTAATTCTTAAAGATCTACCTTGGCTCTAGTTGTCAGCTAGAGAGAGGGGTATATATGTACTTTCGCAAAGCAAGGGAGAAAGAAGTGTGACTCTAAGAGAGAGGTAATAGTGTCGCACAAGAAGAGACACACTTGAACCCAAAGGGTTCGTCTAATATCCAGCGGAATAGTCCACAAGGGATGCGAAAGGTATGCCTAATGTCTTGCGGAATAGTCCACAAGGATAGGACAACAATAAAAACCATTACATCACATTCTCAATAAGATAAGTACTAAAATAACCGAAATAGTTCAACTATCTTAGCACAGGTGAAAGTAAACATGCAATACAAACATCCGCGAAATAGTCTTACAAACATTCATAATCCATGCATGAAGAATGTGTTGGCCTTGAATGCTTCTGTTATTAAGTAAAATTTCCAAGACACATATGTACAATGAACCTCACTAGCTCCAACAGTGGAGCATTGGAGCCACTCCTTGCTCCACAAAATAACTAGCTTATCTCTTTAAGGCTTTGTTGGTGGAGCCAAGGTGAAAAATTCATTTCTTCATACAATGAGGGTGTATATATAACCAAGGGGTGATGCTTCCTCCTTGTGAATCTTTGAGTACCCTCATGATTGTTTGACTTCCTATGACTTTTCAACTTACATGACTCTTCATATTCCATGTGTGTCCTTTGGACTTCCACTTTACAATAAATTTGAATACGGTTTACATGATCCACAATCGTGATGTGGCATATGACCACTCATGACACGACATGACATGACACTGCTGACATGGACTGCTTGTTGATGTGGAAATGTCAAGCCACTATTGCTGCTGAGTGTTGGATATCTTCTTGAAGATGATTTTCTTTTCACCTTCACGTGGCTTGGTGATAAGGAGTCTTCAATGATCTCAAGTCTTGGATAGTGGTCGCAAACTAGTGTCCTTTCGCTTTCTCTTGATCGATCAACTTTATGTTCAACTGCAAGAGTGTCTTTGAGCATGCTTTCCTGCTTCTTTTCCTTCTTCATCATCTCACCATGATATGATAGGGTACTTGTTCCTGAAATTCACTCATGACGAAACGACATCAATATGGAAACCCCCTAGTCTACGATGGTGCATTTTGATCCATAAAATGAGCCCGGAGCAGGTGGTAGGCTAGGGAGAGGGACTCAGTGACTATGCAACTGCACAGTTCAGGCAGGCAAGGGGAATCCCTGAGCCCTGAGACTGCACAGTGCGTAGTCCAAGTTCGGCTCAGAAGCAAAACTACACAGTTTTGGGAGTCAGTGGGACAAGTTGAGGGAATGAGCACTGGGAGAGCATATTACGCAGTTCCGGGAGTCAAGGGAGGTCGGGCTACTATGCATTGCAAGGGCTCAGGGAATGAGCTTGAGGCTTGTGGTTGCAAAGTGCGTAGTTTAAGCTGGGTTGGGAGACATGATTCAACAATTTTGGAGGTCAAGGTCAGAGCTTGGGCACAGAAACTGCGCAGTGAGGAAATCCTGAGGGGCAGGAATTGTGCATTGCGCAATGCTAAGCAACAAAGTCACAGCTAGAGGACTAATACTATGTACTCAGGGAAGGCTTGGTGAAGCTAGGTTGCTTGGTCGGGAAGTTTTTTCCAAAAAATGGCTAAGTTTGGGATCAGTGAGATAAGTGTGAACGGTGATAAACTCTAACTGTAATCACACACTTTGAGTGATTTGACGACTCAACAACATAGATCATCCATAACACATGAACAAAGTATTTCCCTCAGTGCGACAACTTTACGACTAATTACGACAAATGCGACACTAAAGATACACTTTGCGACGACCGTGATGACACTTGTGCGACAACGCTCAAAACTTTAGAAATGAGTGCAATAGATACTTACAAGGTTAGATCAACTCATTTGCACAAAGATGGCCTCTTGAAACCACCGGAACAGACTTATATGCATGGTGCAATAACCAATATGCCAAAAGACGACACTTTTCCCAACTTGCAAAAGGAAGCACAACACTCTCAGAAAATAAATGAAATGAGTTTCAAAGTTTGCGATAACAATGAACAAGACCAAGGAAGGCTCTGAAATTGGGTATAGGAAAAAAATTTGGAGGGGATTGTAGCAGCTACAACACTTGGTGACACACTAGCAAAATTCCAGTTTCTTTGTCTCAGTTAACTTCTTTCGTGTAGGGCCTTGGTCCTTCGGGGAGTATTGATTCATTGTGCATATCACTTTGGTTTCCCACTTACCCCGTGAATAGACGAAGCCCCCATCATGCATTTTCGGTGTAACTCAACAAAAAAGAAAAAATTCAACATTATCACAATGTTTCGAGTAGGGAAGGGTAATGAAGCTTGCGAGTTTAATATTTTCAGAGTATGATTTTTTTCATCTCTGGTGTTCATTCACTGCCTGCAGGCCTGGACAATACCCTGACAGAGTCACTAAAGGAACAAAAACATTGTTCCGCTGCCAGCGAGCCTGAACAGTACCCCAATGGAGTTTGCAGAGGATTATGCAATGGCACTTATTCATCTTTTGTGTGAAAGAGGGATCCCAACTTATTAAGAGCAGGAGAGGTTGTTCCTTCAGAGAAGCATGTAAATACCTTTGATTTAGTTTTGCTCGTTTATATTTTTCCCATTCTCCTTTTCTACTGATTGGATAACCATGGAAACACCAAATCATAAAGAACCGAATCCAGGCACAAGGTTCCCCGAATAGACATGAGTTCATGGTTTGACAAAAACTGTCCTTATGGACGGATCGTATTTTCCGTCGGAACTTCATCGGCCAAAAGACATAAACAACACAAGGAATATGGACCAAAGGGTAACCAAATGTTAAAGTGTCATAAGAATCCTTTCGACTTCAGCCACATACATTCTCATAAACCAACACATGGACATGAACAACACTTATTCACATAATGAAAACAAAGCAAGAAACAAAGAAAAGAACAACAACAACAAACAAAAAAGACTATGTACACAGTGTAGGGCACAACCCTCGATGATCATTGAAAATAAAGTTTCAAATCTTGGCCATTGACAAGGAGAGAGTTAATCTTCTCATCAAGTGATTGAAGACGATAAGTGTGTTGACCAAGCCATTCGTGCACTGTGAATGGCCCAATCCACGGGGATTGAAACTTGGTGTGTTTTCCTTTGTCTTCATGGCCTTTGTCCCACTTCAAGACTAAGTCACCCACACTAAATTTGTTCTTCCCTGCAGAATTCTTCTCGAACCACCTCTTGATACGACTCTAATGGTGTAAAAAAATTTCTTTGGCTTTCAACCATTCTTCTTGTACCTTGTGAAGGGTATCCATCCTATGCTACACTAACGGACATGGCTTGCATTGGGATTCTTGTGAAAGTTGAAGAGCAGGTAAGTAGACGTTGGACGAGAGGATGGCTTCTTTTCTGTATACCAGAAAGTAAGGGGAGTTGTTCAAGGAGTGCTTACTCGTGACTCGGTCAACCCATAAGGAATTTACCAAAGAACAGTGCTAGTTCCTCTGTTCAAATAATATGGTCTTCTTAATGATGTGGATCAAGTTCTTATTCGTGGATTCAGGAAGACCATCCCCGTGAGGATAATAATTAGCATAATGTTTCAATACAATTCCATTTTCCAATGTAAAGTCATAGAGTTTTAACGATGAAAAGTATGTTGCATTGTCAAAAACAAGTGAAGTAGGAATGTTGAACCTGGAGATGATGTTCTGTTGCAGCAAGTTAATGACTTCCTAATCATTCACCTATTTGAGTGGAACTTCTGTCCACCGCGTGAAGTAATTTGTGGCAGTAAGAATGTAGTGGTGTTGCTTTGATGAATGTGGAAATATATCTCCAATAATGTCCAAGCCCCACAGTTGAAAAGGTTCTTCCACTACAATAGGCTGCAATGGGGCAGTTGACTTCTTATTTTTGCCAGCACATCTTTGACAAACCGGACATTTGCAGGCGTAAGCATGAGCATCTTTGAATATTGTATGCCAATAAAAACTAGCCCGCATGATTTTATGTGCAGTTGTGTTCCCGCAAAGTCTCCCCCGGTTGGTCCTTCGTGGAGATCACGCAATACCTTCTCTGATTCGTGTTCTCCCAAACACCTGAGAAGTACTCTGTTATGGTGCTTTCTGAAAAGAACACCATGCACCAACTAGTAATATAATGCTTTAAGTCTGAGTGCCCTTTTCTGCCGTGCGGAAAAATGAGATGGCACAATGTCGTGCTCAAGGTATTGGTGCACATTTGTGTACCAAGAGTTTGTGCTAGTAGTGGGGGAGGCTCGCTCGATGTTGTACATTTCAATTTCTTTCTCCCACCCTGAAAGATCTTCTTATTCCTTCGTGTCTGCTACTTTTGTTTCTAATTTAAAAAGACCACGGCCCTTGATTGTGTGAGATGGCTTGAACTTTAATTCGTATTCTTGTGAATCAGTCATCCAGTTCGCTCTTCTCTCACCCAACTCTTGTTGAAGAAACAGTGACCTGATCGTTGGCTGTGGGACAAAGATAATGTAGTGATTTTTCAATAAATAGGGTTGAAAGTGCTTCACCGCCTTGTATACCGCATAAGATTGTTTTTCCATGGTGGGGTAGTTGAGTTCGAGTCCTTACAAACTTGTGCTCATGAAAGGGATAGGTCGCTCGTTGTTCAGATCCCCCTTTTGTGTGAGTACTGCGGTGAAAGAAGTGTCAGAAGCAAAGGTATAGGGAAAAAAATCTTTATTGAAATATGGGATGTACAATGCGGGTGCTTTTGCAATAGCTTGTTTAATACGAGAGAACACATCATTTTCCCTTTTATCCCATTTGTAGATAGCATCCTTCTTCACCATCTCCTATATTGGTTTAACAATCTGGGCGTAGTCGGAAATGAAATTGCGAAGTAAACTAATTTTCCCCAAGAAAGACTGCATAGCCTTCTTGTTTATTGGGAAGCGAATTTGTGTGATTGTTATGACCCTACCTAGTATACCTTAATCCCACTTTTGGAAATGATGTGGCCCAAGAGATTATTCTTAGACACTGCAAAGATACTCTTCTTGGGATTGAGGGATATCTCGTACATGCAACATCGCTCGAAAAATTTCTTCAAGTGACATATGTGGTCTGACCTTTGTTTGGAAAACATTGTTAGGTCGTCAAGATAGACCACCACACTCTGTCCAATCATCCCACGGAATGCGACGTCCATAGCGCATTGTAATGTTGCACCAGCATTGATTAACCCAAATGGCATTCGCCTGAACGGTGCCCCACTTCGTGCGGAAAGTGGTTTTAAGCCTGTCAGGCTTTAAAACTATAACCTGGTTTTATCCAGAGTATCTGTCTAGAAAACTCGATATTGTTTGCAGTATATTTTCCATATATGACACGGGGTAGTTTTCTTTGCCTAAGGTGCGATTCAGATTTCGAAAATCAACACATAAACGGATTTCCCTAGACTTATTTCTTACTAGGACCAAGTTTGATACCCAAGTTGAATGTTGCACTCTGTATATGATTTGAGCATCCAAAAAACTTCTTAATTCTTTCTGAATAAGAGGTTCAGGAGTCGGATGTGCTTTTCTCAATTTATGTTCAAATGGCTTGGTCCCTTCTTTTATCGGTATCACATGTTGGATGATTCGCATGTCATAAGTATTAAGCTCATCATATGTCCACGCGAATACATCTTGATGCTACTTGAATAGGCGAATAAAGGCTTGTCACTCCTGTGGTGTACAAGAAGCACCGATATTGACATCCTTCAGATCTTTTTTTGTTCCCAAATTAATTTGTTTGTGTGACATCGTGGAATTATGGGTTTTAACGTTGACAAGTCCCTGGAAACAATTATGCAGGTCATACAAATTTTCTAAAGACACCACACCTTGGAATGAGATTTCCTTTACTTGCACTGGCTGAATCCTACAATTCCTTCTCGTGCTCGTCTTCCTCGATCTTTGCTTCTTTGAACACATCAGTGTTGGCCATGAAGCACAGTATCTGTTGGTCATCATTAAAAACGCAAAAATTAGTAATATTATCAGGGGCAGATGATTTATAAAGAATTTATACTAAAAAATCGTCCCTCAATGGTGATAACCTAGCAACAACATTTGCTAATGCATCTGTAATTGCATTATGCATTCTTGGAACAGAAATAATATTGAAAGCTTAGAAATGTGAAATCAAACACCATAACTCTTGTTGATAACTCTTAAGATGAGGTGAGACACAATGTATAGTATCGCGTACCTGTCGTACCATAATTTTCGAGTCACCTACTGCTTTTAGGAATGCAACATTGTGGTCAATGGCTCTTTGCAAGCCCAAAATGAGTGCCTCATATTCAACAGTGTTGTTCATGCACTCGAATTCTGGGCGGCTAGAGATCAAATTTTTTCTCTGTAGTGGGTCTATTAAAACACAACCCTTCTTAAAGTCCTACATTTTGGAACCATCAAAGTACAAAGTCCACATATCATATGTACAAGGACTATGAACTACACTAGTACTATTATTGCTACTACTACTACTAATTGTACAAAGGTCATTTCCACCAATTGGACTAGGAAGGAGAACCAAGAGTGACTGGGGATGGTTGTGCAAGATAACACCCTAGTTGAGTTTCTAGAAAGCAATCGCTGAAAATAAGTTTTGCGAAAGCCACTGGTTTATTATGCATGTTCAAGGGAGTGACATTATCCTTCATGTATCTCTCTGAGTTCACTTGAATCTTCTTGTTTTTTCCCTTATACAGAAGCCATAAGTGTGACCAGTCTATAGCAAAGTATCCTTATAACTTGCTTAACCAGTCTCTGCTCAACAATACTTTGTATGCCTCCGGTACGTCCACAATCACTAAGTCTATACATTGGTGAACTCGGTCGACGGATGATAGATGGATAATCACATCTTTGAGTTCACCAACTAAGCTGACAAGAGTCTTGTCCAGTTGAATAATATGTGCATCTGTTTTATTCCATTTTGCATTGATTTTATTTGCGATACATAATGGCATTACATTTACTGATGCACCAAAATCAACTAAACAATTGTGTACATTGAAATAGAAAATTTCGAGCATTAACAAAAACGAAGGGAAGAGCGTATTTGGTTCCAATGTTAAAGCGTTAAGTACTGAATTGAGGGAACCAGAAGACGTACATGATCCCTTGCCTGAAGGGGCATCGTTCCCTGCGGAAGACTACCCAAGTGCTCGTAAGAGAATGTCCCGTTGGCTCGTGATCTTTGTTAACTCAAACATTGAAATATTCGCACGAACCTTCTTCATGTCCTCAACTATATTGTAGTCCACAGCAGGAAGAATGATCGAAGTGTCTGGGGGCGTAACTTGGTTTCTGACTTCCGAAGTGATGGTTTTATCTTTACTCCTTGCGGAAGTACATTTCGTTGAGACTACTTTCCCATACTTGCTATGAGCGTCTTGTGTTGAGCTAATAGGTGGACTGATTTTCCTTAACAAACTTTGTTTGAGTCTTTGCTTCGTCAACTCCGTTGTAGTGGTCGACCCTTGGCTTCTCAAGTTGTACTGATTGGTTTGCTTCTCGGATGTGCTCTTTTGGGCTGTGAGTATGCAATCAAACATGTTTACTGCATACCCCACACTTGGAGTTTCATTGGTTGCAGCAGTTTCTTCCTTTTCTTCTTCAAGCTCGATCTACTCATCAGCAAGTATGGCATTGCAAAGATGCATAGCAAGAAAATTCATGGTGTGGTTCCATTGTGGGCATGTTTTCTCGAAATGATAGGCCTGTTGATATGAACAGTATGTATCCATGCCCAAACCTTCAAAAATTCAACATGACGTTCAAGCTTTGAGTAGACTTCACTGGTTGGTTACTGCTGCTACCCGAATTTTCAGTCCTTCTGAGCAGTTTGAATCTGGGAGGCTTGTTGCTCACGGTGGTCTCACTTGACCTTTGTTTGAGCTCTACCATCTCATTTTACAGAGTCTTGAAAAGACGGGTTAAGTTTTCAAGATCGGAAGGTTCTTTCTCTTTGGCCTTGCTTACGGAGGCTTGAGACCTTTTACCTGTCTCTTTGGCCTTGCTTACGGAGGCTTGAGACCTTTTACCTGTATCTTTGGAGTCTTTTGTTGGTTCATCATCTGTGATGACTCCAATTGCGCGCAAGTCCTTCTCAACCACGATCGCCTCTTCATAATTTTCCGTTAGTGTTTGTCTCGCAGTTCGCTTCACAAACTGTGTAATGCTTGCCGGCAAGGTAGATGTATAGTAATCTATTGTGATGGAGTCATGAGATTTCGTATTTTCTGGAAATTTATTCAAGATGTGGTTGAACCTCTGATTGAAATCTTTCACTTTCTCCTTTTTCTCCATCTTAAGGTTACCCAACTCTTTCAATAACATGGTGGGGGTCTTATCATCAACAAATTTTTCAAGGAAGATTTCCTTAAACCCCTTCCAATTTAGGATAGAGTTAGGAGGAATGTTGTGATACCATACAACTGCTCTACCATCCAAGATACATGGAGAAAGTTTACATGTAACATCACAGTGGTGTACCTGAAGTGTTTGCAGATGTAGGTAAAATTTATCCAAGTGGTCTTCTGCCTTCATCGTTTTATTAGTGTCAAACTTCGTTAAGACCTTTTTCGAATGCTTAGGCATTTTGTGTAAAACACCTGGAAGTGCAAGTGGGCCCTGAGTCATCCAATCCAAATCTTGGTCTGTCGTGTTTTCGTCTTCACTCTCCTCCTCTTCTTTGTCAAAACCTAATGGCTCTCCTTCTTCTTCCTCCTCATCTCCTAACCTGCGAAAATTTGCGTCTAAGAGTACAATGTTATCTTTGTCACCACCGTGAAAAAGTGGAGGCTCTTTTGTGTTCTCCACAGAGTCTGCTAATTCTTCAAGGGTAGAAACCATTATCCCTATAGGGGTGGTTTTGTTATTCTTCGGAGAATATGGAAGACTAAGTAGTCCCAGGATCAATCCAATAGCTTTTGTGAACTGACGGGTGATAGGCGGATGGCCCGAATCCGATCGTTTGGGATTTCACAAGTTCGTTCAGGCTTGGGATGAGAAGACTCACCAATTTCAAGAACACGAGTAGGGGAGGTGCAATGAATGTTGTTGCCTTGACCAGAAGATGTGATGTTGGGGTCGGTGGGGTTATCAACAATAAAACACTAGCTCCCCTCCTTCTAGCGCCATAAATGTTGACGGTGCTAGACTCACCAACATTCAGGGGATCTCCCCGATATGAACTCCCAATTAGACCTCACATTGTTTGGTGTAGGAGTCCCATCCAAAACAAAGGCTTGGTTGTCGAATCCTTAAAGATATTCCTTGGCTTTAGTTGTCAGCAGGAGAGAGGGGTGCAAATGTACTTTCGCAAAGCAAGGGAGGTGTGCCCGGTGAGTGTTCAGTTGTAAGTGTGCCAAGGTTCTTCTATTATAGGGGAGATAAAGAAGTGTGCCTCTAAGAGAGAGGTAATAGTACCACCTAAGAAGAGACACACTTGAACCGAAAGGGTCTGTCTAATATCTAAAGGAATTGTCCACAAGGGATGTGTCAGTTATTACAACCAACAAATAGGAAATGTTTCCCTAATCTCTTGCAAAATAGTCCACAAGGACGGGACAACAATAGCAACCATTACGGTACATTCTCAATAATATAAGTACTAAAATAACCGAAATAGTTCATTTATCTTAGCACATGTGAAAGTAAACATGAAATACAAACATCTGCAGAATAGTCTTACAAACATTAATAATCCATGCATGAAGAACGTGTTGGCCTTGAAGACTTATGTTATTAAGTAAAAGTTCCAAGACACATGTACAATGAACCTCACTAGCTCCAATAGTGGAGCGTTGGAGCCACTCCTTGCTCCACAAAAGAACTAGCTTATCTCTCTAATGCTTTGTTGGTGGAGCCAAGGTGAAAAAGTCCTTTTCTCATACAATGAGGACGTATATATAACCAAGGGGTGATGTTTCCTCCTTGTGAAACTTTGCCTACCCTAAAGACTGTTTGACTTCCTATGACTTTTCAACTTACATGACTCTTCATATACCATGCGTGTCCTTTGAACTTCCACTTTACAATACATTTGAATACAATTTACATGATCCATACTAGTGATGTGGCATATGACCACTCATGACACGGCATGACATGACACTGTTGACATCAGTTGCTTGATGATGTGGCAATGTCAAGCCATTGTTGTTGTTGAGGGTTGGATATTTTCTTGAAGATGATTTTCTTTTCACCTTCGCATGGCTCGGTGATAAGGAGTCTTTAATGATCTCAAGTCTTGGATAGTGGTCGCAAACTAGTGTCCCTTCCCTTTCTCTTGATCGGTCAACTTGTAAATTCAGTTGCAAGAGAGTCTTTAAGCATGCTTTCCTCCTTCTCTTCCTTCTTCATCATCTCATCATGATATGATAGGGTACATGTTCCTGCAATTCACTCATGACGAGACGACATCAATCCGAAAACCCCCTAGTCTAAGATGGTGTCACTCTGATCCATAAATTGAGCCTGAAGCAAGTGGCAGGTTGGAAAGAGGGACTCAGTGACTCCACAGTTGCATAGTTCAGGCGGGCAAGGGGAAGCCTTGAGCCTTGAGACTGCGCAGTGTGCAGTTCGGGCTAGGTTGAGAAGTAAAACTGTGCAATTTTGCGAGCCATTGGGACAGGCCTGAGGGAATGAGCATTGGGAGAGCATACTGCGCAGTTCCGGGAGTCAAGGGAGGTTGGGCTATTGCACAGCTACAAAGTTCAAGGGTTCATGGAATGAGCTTGAGGCTTGTGCTTGCGAAGTGCACAGCTTAAGCCGAGTTGGGAGACATGATTGCGCAATTTTGGAAGTCAAGGTCGGAGCTTGGGCACAGAAACTGTGCAGTGAGGCAGTCCTGAGGGGAAGGAACTGCGCATTGCACAGTTCAAAGCAGCAAGGTCACATCTAGAGGACTGAGACTGTGCAGTGCGCAACTCAAGGGAGGCTAGGTGAAGCTAGGTTGCTTGGTCAGGAAGTTTTTTCCGAAAAATAGCTAAGTGTGGGATCGGTGAGATTAGTGTGAACGGTGATAAACTCTGACTGTGATCACACACTTAGACTGATTTGACGACTCAAAAACATAGATCATCCATAATGCATGAACAAATTATTTCCCTCTATGTGACAACTTTACGACTAGTTATGACAAGTGCGACACTAAAGATACACTTTGCAACGACCATGATGACACTTGTGCGACAACACTCAAAACTTTGGAAATGAGCGCGACAAATACTTACAAGGTTAGATCAACTAATTTGCACAAAGACGGTCTCTTGAAACCACCAGAAGAGGCTTATATGCATGGTGCGACAGCCAACATGCCAAAAGACACAACTTTTCTGAACTTGCAAAAGGGAGCACAACACTCTCAGAAAACAAATGAAATGAGTTTCAAATTTTGTGACAACAATGAACAAGACCAAGGAAGGCTCCGAAATTTTGGAGGGTGTTGTAGCATCTACAACACCCTCATAGCGGGACTCCTCCCATCGAGGGAGCTTTAGTTGTGGTGACAGTGGGCTATTGCTCCATTGTTTCCACTTGACCTAGTAGTCGCTCTATAGGAACCCCTTTCTAGGGCCCTGCTAACACTCCCCTCATAAGACTTGTTAGATTTGAGGCAACATTACCATCATTATATAGGTGAGACACCACCTTAAACTTTGAAAGCTGTCTAATTTGGTCCCAAGGGAGGCCTTACTCAAAAATCTTGGAGATGTTGGCATTTCAGAGATTTTTATCACAACAATCATGTGCCTTTGAGTACTTTCTTGATTGGCTCCACATAGCTCACATAGTTTCAAGCGTCATTGGGAGAAATATTGAGGTGGCATAAGGCTTCCCTTTTTCACATACATTGTTTGGGATATGCATTGACGAGTACATTCCTTTTTCCAAGTACATATTCAATTAGGGGATGGGTTCCTTCTTCACTAGGGTTTGATCTCCATCCTCCTCATTGCAAATGACGTGGTTCTCTTGACCGCCACCCTAAAGGGTTTGTAGAGAGCTTGATGACTTTTCTATCATTTGTATTCTGAATTAGTTGATGGTAAGCCTAGGAAAAACCAAGGTGTTTTGCCTAGGTGTTTAGTTTTCAAGGCCCTAATTTGGTTTGATGAAAAGCCTCCAATCCTAGATCAACAAAGGGTCTAGCTTGTTCTCTCTTCCAGAACCATTTTCAATAATTTCAATCCAAGATGGGTTGGACCTCATGGATGCCCTCTTTATGGTTCGAAGTTTTGGGGACCTAGTTTGTTGGGATTAAATTGGGCCATGATAGAGAGAGTTTAGGTTCTCATGCTTGCTCGCATCTTTGATGCAAGAGGACTATAACCCAAGCCATTATTCAAGCAGGGTCTGCAACCTTGCCCTTCAAGATTGAAATGATCTTTTGATGGATTTCTATTTTACATCGAGTTTGATACTTTGCGAACTCTTCAAATGATAAGGGCCACTACCCTTATCTAGCTCATTGCTCCTTGAAGACCATAACCACTTCTAGTACCTTTCTTTAGGCTCATTGTTCGTTTTGTGAAGGACTCTTGTCTATATTAGTGACTTGGTATGTTGATAGACTCCCTACCTACATTCAAATACTCTCTTGGTGCATTTGATCGACTTCTATCGAATAAGCAATAGTTGAATAGGATCATTAGAGAGAACATTGTCAGATAGTTTGCTCAAGTTACTTGGGTTGATCCTCTAAGTGGGCTAAACCCCAAGCTGGTCTTCTATGCAAAGCACTTGTTGGAGCTAAGATGTGGTCTTATTGATCACCCCCTTGCATGTTGAAACCAGATGCGCTCTCCATGTCTTCCATGGGAAATTTCAGTCTAGTTCTCATCATCTTTGAGTCGAAAATTATGACTACATCACCTGGGGAGACTAGATCTACTAACTTAATTATCTTCAAGAGACTAAGATGAAGGAGCACTTCATCTTCAAGTGCCCCATCTATTATGAGATTAGAGGATGATTTTACTTTTTAGGAATTCTCAGAACCCTCTATCCAAGTTTTTCTTTTCCCCAAAGTAGAGATGCTTGGCCTTGTAGTTGAGGGAGGCCCTTTCATTTAGATCTCACTCACTCTATCCTCTCTAGCTCAGCCAACCCTGGTCTAGCCAATTACAATTTTTTGTCCAGTGATTCCATCAAATAGAGGCACCAAGAGGCAAGTAGACAATAACACTATATCAGATATATGGTTTGTGAGACCTTGTGTGGCGACCCTAGTCTAGCCAATTACAATTTTTTGTCCAGTAATTCCATCAAATAGAGGCACCAAGAGGCAAGTAGACAATAGCACTATATCAGATATAAGGTTTGTGAGGCCTTGGCCACCGATGCTCAATCAACGAGACCATTGCAGTCATGTCTCCTTCAATCTGGGACGACTTATTTCACACCAGTAGTTAGGATACTTCCTCTAAAGACTTGACCACAAGCTTCAGTGTCCAAATAGCATGACGTATCTCATACAATATCTTCCTGCTCTTCCAAATCATCCAGCAAAAGATCTTTCAAGAGTTTCTTTCCTTAGACCTTGGATGTTAGGGGAGAAGGAGAGCATTAGGGGATGTTAATTACCCCCAAGTGAGACATCTCCCTAGAAGGTCTGATGGTTCTTGGCTTTCATTTCTTCATAGTTCTTGCATGTATCTACATCACTGCTTTGTTTCACTTCATATTGTTAGGTCTTAGACTTTGTATCTTTCTTGACATCCACTAGATTTGTTTCCAGCATAATTTCCCAAGCACTACTTTTGCAATTCCACTTTGTATTCTCGTTGATATACTTAGCAATGCTAGTGACCTATTTGTGGTCATTCGTTGGACAACAATAAAATTACCTTACCTTATCTTGCTACATATAACCTTAGCACACCCTTCTTCTTCTAGTTAACATATGTAGCTTCAGAGCCTCATTTACATGAGTTGTGTAGAGCCATTATTGGATAAGTTTGTTTCAAGAGGTTCACCCTTCTTTTTTACATATTCTAGCCATTCATAAAATGCATTTTTGGAGTTTGATGGGTTTATCCTCCTCAACCTTGGTGGAATCTTGTTCAAACAAATTTGATGTTCTAATTAAATAGCAAAATTTTTTGGGTTTATTATTAGGTACATGAACGCTGAAGATGATCCATTTCTAGTAGGTTTCAAGTTCATAGTAGGTTATTATAACCATACGGTGCATGCAACAGCAGTACTAAACAACAATGTTAAACTAGTGAAGGCTGAATTCGGGGCTGTTATAGCCTGTTTAAAGATTTATTTGTAGCAACAATAGCAAGAATAATGAGAGGACAGTGTTGTAGCAGCCTGATAGCCACTTTGACATGAGAAGCAGTTTAAATTGTAGCATACCTCAAAGACCAGCACTTTAATTAGTACTTTCCAATGGGTTTGGGTCTTAAAACAGCAAGTCATTTAATTAGTACTTTCCAATGGGTTTGGGTCTTAAAACAGCAAGTTATATGCTCAGATGGTCGACAAAATAGGCAAAATCTGTTGGAGGTAGTGTGCCCTAACAGGCTGTCACAGCTTGTTATTACATGTATTTTTGACAAGTCAACAAGATATTGAGAGGAGCACTGTAGCAGCTTGTTTACTGGCAGGCTTAGACCCAACCGTGATAGAACAACAATGAGATTTTGAAAGGTGCACTCCCAGTTTCTATTTCCAGCAGTTTGTGGTTTCATGAATTAGGAAACAATGATATCATTGGAATATTCATGTTTTAGCAAGTAAACAGGCCTATACTTGGAGGGAGGAAAGTTCACTTCAGCATATTGAGGATTCTTTGTGATTGGAGCAATCGGATTTTTTGACTTTCCAGATTTGACTCCACTTTCCAAATTTTAGTCTATTCAACCTCCTTTTGTTTACGCCTGGTGCATGCACCCTCCTCTTCTTCTATTTCTATTGTTACTATTATTTTATTGTTATCTATAAAAGAAAGTTGCAAGACATTTTGGAGAGCAAGTTACAGGAGCGTATTTCCTCCGTCCTTCTCTCATTCCGAATTTGACAGACTTGTGTGTGCTAGAGATGGACAGAGCAGCTTGTGATGTATTGATGATTATGGTTTGATTCAACATATTGATTAATAGATTGAATGGATATAACTATGCTGTGTTTCTTGATTTCTCGTGGTTGTTTACATGTGCCATTGCACCGCAGGGATTCGGTTTGTCGTTTTATGCACTTATTCTGAATTTATGACTTCAGTTAAGACACACATTCATCTCATTTTACTCATTTAATCATTGTGGTACTTTGGTTAATGAATCCAATCTGAACCATTATAATTTTAATCGTGAATTTACCCTTGTTCTTGAGTGTGCTTCCAGGTGCTTCGAGGGCAGTATTAGTGTGCTGGTTTGTTATGCAGATTTTACTTATTAAATAACGACATACACTAGCTGTAGGGACACCCTCCCGAGTCTTCGTTGTCTAGAATTATCATGCGGGTCTTTGCATAATAACAAATTGACATCATTTGCCAAGGACTCGTCAAATCCTTGGTTATCTACAACAACATCGACGAGTTTTCATTTATTTGATTTTATTTTGAATATCACCTAGCGACTTCACTTTTGTAAGTTTTGATCACATTGGATAATCTAAGAAAATCTGAGATTCCATCCTACAAAAGGCGTGATTCCGAGTCTTAATGCATCCAAGCATCTATTTCAGAATTAGAAATGCACCCGCTGAAACTCCACCTGGTTTGGCAAATACTTCAAGTATTACAACTGCCTCCAAGGTAGTTACACTTTCATCTACTACTAGCGTTTCAGTAAGTTCATATTCAGTTGTATGTTCCTCAATCTTCAATAAGTTCCTTCTTGGTATCCTCATCCATTTTTTCCTCTTCCTCTCAGACTAGTAAGATTGCAGGTGCCATGGTTAGGTTCACTCTTAGTGTTTATTCTTCGTTGAATTTTGCTGCAATGCCTAATCAACCACGTGATAGACCTACAGGTGAATACAAGAACCTTTTGAAGTTTGCAGGCAATGACACCATATTGGTTGAGGATCACCTCATTGTTGGACAAAAAATGGAGGTGGAATATGAGGATGTGGTTATGAAGATGCCTGTGCAATCCCTTGAGGGGGAATGCACAAGCATAGTACAAAAATATACAGAACTTGGACATTTCCTTTGCTGCTTCTCTCAAACTTGGAAAAAACATGATTGCTTCCAAGAAAGTCCACCCAAACTCCTTCTGCCTATTTGATCTGCAAGGAAGGTCACTTGCTGAACCTAAGGAGGAGGAGGGCAATGAAATTGGTGAACTGCCAGATTTTTCCATTTATTGCAGGGGTTGAGTAACAAAATGATCCAAATCGAAAAAAAATCTACAAAATCAGGAGGTCGCCTCTAGAAATCAGTGCACTTTTAAGCCAAGACAGCCCCCTCCTATGGGGCCTTTTCAGCATGAAAAGCAAGTGGAAACAAAAAAAATTCATGTACCAGGTTATTTGATCGGGTGCACTTGTTTGTTAAAGTAGTGTAGAGGAAGCGTTTGAACAGCAGGGAGATTCATTGAATATGTTGTCCACGGTTGAAGAAGACTTTTAGCACAAGTATATCAAGTCTTTAACCAAAATAGAGAAATCTGCCTGAGGGGTTTCACTTTGTATTCTAGTCAATTTATTGCACATCAGAGTAATATAGTTGCTACTAGTATGGTTGTCTTGGGAACTCAAATGGCTGTAATAATTTCCACATTTTTCTCAACCATTGTATCCATGCCATTATAAACCTCTCTTAGGAAAAGTTTATTTGTGTCTACATCTCAGAGAAGATCTAATGCAGGTAATGTAAACTTGAGCAAGAAATCAATCTTGCTCCACCAATTTTCATCAATCAACACCCTACTCACCATACTTCCCTTCTCTGAATCTGCATGTCTCCACTCATCCCAAGTTGAACCCACCCCCATACTCATTAATGGCAGTTTTAACTTCAACAAGGCGACACAACATGGTGAAGTTTAAGGCTCTCAGCAAATTTCAGCAACTCCAATTTCGAGGGTTCTCGATATATTGCGTGAGATTGGTGGTAGGGATAAATTTTATAATCTCCCTAGCCTACCCTGTGACCTCCTTAATCCATTTGGTTTTGCCTCAATCTCTTCTAAAATCAAATTTAGATTGTGGAAAATGCATGGAGTCCAAAACATGCGATTGTATCTACTCTCAACAATTAAGCCTGCAACTTTGCAAATAGGTGCATTTTCTGGACTTACATGTTTTGTTAGTTTTTGTAGCATCAGATGGTGTTCTGGTCTCGAAATTTTGTGGAGAGGCTAAAACACAGGAATTCCCCAAAACCCAGATATCCTTTCTGGAAATTCGCACAGTCTAGCTAAAACACACAAATTCGCATTGTCCGGCTAAAACACAGCAATTCGCACTGTCCTGTTTGGCGAATTGCTGCAAACCCGCTACGCCTAGACAAGAAAAATTGCTCTGCGAAAATCTAAGTTGTTGCTTCCTCTGCCCGCTGGTATCACTTTTCTGGACAAATCGAACTTTATTGCAACTGCTAATTAGATTATTAGTCGGTTTTTAAATATATCCTAAGTCTAAACTTAGGGAATGTGGCTAATTAATCAGAATTAATTAAGTCAAGGTGAAAATTCTCTAGAAACTCACACGAATCGATCCAAAAATGATTTGAGCCATCGATTAAGATTTAATCTTCGTCGTTCGAGCCCCAATAGGAAGACATAAGAAGGGATCGATGTGGTGATGGAGAATACACCAGAGTCACTTGGAGAATTCGTTTTTCCAGAGTAGCAGCAGTCAGTTGTTGAAGACTTCGAGCTTCAGTGAGGCAACAGAGATAGTGAGGAGAAAAGATAGTGATTCGGAGGAAGTTTTCTAGATCCAGAGAAGCAGCAACAAGAGGGAAATTCGATTTAGCGAAGGAAAAATTCGTTCTCAGTTCCAAAGGCCAGGCAGAGGGTTCGGAGTGCCAGAGAGGCAATTTCCCCAGCAGAGATAGGCAGAACGACTTGATCAAAGGCAAGTTGGAGGCTTGACATCATAGAGTCTGCACAAAGGCTGACGCAGAGGGTCCAGGAGGCCGAGTTTTCTAAAGAAAGTTGTGTTGGGATTGCTTGTGGAAGAAGGGTAATTCCCTTAAAATAATTTTGCTGAGATTTTCTAGTTGTTTGATTGCCAATTAGGAATCCATAGATTGTACTCAAATTTCACTGTTGCATAATAATAAAAACCCTCACTGCTGCATCGATTTCCCCAAGTTGGATTTTTCCGGGGACAATTGTCCAAAAATAACGGTGTCATTTTTATGTGTGTGTGCTAGTATTTTCTGATTCGCAGTATATTTGTGAAAATCACAGTGTGAAATATTTGGTATTTGTCATAGCAAACTGCAAATAAATTATTAAATAACATTAACAATTTGGAAAATAGTTTCCAGTTGTTGTAATAGATGAAATTTTCACACAGGATTCCTCATAAGGCATTGGGGAACATAACTCCAGAAGAGATATTCTCAGGAAAGAAGCCCAAGGTAAGCCACTTCAGGATCTTCAGCATCATAACTTACTGTCATGTGCCAAATGAGAACAGCACCAAATTGGATCAAACTGCAGAGAAGGGATTCCTTGTTGGGTATAGAGAAACCTCAAAGGCATACAAGATCTATGTTCCTAGCAGGAGGAAGATCGTAGTGAGACATGACATAAAGTTCATGGAGGACAGAGCCTTCAAGAAGTCTCGTGAGATGCCAACAAGTGGTCATAGTAAGCCAGCAGAAGCTCCTTCGGTCCAACAGCAGGGGCAGCCAATGGGACCGCAAGTAGGATAGTCACAGGGATCTAGTATAGTGTCCAATACTAGTATTTCCTTAGGTGTAGGGGATCCAGTGAGTTCACAGCAGACGAAGCAGTAAAGGCAGGATGAGGAGTTGGTTGAACCCCCCACCACTAGTGGTCGAACCAACAGGGAAGTTCGTTAGACATTGAGATATGCTGAGGAGTTCATTGGAGCTCCTAGGATGAACAAAAGAGAGCACAGACAACCTAATGTTGAATTTTGCAGCATCAGAAAGTGATCTAAATCTCAAATTTGGTGAGGAGGCTTAGACATTAGTATTCCAAAGAACCCAGAAACCATTTGTGGAAATTCCACTCGGTTCATGTTTTATTAAAATAATTAATTATTTTAATGGAGACCCTAAGTCAAAACTTAGGGAAATTAAATAATTAATGGGTATTAATAAAATAGAGTGTGAATCTTCTAGAGAACGAAGATCAAGTCAAGTTTTAATCTTAGCCATTGATTAGACTTCTAATCTGGATCGTTGATCATCAATGAGAAGATTATAAAAGAAGGCTTGAGGGTCATTTGGAAAGCAAGTCGGGCAAACATTCAGCGACCTGAGCGAAATCGATTTTGAAGGAAGAGAATTTGATTTCAGAGGGAGATTTACAAGGCGGAGGAAGCAGAGAGCATCAGCAGTGTCAAGGCTCAAGGAAAGGACACAAAAGGGCAGAGAGGCAACACTCAGGAGTAGCGTAGAGGCCTCACGCAATAGCGACGCAGTCTCACGCTGGCTCTGTACACAGAGATACACAGGGAGGGCCAGTGATTCCCTCCATTGTCAAGAATTCTCTGAAGGTCCGGAGAAAACTTATCTCAGGTGTATCTCAAGAAGTTTCTCAATTATTTCTGCCAGTCTTTTCTTGTAAAGAATTCCTGCTGAAGATTGATATATAAACCCTCATCCACTGCACCGGTTGTCCCACATTGGATTTTTCCGGAGACAATTGTCCAAAAATAACTGTGTCATTGTGATTGGTTCTTCTGCTTGCATTTTATTGTTCTTTTCTCTATATGTACTTGAGTGATAACTACAGTAGTATTTATTTCGAAATTTACTATAAGGGTTTTCATAAATAACTTATTATGGAAATAAGTAGGAGAAATAAATCTATAATTGCAGTAGAAATTTAGAATTAAAGTTTTCACATGGTATCAGCGCTGAGTTGAGTGACAGGATTGGAGACTCTGCGATAAGAACAAAGTCTAGAAGTTGTTGCAACAACAACTCGAAAGGGTTCACGCAACTCTCCAGAGAAAGGGAAAGCATGGAAGAACAGAGGGATCACGACATCTCTGTATCGGCTGGACTGGAAGAAGAATTTTCTTGTGTATCAAGCTCTGCTTCTCCAGATGTCTAGTATATTGATAGTGGAGCTTCTGCACATATGACAGGAGTACGAGAATGCTTCTCAAGCTATGAGGAAGAGCAGATGAATTTTCAGATCACCATGGGAAATAAGGCGAAGTGTACCCCTGTTGGGAGTGGTACCGTAGTGTTTCAAACTAAAGTTGGAAATAAGCTTTGAGCCACCAATGTGCTACATGTGTCCGGTTTGGGGATGAACTTACTCTCAGTGTCTCAGCTACAAAACAAGGAATATGATGTCTACTTCATTGGCGAAAGAGTATATGTCAAACACCTGAATTGGAAGAAGAAGGCACAACTCGGAGTCAAGAGCAATAAACTGTATAAGTTGCAACTCGAATCTCCAATGGCACTGATAGGAAATTGTGATGAGAAGGATTTGAATGAGCTATGGCACAAGAGAATGGGGCACTTACACCATGGGGCATTGAGAATTCTCAAGAAGACCGTCACAGGAGTTCCAGATTTGAGCACTAAACAAGATGATGTTTGCAGAGGGTGCGTACTAGGGAAGTACATCAACGCAGCCTACCCCAGGAGCAGAAATAGGGCTAAGAGTGTGTTGAGATTGATACACCCAGACAACTATGGACCAATGTCCACTAGAGCTCTCAGTGGTGCCGAGTATTTCGTCACCTTCATTGATGACCATTCCAAGAAAACTTGGATCTACTTTCTGAAGACCAAGGACGAAGTCTTTGATCGATTCAAGGAGTTTAAAGCTCTGGTTGAGAACCTAACAGGAAAGCAGATAAAGATACTGCAATCAGTAACGATGGAGAATATATTGATAAAGACTTCACAGGATTCTGCGCAAAGGAAGGCATCAGAAGAGAGTGGACTGCTCCATATAATCTGGAGCAGAATGGGGTTGCAGAAATGAAGAATAGAACTATTGTGGAGGCCGCAAGGGCAATGTTGTATGATTAAGACATGCCCAAATTTATGTGGGATGAAGCTTGTAACACAGTTGTATATGTTTAGAATAGGATTCCTTACAGTTACAATGCATTGGGTAAGATCACTCCAGAAAGTGTCTTCACTGGCAGGAAGCCAGAAGTAAGCCACTTCAAGATCTTTGGTAGTGTCGCATACTGCCATGTACCCGAAGAGAAGAGGAAGAAATTAGATATGATTGCCAAAAAAGGGTATCTAGTGGGATGCAGTGAAAATGCTAAGGCTTACAGAATCTACATTCTTGGAAGCAGGAAGGTTGTAGTGCGGCGGGATGTAAAGTTCATGGAGGAAAGAGCTTTCAAAAAATCCCGAGAGATGCCTTCAGCAACGCAGTCTAAAGATGACCCACTAGTCCAACCACTACGACCAACAAAGGATAGCCCGAGCGCTTCTCTAAGACAGAAGGATCCAAGGGATTCATCTCCAGAAGATTTGTAGGAGGGGGAGCAGATAGAGCCACCCACTACCAGTGGTAGGACGAGGCAGCTCAACATCAGGTTTGGGTCGATGCAATGGTGGAATAGTACAGTTCTATCATGACAAATGATGTTTAGGAGGTGGTTCCTACGCCTTAGGATAGATTAGTTGTGGGTTCGAGATGAATCTACAAGATCAAATATGTTGCAGATGGCAGCATAGAAAAATTTAAAGCCAGGTTTGTGGCAAAGGGGTATGCTCAGAAAGAAGGGATAGACTATGAAGAGACCTTCGCCCCAGTTGCCAAATATACTTCTATTAGATCTGTGATATCCCTTGTTGCGCAAATGGGATTGGAGATTCACCAAATGAATGTCAAGACTACATTCTTGAATGAGGTGATAGAAGAAGAAGTATATATCGAACAACCAGAGGGCTTTGAGACGCATGAGCAGAAGACTCATGTGTGTAGGCTTAATAAATTCTTGTATGTACTTAAGCAAGCCCCTGGAGCTTGGTATGGTCGAATTGATGGCTACTTGCAGAAGATGGGATTCATCAAGAGTGACGCAGATCCTAATCTCTACTATTTCAGAGTAGGGGATGAGCCTCTGATACTGGTGTTGTACGTAGATGATATATTCCTAACAGGATCATCTAAGCTCATAAATGATTGCAAGGAGAATTTAGCTGCAGAATTCGACATGAAGGATCTAGGGCTGATGCATTATTTTATGGGGTTGGAAGTTTGGCAACAGAAGGTTGAGATCTTCCTTGGTCAAGGGAGATATGCTACAAAAATCTTGAAGAGGTTCAAGATGGAAGACTATAGACCAATGGCTACACCAATTATCACCAACTGGAAGAAGATTGATACTTCCGAAGATGATGAGGTTGATCCTACCTTGTATAGGTAGCTCATAGGGTCTTTGATGTATCTGGTCAATACTAGGCCTGACATCTGTTATGTTGTCAACACCCTCAGTCAGTTCATTATGGAACCAAGGAGGGCACATTGGGCAATAGCCAAACATGTTCTCAGATATCTGCAGGGAACAGTCGAGCTTGGATTGAGATACGCACGTGGAAATGACATCAGATTAAGTGGGTTCACTAACGCATATTAGGCTGAAAGCCCAGTAGATCGGAAGAGTACCAGTGCTTACTGCTTCAGTGTTGGATCAAGAATGACTTCCTGGTGCAGCAAGAAATAGAAATTCGTGGCTCTGAGCTCAGCTGGGGCGGAATATATGGCAGCAAGCACGACTTCGTGTGAAGCCATATGGCTTAGGAAGCTGCTTGTGAGTCTACTCAAGGAAAAGATGGAAGCGACCTACATTCTATGTGATAATCAGAGTTGCATCAAGCTCTCTGAAAATCCTATGTTTCATGATCAGTCGAAGCACATTGACATCAAGTGTCATTTCATCGCAGACTGTGTCCAGTGGGGATTTGTAAAATTGTAGTACACTCCGACAGGAGAACAGGTGGCGAACATCCTCAATAAAGCTCTGGGGAAGACAAAGTTTGTCTACTTCAAAGAGAAGATGGGGAAGATCAAGAATCCATTTTAGTAGCAGAAATGGACAGATGCAGAATGGAGAGGGAGTTGCAGTACAGATGAGGCAGTGACAGTTGCAGTGTCATGGGAAGCAATACAGAATGCAGCAGTGCAGCAGATAAGGGGCAGTAGTAGCCAAGCATCAACAGCACAGAGGATGCTTCAGGGTCAGAGCAATATGTGTTGGAAATACTGAGAGGGGGGTGAATAAGTATTTCTTTTCAATTGTTATTATAACAATGGTTACTTGGGAGCGGGAGCGCCATTTTCAAAAGTTCCCAGTCCGAAGTGTTTCGGGGAGCGTTTTATATATATATATATATATATATATATATATATTATATTTTTTTATATTTTGATGCATATATGTCAACAAAAGCATGTAGAATGATGAATTAGATATAAAAAACACAAAAACATAGATTGAACCATATAACATCAATCATCTAGAAGTTATAATCTTCATCAACCACGCCCACAAGTTGGAAACATACAACATATTGACTCTTGAGTCTCATGAATCATCAATCTTAAAGTTTCAAGCTTTCAAAATTCAATATATAACATTTATCATCATTGATATATAACATTTATCATCATTGTTTCATTGATTTCAAATTTCTATATATAACATTTATCATCATTGATATATATCATTTATCATCATTGATTCATTGATTTCAAAATTCAATATATAACAGTTATCATCATTGATATATAACATTTATCATCATTGATTCATTGATCACCATAGTTGTACTTGTAAGCTAAGTGTAACCAATAACCATTACAACAACGAATATTTAACATGAAATGAAATGTTATAAAATGAAACGAAATGAACTTTCATGAAGCATCATATTCATAATTCATAATGACTTATAAACTTATAAATGCCAACTTCAAAGTTTCACCTTTCAAATTCAAACTTCAAACTTAAATTGTCATATATTGTTTACAAAAATTATCATAACAAATATGAAAGAGTCAAGTTTCAACTATTCAACAGTTATAAAAGTTAAAAACTACTAGAAAATAGAAAAGACTAGTAAATAGCAAATCTATTTTATCTATTGGCTGGCCCCTTGCCACACCCTCGAGAAATGTCTAATTTGTGAGACCATGAGGCAATGGTGGTCTTCTAGTACTCTCAGGAGTACCACAACCATAACTAGAAGGCGGAGGGCAATGTGAGGATGTAGGTGGAGGTTGAATCTGCAAAGGAGCAATAGCTGGAAATCGAACACTAGCACTGGCGCAATACATAACATTTATCATCATTGATATATATCATTTATCATCATTGATTCATTGATCGCCATAGTTGTACGTGTAAACTAAGTGTAACCAATAACCATTACAACAAAGAATATTTAACATGAAATGAAATGTTGTAAAATGAAACGAAATTAACTTTCATGAAGCATCATATTCATAATTCATAATGACTTATAAACTTATAAATGCCAACTTCAAAGTTTCACCTTTCAAATTCAAACTTCAAACTTAAATTGTCATATATTGTTTACAAAAATTATCATAACAAATATGAAAGAGTCAAGTTTCAACTATTCAACAGTTATAAAAGTTAAAAACTACTAGAAAATAGAAAAGACTAGTAAATAGCAAATCTATTTTATCTATTGGCTGGCCCCTTGCCACACCCTCGAGAAATGTCTAATTTGTGAGACCATGAGGCAATGGTGGTCTTCTAGTACTCTCAGGAGTACCACAACCATAACTAGAAGGCGGAGGGCAATGTGAGGATGTAGGTGGAGGTTGAATCTGCAAAGGAGCAATAGCTGGAAATCGAACACTAGCACTGGCACCCGCACTGCTACTAGATGGTGGGACTGGCCCTGGGTGTGGCGGTGGCATGGCTGATGTTTCTTCATCATCATCCCTCAAAAGTTCTGCTTCCAATTCTTCCATATGTACAGTGTCATCCTCCAAATTATCATCCTCTGGTTTGTTGTCCCAAACTTTATATGATTGATCCTCATATGCCCAATCATAGTAATGACTCAACAACCTCAAGTTGTAATGCACATAAACCAAGCTTTCTGCTCGGTTTTCATTCAGCCTGTTTCTTCTCACATTATGTATGAAGTTGTAGGTGTTCCAACACCTCTCTGTAGAAGAAGCATTTACAACTTGTGAGAGAACTTTTTTTGCCAACTTTGGCAAAAGTCCCATGTCGCCATATGCTTCCCACCATTTGAGAGCATCAAATCTATCTCTGTCTTGCATTGCATGGAAAGAACCAAAGTTACCAGTGCAACTGAAGTATCTGCCTAATTCAAGGCGTGATCTAGCACACTCCTTCCTGTCGGGGACCAACTTGTCTAATGCTTTCATGTATCCCTCTTGTACCTCTGGATCTGTGTGAGGTTTGATCCTAACCCCACCTCCAGGTGCAGGTTGGCCCACCCAAGATGGAGAGTAGTATCTTGGCATAAGGATATATGCCAAGGCATGTAGTGGAACATTAAGTTTGTTCCACTGTGCATACACACAGTTGTGAATCATTGCATACAAGTTGGGATCATTTTTCTTAACAACATCTTTTATTTGCCCCAACATGCTATCCATCTGCTCATACACCTCCCCAATCATTGGTTTATCTGTATCTGAAAAGTGAATCATGTGATAAATGGGCTTGGTGAAATTCAAAATTTCTCTCACACATGCCCAAAACAAAGGATCAAAGGCGGTCTCCTCCACCTATTCAAAACCTTGCCTGTCAACTATTGTTGCTGCCCTGTCCTTTAATACCTGTCAGTGTGGACTTGATACCATGGCTGCCAATGACTCTCTTACCTTCAAAAGGCGCCTGAAGGTGAGGTAATAGCTAGCAAATCTAGTCTTTGCTATCTTCAACAACTCCAATTTTGAGTGAGTACGGAAAAGCCCATGGGTATTACTATGTTTTGTAATAAATTTTATCATTTTTTTACCTCCCTTGTACAAATCACCAAGCCATTTGTATTGAGGTTGTTTATTTTCAATTATATCATGCATCAAAAGGTTCATTGTGTGAACCAAACACCCAAACCAAAATATGTTGGGGTATTTATCCTCAATAATTGCTCCCGTTGCCTTACAATTCGCAGCATTATCAGTGATGACTTGGACGGCATTGTATGGCCCAATACTTTCAATTGTTTCAAGTAATGGTTCTGCAATGTTAATGCTGGTCTTGAATTTGTTTGAATAATCATATGCTGAAAGGAATATTGCATCACTAACAAACACAGCCAGAATACTTATCAATGGCTTTCCTTTTACATTGGTCCATCCATCAGATACAATGGACACCCCATGCACATTCCAAGAACTTGGCATTCTATTCAAAGAATGACTTATTTTAGCTTTTTCATGATCAAGTCACACAGTTGTGGCCTTGTCATACCCAGGGATCTTATATCCTTTGGGGGCATCATTAATGGCAGAAACCATTTCATGCCAATAAGGTGAGCGAAGAACATTGAATGGTACCCCACATGCATAGAGAAACCGGAAATTTTTTGAATCCACATCATTCTTAGACCCTTCGTCAAGGAAATCGGATATGGTTCTACCCCTTAAGGAGATGTTTGGTCCAGGTGTGCCTCCATATCCACTGCCATGGGTGGAAGTTGATGGACTTCTTTGTCCATGATGTGATGGACCTGATGGTGCATAAGAATCAATGAAACCCCTAGATCTTTTAGATCTCTGTAGGGCAGCTTCCTCTTCCTTTCTGTATTTCTCTCTCTCTTGCTGGCACACTTACACAAATTTTGATTCCTAGATTTTTCTCTCCATCCCCTGGCATTTTCCCACAAAGGTGCCTTCTGGCACAAGTGTATGAACTTGTGTATTCTTTATTGCAATGGGGGCAAAGAAATTTAGTGGTTCCACCACCTTTCCCTCCTTCCTGCCTCTGAACATATTTCCACAATGGTGTTTGACTTTGGTCTTGTTTAGTTGGGATCTTTGTGGCGTCATGTTCTCCACTCTCCCCTTCCTCCTCAGCAGGATTTTCGTCAAATCCACTATAACCCACTTCTTCATCCTCCTCTTCTCTAATGGGCCTCTTTATTCTACTCTCCAACACCATTATTACAAAGAAATGAACCAACATGAAGAAAATCCCTAGCCATATAGCCATGATGTTTCAAGTTTCAAGTTTCTAGCCTGCAAAAAAATGGAGGAATGCCAAATGGGAATAGGAAAAAATGCAACATAGAAAAAAACAATTCAATTTTTCACTTTTCAACACATTAAAATGCCAGAAAAAAATTCAAGTTTTCATTTTTAAACAACTTAAAAATGCAATATAGAAAATAAAAAACTAGATTAGAAAGTCCTACCTCTTTATTCTGAGTCCTGACTCCTTCAATCCTCCTTGTTGCTCTCTTCAAGCTCCTTGCTCTCTCCTCTTGCTCTCTTGTAGCTTGCTCCTTGCTCTCTCCTTGCTCTCCTTATCTCCTTGCTCTCAAGCTCTCTCCTTGCTCTCAAACAAAAAACAATAACAACAATGAAGAGGGGACGGCTTTTTATTACTCACCCCCCCACCTCCCTCCGAAAAAAATTCGCCATCCCCGAGCGCTCCCTCCATTTAAAAACGCTCCCAAATTGTTTTTTTAATGGAGGGAGTGCTCGGGGAGCATTCGCTCCTGAGCGCTCCCTGAAACGCTCCCTAGAAAACAGGGAGCGTTTATTCAGGCTCAGAGGCGCGCTCCCAAACGGAGCGCGTTTTGGGAGCGGGATTGAGGGCGAGGGTACAATTCCTAGTAACCTTGATTATAACCACTTAGATTCTACACAAAAATCAGAGAAATGAATAATTTTATTATAGAAAGAAGGATAATGATCCTTTTACAAATGAATGAGTACAATGATGTTTAAGGGCACCAACCCTTCAACCTTCCTGGCTCCAACCTGTTGCCAAGCACCAACTTGGACTTTAGTGAGGTTCCAACCTCTAGGGCTTCGACCCTATCCTTCTCAAGGCTCCAACCTTGTGTTTAGAGGCACCAACCTCTAGGACACCAATCCTTTAGTCTTCTTTTGATAAAAAATGTGTGATGTACTTACTTGAGTGTCAACAAGATTCTTCACTGTTCAACTATTCAATCAGCTCCAAAAAGGAACTTGTGCTTGACTTCACTGTACCTTGTGCTTGACTTTACTTGAGCTTGATTTCAATGAGCTTCACCACCAGACTTCACTCTAATGTCACCGAAATACGATCACTGTAGTAGCAATGAAACTAGGATAGTACTGAATCACTGAATTGTAGCTTCGTCATAGCATCAAACAACAGTCTTCATTATAGCACCAAACTGTGGGTTCTTCAAGGCATCGAGCTATAGCATATATACTTTTGTCCAAAGGTGTTCCTCTGCTACAACACCGAGACCTTTTTCCAAAATTGTTATGTTAATTCTCCACAGCAAAATACCCTATCTGAGTCACAAAAAAAAACATGTACAGGTCCAAGTTGATATGCACTAGATCCGAGGTATGTTTGACTACCCGTCTCCATAGAAACTTCCCTATCCGAGTCACTGTAATTATGTACAGGTCCGAGCTGATATGCACCAGGTCCTAGGTATGTTTGTCTTTACATAAACTGCCCTATTCGAGGCTGTAATTTTACACAGGTATGTTGTGTATAGGCTCCTTCTCCTTGATACTTGAAAGTTCACGAGTTGTGAACTGTTGTTCCTTCTTCCTATGTTTCTTGACCGAAGAGAGTGAATGGAACAGGATAAACGAACCTTATATAGACATTTTGCTAGGTAAACGAAAAGACATGATTACTGGAAGGAGGTCGACATGCGAGTATAGGAGTAGGTCGGCTAGACTGCAAAAAACATTATTATTTTTAAACTTGAAAATTCGTTTTCTGACAAACTACAAGGAGTTTCGAGGTGTGTAAGGGCTCATTGGAAAGAGGAAAAAAGCTTCTTTAAGATGGTGTAGGTCCCATTGAGAAAAGATGCCTCTAAGGTGGAAAAAAATAATTTTATTTGTGACTGTCCTTTATTTTTCTTTGTATAAGCTATTTGGGAAAAAATGAGGCCATTAGGGCTTTAAGCGAGGTCTCCATTCATCATACAAGTGTGTCATATGTGGTCTCCTGTGTCATGTCCTCAACTATGTCATTATATCGTCTCCAACCATGTCATCATATGTCATAATGCAAAATCCATCAATTTCCATCAAGTGAGCTCATCAAGAGATCTTATATTTCATCAATGACAATTATTGACCAACAATCTCCCCCTTTGTTATTGATGGAAATATTTCAACATTATCTCCCCCTTTGACATCAATGGCAAATGGGGTGCCCAACTACTCCCCCTTTGAAATCAATGGCAAATGGGGTGCCCAACTACTCCCCCTATCAAGTTGCTCCCCTATCATGTTGCTTCTTCTCTTGTTGATATGTTCTTTTAATGTGATGCAAGAGCAATGACCCCCATCTTTTGGCGAAGATTGTTGGGGCCTTTGTTTTGAAAATGAAACAGTTTTGAGTTGCGGAGAACAGGTGGTGGAGTGCAATCATAGTAGACAAGGAGTTGTCACGGTTGCGGATAGCTAGAAGATAGGTGGCGCGGCAATTATGGCAAACAGCACAAATGGCAAGAATGGGAGAGAAAGACAATCTATGGAACTCCCAGTGATTAGGAAGAAGCAGCAAACAACGAAGCAAGAAAAGAGGAAAGACTGACAGTTATGTTGGTGGAAGAACAAATAGGCAATCAACCAGCGTAGACTAGAGAGTTGGTCCAGCAGAGGGCTGAGAGAGAAAGCCATAGGAGAGCTCTGTTAGATCTCTGTTGTATTGAACCACCCTGTAATAGACTCTACGGAGCGATGTAGCTGTTTGATACTGATAATGAAATATAGTTTGTGTTGTGTTAGCTGTTCTGAGTTAAGTGTTAACCAGTTGTTTATTGTGAATGAATGGCCTATTTTAAATTTTAATTCCGCATCTTAAATATGCTTGATGAGTGATATCTTATGCAAGGTAGTAAGATCTGTTTGTTGTTCAAGTTACTTCAGTTGCACTTCATGGTTGTAATCGGTTGATACTTGATCTACTTCCTAACCTTACTAAGGTCGCAGCACGCCTCGGGTGAGACGCTTTGCTCCTTGGAGTAGGGTGAAAATGTCGGCGTTGTGCTAGACTACTACGGAAACCTTGTTTGCCTCTCTCCTGAACTTGGGTCTTGCTCAGAGACCTCCTTTTTCGCCAACAAAGGAGGAACTGGTAACGTTGGTCTTGTCGCGAGCGTTTCTTTGAGGTCTTGATTTTCCTTGCTGATATTTTTACATGTTATCTTCACTCTGATAGACCGTTCGACTATGGAGCAAGCTGATATGTCTTCCAATGTCTTGTCATCTTGGGCCATTACCGTTGGCCAGAGATCCTTGAAGATATTCATTACATTTTCCAGCTATTCCTGCAGATTTTCCTTCTCCCCCTTCAGCTGGTTGCGCTCTTCAGTAAGCACAATGATCTGTTGTTGTTGCTGCTCTAACCTATGTTGGAGGTCGTTATGCAACCCTTATGCCTGCTGTGATGCTCGTTGGATGAAGTTGTATAGTTGTTCAGTACCCCAAGTTTGCATACGCTCAGCACTGGACATGTCGTTGCCTGGCGGTCTCTCTCTGAGAGGTTGAACGCTGGCTATTGATTTTGCTGAGTGCTCATGCGGTGATGCGCGTTGGTTCTGTTGTGACAGCTGACTTTCTGGGTGATTCATACTCGTGGTTGGTTGAATTTGTTGTAGTACCAAATTGGCCTGCTAAAATGGGTTCAGCTCCTTTGGCGAGGGCATTATGTCTGCAGTAAAAGATCCCCCCTGAACTAATAGTTCCAGGAAAGTGCCCTGTCCCACCAGAGGTTGGTTAACCTCGGGTACCATAGCCGTACTCGAGTTAACTTCTGCCTCATTGTCCCCATTCGTTTTGTTTCTTACCTTTACTGGGTCTGAGATAGTTGCTGAGGTGGATGGAGTGCGGCTGGATTGGTCCTTGGAAGTGAATGAAGTATGAGGTGATGAATGGTGAGTGCAAGGTGAAGAGGTGTGAGTGTGGGGTGCAAATGATGTTTGAACATTCAAAACTGAAAATGGATTAAACACAGGTAGCTCGGAGGTGACCTGGGTGGCTCCCTCTCGCTCCCTCTGCTCTAGGAATTCGCCTATTTTCCAGGACCCGAAGATTTATTTAGGAGCTAGATCATGGTATCGTGGATCTACGAGAGAGAACTACGAAGCTGGTGGGATAACCATTTAGATCATTTCATATCGCAGCAAGCGGAGTTGCGACAGTAGAGGGAGAAAATTGTCAGGGATCGGGTTCTATTTTCTGAATCTGCGAGTGACTTGTACGAAATTTTCTGGGGAAAGTTTCCGGAAAAACTTTATAATTGGTTGCGGAGACTACAAGTCAAGACACTTCAAGGAGGGTCACATAGGGTCTGTCACAAGTGGACGCATGGGAACCTAGTAGCACTCCATCGGTTAGATACCGATTTGACCCGAGCTGTAGATTTCTGGGTACAATCTACCTTGGAAGGATACATTGTGGAATTTGCCACCGAGTGTTACCAATCCTTTTCAAAAGCGGAAGACGTATTCAGATCTAGGTTGCAGGGAGAATTGCTGACGGAAATTCCGTTGTGGATCAAAGCTTTAATGGTGGACGAGGGTTTGATAGAATTTCAAAAGTCTGAGATGGAAACTTAAACCTCCAGTACTGGGGGAAGGAGATGAGGGAGAGATGCTCCAAGTAAGTCGGAAGGGGGAATAGGGATATGGATGTCGAAACCTCCAGTAGGTTGAGAGAGCGACGAGCACATCGGAGGGCGCAGATTGCTGAGAAGTGGCGGAAAAGGGTGATGAAGGAGTTAGAGAAGCAGGAAAGTAGTCGACAGGACAAGGAGAAGGCGCCACAGATGGCAAAGGAAATGGAAGGTCAGACACGATCCCAAGGAATAGGAGGGATCATCAAGGAAGTTACGCAAGTATATAGGAGCTCAGCCCAAAGAGAAAAGGGAGAAAAGTCCAACGTGGAGGACGCGCGCCCCGAGGAGATATCCGATGTGGAGTTGCATGTTGCGATGGAGCAACTATTTCAAGAGAGGCCGACACCCGTAACCCAAGGTAACTCTATTCCCCAAAGTTAAAGTAGCTCTAGTCCCTACCTTCCCCTGGTACTTTATCAGCCACCAGGTAAAATTTTTGTTTAGTTACGAGAGTTTAGCAAGTTGAAAAGAGTTCAATCTACAGTACAAATATCTACCAACAATAGTGCTAGTAATTCAATTTCACAGCCAGGAAATAGAGGTTTTATACTAGTATCACCCATACAAAGAAGTATGGCGGGATCGTTTACCCGATACCCAGAATTCTCTGGGAGGGGCAATGACGATGTGGAGCAGCACTGGTATCTTTGTGAAGCCATATGGAGAGCTCGGTAGACACCAGAGGCGGTTAAGTTGATCGAGTTCCAAACTACTCTAAGAGAGAGAGCTCTTCGTTGGTTCATTAAATGGTCGAAAGCCCATCCAAACCCAGCGATAGATGATGTAAAGAGAGAATTTGTCAAAGAATTTAAGTTACCTCAGACAGATCATCAAGGGTTGTCTGAGATGTGGGAGATTAAACAGCGTGGGACCTGATGAGAAGGTTCAAGGATGCGATTGGGAAACTGAGTTACCCAATAGATCTGAATCATTAGCAAGATTGGTTTATTAAAGCACTTCTCCCATTGACAAGAACTCCACTAACACAACAAAAGATTGATACCTTACAAGATGCATTAGAGCAGGCTATGAAGATAGAGGCTATGGCGGGGTACCCGCAAGAATTCAGAGGAGGAGCAGCAGCTCAAGACCCTTCCATATTGGGGCTACAACATTAGATAGCCAGTCTAACAGAGAAGTTGAAAGACATTCAACCGATACGACTTGCAAGGCCCAATGTGTGGTGTACCCATTGTCTGATGGAGGGGCACATGGTCACTGAATGCCCGAGACTGCGGGGACAGAATACAAGAGCTTCAACAGCAGGGACACAAGGGACTCCACCAGTAGGGGGAGTTGCGCAGATAAACACTCAAGGACTATACCAGTCGCAACCCCACTTTCCAAGGTTCCCCGCTCAACAAAATCAGACCGAAACTAAATATTGCGAAATATGCAAAGGCATTGGTCATCCACCACAACTATGCCCAATTTTGTAGAAAGTACTCCAATGTTTTAAACAATACATATTGTGAGTTATGCGCTTCCACAACACATAATACACATCAGTGTCGAGCACTGGATGCATTGGCAGAACGATTGGACAGATCATCTTATAGAGTGAATGAAACTCCACGGGGACGAGGAGGAGGAATGAGAGGAGGCAGAGCTGGAGGAAGAGCACTAGTAAGGTGTTACAATTGTGATCAAGAAGGTCACGCAGCAAGGGAATGTCCACTACCCAGAATACCATGGTGCTCTCAGTGAAGTGTCAATACACACGTAACTGGAGACTATCTAGAATTAATTAAGAGATGGGAGGAAAGACCCTGCTAGAGAGGAGCAAATCTGGGGAATGCAGAACCAAGAATAGTAGACGCTCAGGCTATGCAAAATGTAGCTATAGTAACCCGAGGAGGAAAAAGAACAGGGGAGGATGCACAAAATATAGACCCAATAAAGCTGATCAAACTAGCATCTCCAAAACCCATTTTCAGACTAGATAGACAGAGGCAGTATTTTAAAGAGGCAGTGGAAACATTTTCCCAAATCGGGGGGAGAAAAGGCATTGAGCTTCCACAGTCGACCGTAGAAAATGAGAAGCAGACTCATAGCAATTGTGATCAAGAAGGTCACATAGCAAGGGAATGTCCACTACCCAGAAGACCATGGTGCTCTTAGTGCAGAGTCAATACACAAGTAATTGGAGACTGTCCAAAATTAATTAAGAGATGGGAGGAAAGAGCCAGTCGGAGAGGAGCAAATCTGGTGAATGCAGAACCAAGAATAGTAGACGCTCAGGATATGCAAAATGTAGCCATAGTAACCCGAGGAGGAAAGAGAACAGGGGAGGATGCACAAAATATAGACCCAATAAAGCTGATCAAGCTAGCATCTCCAAAACCCATTTTCAGACCAAATAGACAGAGGCAGTATTTTAAAGAGGCAGTGGAAACATTTTCCCAAATCGGGGGGAGAAAAGGCATTGAGTTTCCACAGTTGACCGTAGAAAGAGAGAAGCAGACCCATACAAGTACAATGATTGAAGAATGGTTCTGACTATTTTTGAAAATTGTAACGAATGCACCAATGCTGGAACAATTGAAACAAAATCTAGAGATGATGGTGCAGGAAAATGCAAAACTGGAAGAGTTAAGAGATTCAACCCAGAAATACATAAGGAGGATCAAAAGAAATAAGAGAAGAATAGGAAAGGAATTCCACGTGAATACTCAAGTTGTGGGATTCCAAATCAAAGATACCATGCTCGACCTAGGATCAGATGTCAACATTCTACCAAGAAAGACGTGAGAAGCACTGGGCAGGCCAAATTTGACATATTCACCAATACTGTTCCACATGGAAAATCAGTACTGCATTGTGCCCAGAAGAAGGCTAGAAGAGGTGGAAGTTGATGTTGCCGGAGTAAAAACATACACAGATTTTGAAGTGATAGATATCATGTAAATTTATGTAGATGTTCTATGCTTGATGCAACTTTACTTTTTACTACAGCAATCACATAAACAGTCAAGTAAAATGTTGATAGAACATACCAAACGATCTATAGAAGACAAACCAGAAATAGAGAAATGTGGTGGTGCGTTACGGCAGTCAGCAGGATGCTTCAACTAGCAAAGTCTCCTTGGTCAACCAATCCAGCATGTGTCACAACAGCCCTCAAAACAATCACCTTTTGACCTCGGTTCTTGTGCCAATGTGTACGGCCTTCCAAAATCAAAGTCTCCACCAATTTTCAGCCCCTTTGGACCATGTGTTGACCAAAGTCAACGCTGGTCAAACTAGCGTGGAAACCCTAGCTGCAGTGAGCTGCAGTATTCATCCTCTTTCCCACGTGTGAACCGAATTTGCCTCCAAGGAGCTCGTACTAGATCAGAAGAGGAGATGATGTGTGTTGAGATGAGTGAAATGATCTCCAACATTGATTGTATATATATCCATCATTGAGGTGTGTGACACATCTGCTGGGGGTGTAAAACCTTAAGGCCGACCTGCACATATTTGAAATTATTAAAAATAAATTCAAAATAAATGTTCTGCTCATCAGATTAAGATCAATTTTATATCGATCTTACACCTCTCCGAAAGAAGAACCCAATAAAAATATTGGTATCTTCATCTGAGCATCACAACATGGAGTTTGGACCTAGTTGTCCAATTTTAACACTCCCTCTCAACTAGGGAGAACTCCATCCACCTGTGCAAACAAACATCGTGCATCATCCCGCCGTAACTTGCTTTGCTGGCCTCTTTATTTCAGAACAGAAGTGGGTCAGTCACAAAGACATCATTCCCCGATTGACAGATTCAGCCCAGAGGTTCAAAACCTCTATCAAACTCACAAAGAGTCTCATACCAACCCGAAGTTGGTTTACTTGACTCGAAGTCAGTTGGAGGTATACTTCCCATGAGCCCTAAACTCAATGGGTAGGATGCATACGGGGCACAGATAATGAGAGATGAACCAACTCAAAATCACAATGGGGGGCCCAAACACACCAACAAGGTTCGGCAAGCCTAGCCTTGTGGTTGCTTATAGCTCCGAGAAGCTATCCCCAAAGCCCCCCAGAGCTCCCGGAGCTCATCGTCCAATCGGACCCACATCATAGGGTCATTCCATGATATCAAGACTCTCACGAAAGGTTAGGAACTTGACCTTCCCCAGGGGCTTTGTGAGAATATCCATCAAGCCTTACGGCGCCTCGCTGTACCATATCCCGGATAAAGTGGTACCTGATATCAATATGCTTGGATCGATCGTGGAACACTGGATTCTCGGACAAGCGAATCCCACTCTGGTTATCACAGAGTATCACGATGGTATCTAGCACATGTTCGAACAACTCACTGAAGAGCTTTCGCAACCAAACTCCTTCACAACAGGCCATACTCGCTACAATGTATTCGGCCTCTGTGGTGCTCAAAGCCACCGACTTCTACTTCCTGCTCATCCATGAGATCGAAGCAGAACCAAGATTGAAGCAGAATCCCAATGTGCTCTTACGATCCACCACACTGCCAGCCCAATTGTCATCAATATATCCAAGGAGTGTCACGCTCCCAGCAGTTTATCTTAGCCCATGGTTTATCGTGCCCCAAAGATATCTCAGAAGATTCCTGGCACCAACCCAGTGACAGTGATGAGGCTCAACCATCTGTTGACTCAAAGTGTTCACTTCAAAACATATATCTGGACGGGTGTTCACTAAGAACATCAAGGCCCCTACGAGTTTATGATACTTAGTAGGATTAGACAATACGGGCCCGACAGCGCTGCCACCTCAACTTCTTGAAGTTGAGCTCCATTGGTGTTGACACAAACATGCAGTCCACCATACCAAATCTTTCCAGAAGCTTCACAATGTATTTTCCTTGAGAAAGGAAAATCTCGCTAGGTCTCTACCAAACCTCCAGGCCTAGGAAGTAGTAAATATCGTCCTAGGTCCTTCATCTCGAACCCGGCGAGCTCCCTCTCGCACCGATGAATGAGAGGGTCGACACCTATTAGGAAGAGGTCATCCACATACAGCACTGTAGAGGACGCCTTTCCCTTAACAACGGGTGAAGAGGTTCGGATCAAGACATTCGGAAAGTGAAGCCCAGCTTCATCGGGCAGCTATCTATCCTCTCGTACCAAGCTCTGGGTGCTTGCTTCAGCCCATAGAGGGCTTTCTTCAACCTGCAGACATGGGTGTCCCGATCCTGGACTTCAAACCCCAGAGGTTGCTCCACATATACCTCTTCCTTTATCGCACCATGTAGAAATGCGGTCTTCACATCCATCTAATGAAGACTCCATCCTTGCGTAGCAACAAGGGCTATAATAGAGCCAATGGTGGTATATCGGGCCATAGGTACAAATATGTCATCATAATCTATGCCTTTCTTTTAAGAGAAGCAACGGGCAACGAATGTTGCCTTGAACTTTTCAGCACTTCCATCAGATCCATGCTTGATCTTGTAGAGCCATTTCGAGGTGACAACTGCTTTGTCCTTTGGTCTTGGAACCGCATCCCGGACATCATTCTTCATAATGGACTCATAGTCTTCGTCTTCCAGACTTGATGCTTTACGACTTCCTCAAAGGATCCATGCTCGAATTGTACAATAGTACTCATGGCTGCTAGATACCCTTGGTATCTACTCGGCTTCTTGCTTTCACGGAATGTCCCCCTTGGGGCAGCATGTCCCTCGGCATCCTCGAGAGTGTCCCTGAGCCATGATGGTCTCTTTCCCAGTGAAGGAGGTGGATCAATCAGATCCATTGGACCTTCAACATCAGGCATCATTTCATCCTTCGGTTCCTCTTGATTTCCAGGACTTGCTTCATTATCTTCCTTAGATCTCGGAAGATTGACTACTTTCCTCAAGGAAGTATCTTCGTCAAAGGTGACATCTTGGCATATCTCCACTTCCCTTTGACCAGGCACATAGACTCTATAGGCCTTCGAAGTTTCATTATAGCCCACAAACATTCCTTTCTTCCCAGAAGTATCCAACTTGCTCCTCTTTTCTTTCGGCACATGAAAGTAGACAGTACATACAAAAACTCTAAAATGAGAGACGTCAGGTTTCTTTCCAGAGAAAACCTCTTCGGGAGTTTTTGATTCTAGAGCGGAATGCGGGCATCGGTTTTGTATGTACACAGCAGTGTTTGCAGCTTCTCCCCATAGAAACTTCCGCAGACCTTGGTCACATAGCATGGCATGGGCAGCTTCCACAATGGTCCTGTTTTTTCGTTCAGCAACACCATTTTGTTCGGGAGTATAAACAGTTGTGGTCTCCCTCTTAATGCTAGCTTCTCTACAAAAGTCCTTGAACTCGTTTGTCTCATATTCATTGCCATTATCAGTTCTCAAAATCTTGATCTTCTTCCCTATCATATTTCCACCAAGGCTTTAAATGTACGGAACCACATGAAAGCTTCATCCTTCTTCTTTAAGAAGTATATCCAGGTTTTGCGAGAGAAGTCATCTATGAACGTCATTTAATATGAACATCCTCCCAAGGATGTCACGGGCAGCATACCAGATAGATCAGAATGGATCAATTGCAAGACATCAGATGTCTTTGTGACACTACAGGGGAAAGGTCCCCTTGTATGCTTTCCTTTGGCACAACCCTTACATACACCTTCATGATTATTTGGAAACTCGGGCATCCCTATCACCACCTTTCTTGCTTCGAGAAGGGCTTTGTAGTGAAGGTGTTCAAACCTTCGGTGCCATAGTTCAGTCTGTCGAATAGTATCACATGTCATTGCTCCCAGCGGACTTCCCCCAACCTGGTAGAGTGTATCAACTCTAAACCCAATCGAGATAGCTTCCTTGAAGCTCTTCTTCCACATGAGCACCTTTCCATTAGTGAATGCCACATTGAAACCTTTGTCTTCCATGGTCGATATAGACACAAGTTTCTTCTTCAAATTTGGTACATAGAGTACTTCCTGCAAGTGGAGAACTTGACCTTGAGACAAGTGGAGGGTCACAGTCCCTGTCCCTTTCACGGGATATGTGGCATTATCTCCAAGGATAATTTCCAGATTAGTATCCTTCTCAACCATATCAAAAAGTGCTTGCTTGAACCAAGTGATATGCCTTGAGGCACCACTATCTATCAACCAGACATCCATAGTGTCGGGTGGGGATGCAACAGAGAGGGAAGATACAAGAATGTATTCATTTCTTTTATCAACAACATGTGATTCCTCATATCTGGAGTTTCTTGACCTTTTTAAAGGTTGATCATTTCCGCCGGAGGAAGCCTTCCTTTTTCCCTTGAACCTATTGTTCCTTTGATTGCCATTCCTCCAGTTGTTGTTGTCATCACCATCGAGAGAATCCTTCTTGAAAGGACATTCTCTAGCATAGTGACCAGGCCTATGACAAATGAAACACTTTCCCTTCTTTCCTTGGGCCCCTACTTTTCCCTTATTCTTCGGACCACCAGAGTTCTTCTTTCTAGAATGAGCAGTGTATGCAACATTTCCTTCATTTACATACTCCTTCATTCTTGATTCTTCTTGAACGCATCTTGATAGTACTTCGTCAAAGTCACGTATCACATTATTATTTAGAATGGTAGTGTTGAACACATGCCATTCGGATGGGATTCCTCCAAGTGCGGTGAGTACCATCTCTCGATCAACTATTGTCTCCCCAATAGCTAGCAATTTGTTCCTGATTTCAATCAGCTTCAGAAAGTATGATTGGACAGACTCATCCCTGCCTTTCTTCAGATTCTTGAATTTATTCTTGAAGAATAGTACTTGATTCGCATTGTTGGCCTTGAACATGAGGATCAATTTATCATACATCTCTTTGGATGTGCCCAACTCAGAGATGTAGGCCACTAAGCTTTTATGAATGGATTCCCTGATCATCAACTTTGCTTTTCTCTCCCCCTTCTTGTACTTTTTTTTGGCGGAAGCAATAGCAGTGGATGGAGGTTCTTGGATTTTACCCTACACATAGTCCATGACATCTTGGTCTTCCAATTTGAGATCCAATATCATTTTCCAAGCATGGAAGTCATCCTTCCCAATCAATTTGTCATCCTCCTTGAAGCCATAGCTTGTGGAACCCATTATCCTCTCCGGTGATTGCTACAAATAGGGCTTGTCAGCCAACCCAGCATGTGTCACAACAGCACTCAAAATAGTCATCCGGTCAACCCAAAGTCAACCCCATAAAAGTCAACACATGGCAGCAGCAATAAAGTCAACGCAGCTCGGACTTCGATCAACCTTTTGACCCCAGTTCTTGTGCCAATGTGTACGGACTTCCAAAATCGAAGTCTCCACCAATTTTCAACCCTTTTGGACCAAGCGTTGACCAAAGTCAACTTGGTCAAACTAGTGTGGAAACCCTAGCTGCAGTGAGCTACAGTAAATTCAGTCAAACCCTTGATGTAGTAATTCGTCCTCTTTCCCACGTGTGAACCAAATTTGCCTCCAAGGAGCTCGTACTAAATCAGAAGAGGAGATGTGTGTGATGAGAGTGACTGAAATGATCTCCAACGTTGACTATATATATATCCATCATTGAGGTGTGTGACACATCTTTTGGGGCTGTAAAACCTTAAGGCCGACCTACACATATTTGAAATTATTAAAAAATAAATTCAAAATAAATGGTCTGCTCATCATATTAAGATCAATTTTATATCGATCTTACACCTCTCCGAAAGAGGAACTCAATAAAAATATTGGTATCTTCATCTGAGCATCACAACATGGAGTTTGGACCTAGTTGTCCAATTTTAACATATCATGGGGGTTAAGGATCCCTATCCGACGTTATTAGGGATAGATTGGCCTTTTGAGAACTATGTAGTGATCAACTTGAAAAAGGAACTGATGATATTTGAAGACGAGGAAGTCAGGGTCACTCAGTCACTTGACCCATATCAAGGACCCCGATATACCGAAATTGTTGACAACAGAGAGGACGTCAACTTCTCGATCATCTTTATCAGATGACAGCAGGGAAGAGAGAAGGTTACATCAACCCAACAGCGGGAGGGACCATAAGCTGGAGAAGTGTTCAGAGTTCAGACTTGGGCTTAGAAATAGCCTGGGATGATTGGCAGTGGAGAGGATATGAGACGACTATAAGAAGATGTGCTAACATCCGAGGAGTCAATTGGATAGGAAATAAGGTAAGAGGATATCCGACTTTATCAGACATGAATGTTGTAAATACATTTATTGCAAGAATAGAAGATAAAGTACCAATGGAACATAGAGTGCCTCTCATGGATGTAGCTCTACAATCCACGTCGGCAAGATGGTGGAGCAACCATCACAACTTACTTTTGTGATGGGAATATGTTGCAATAGCACTAAGAGCCAGATTCAAAGAAGATGCAGGACCACAATTCAGTGAAAATTACCAGGGGGATTTTGATCCCACGAAACATTTACAAAATTGTGAGTACCACTGGAAGAAAGCAGGATATCCAGAGTATCTGTGGATACACAATTTTATACATTCACTAGATACAATTCCACATGCATGGTACTTAACTAAAGAAAAGAAAAGAGGAATTGGCACCCGACAAGTAGTTGCGGACAATTTTATGCAATGTTTTTCTTTTGAAGGAGAGAAATAAAAACCAAGCATACGTAATTGCTGTACCTATCCAAAGAGTACTATTTTTTCCCGTAAATTCAAGAAGACGAAAAACCGTGTTCGGAGCATTATCAACCAATCAAGCCTTTGCAAAAGAATAGACAAGAAATGGATGACGATGATCTAGAAAACTTTACACTTATATTTTGAAGAAAAAGAAGGAGCGGGATATACAAGTAGAACCCACACAGAGACCAACTTATGGGGCCCCTTCCCTCAAGTATAGTTGATAAAACCCTTCCAACCTGTCCTCATACCGGAGACCTGCCTACAACTTTGACATTGTAGTGACTCCTTCACTCACAATGTGACCAACTCCCTCTCACATTGTACTTTGAAGCGCAACTCTAATTTACTGACTTCCAAAGTAGCTCAGACACTCTCTAACACCATGTTGAATTTCCACGACCTTGGGTCTAGGTTAGAGTCTTAAATCACTGACGCTACTAAACCAAGAATCTCAACCATGAACTACTTTGCACAGTGGAAATATAAAGCACTAAATAACATATGCACAATAATGTACAATAATTACAATCACCAATCTTCGCTATATTAAACCAAATCTGAATAATACAACAATCTATAGTATACAAGATACAATGACAAACTCGATATCGTATCTCGTCCTATCAGTCCTTTACTTCCTTACTTCTCACTAGTAGTGCCTTAGTCCATCAAGGCATCTACAAACTTGACCCAATACACCTCCATAAACACTGTTGTTCACCATGCTCGCTTGTTGCACTCTGCAATTCTGGTTAGGGCACACCACGCTGCCCTCCACCTACCCACCCACGGTCCACCTAGGAAAGACTCTCCTTGTGCCACGATGTCCCTTTCCCACCTTGTCCACCTCAAAGCTGGCTTGGAACAACCTCTAGTTGATGTGCTAGGCCACAGGCCATAGCACAGCAACTCGCTATAGTTGTGGGTCTCCTCCAATAGGCCCAGAACAATCACCCTAACTGCCTCAAAACAACAACAATTTGTCCTTAAGCTCTGCGGCCTTTGCTGCCCAGCAACTAGACCTTACACGCACTTGAAATAGCCCTAAAACATGCCCTCAACAGTCCGTTGTAACCTCAGCAACTCGGCCTCCACTCAGAAATTCCCGCGCGCTTTGTCACTTAGGCTCCTCCACGTTGTCTGTCCATTTGGCCCTCTCTAGCTGGCTGTGGCTTCCTTGAGTTTTGAGAGCTTATCTTGGATATATATTGCCACACTTGGATGCTAAAATGACAAGTCCTCACCTTCAATTTATCGCCTAAATGAGGGGCTCCACAGAATCATGAAGAGACACATCTATTGGATTGTTTTACACCAAGCCTACATGACTTGGCAACCAATAATTACCATGTCAACTTCAAAAATTCATCTCTCTCCAACTACAACTGGGATTCAGACGATTCTCATTGTGTTGGAATCGTATCACCGAGCACTATCATCCTCACAATCACATTTCATTTCCCCATCACGGTTTTGGCCCAAATTACGATGGGTGCAAAACCCCACACTTGGGTTCCAAGCCCACAAGTTTCCCTTGTGGTGCTTTGCCCTCCAAACCCTGAACCTTAGGGCTTGGAGTACCTCCCAAGCTACAAAAATCAACAGCCTTCGATTCTATACCTCATATTTTCTCATCATCCTCGCTTTCTTGGTCATCTTGGTCATGCAAATCCTTTTCTGGCAATGAGCTATATTTTTCTTCGATCTTGTGAGACAAGGAATTGAATGCACCAATATAATTGGAAAACTTAGAGAAGAAATATTTTATGGGGTCTTCTTCGTAATCTTGCCTTATGTTGTGGAGGTTTAACCTACTTTTGTTATAGAAATTGAGTATGAAGTCTTCATTCTCATGCTCTATCAAATGATCACAAAGTTGAGCCCACAAATCCAATCTTTCCCACAGGGCTTGTTCTTCTTCGGGGCTAATGTCATGGACACTTTCTTCAACCACTTTTCATGATCTTGCATATAATTCCAAAATGGAGTCACCGGGGTGAATTAAAATGTCTTGATAGATACTTTCTTCACCCCACAAGCATTTAACTTTGAAGTTCGATGAAGAACTAGGGCTACGTTCTTCAAATGGAATCGCCAAGAATGATATGTTAATGATGTCGTAGGGGAAACAAGACACACGTCTCGTGTCCCCAGAAACACCGCCAAAATGTTACCACTCAAACTAGCAGAGGTCCTAGGAGTGGATCCTAAAGAGCAATTACTAGGTCAAGGGACAACAATGGAGTGATAGCCCACTGTCACCTCAGCTAAGGCTCCCTGCTCTTTACGAACTTTCACCGATGGGAGGAGATCCAATATAAGAGGAATCAGGATGAGTAGATCAGTGAATGGATAGAGGGTAATTCCTAGATCCTATTCACAAGAGAGACTATATTATGTGGCTTACTTGCTTAAGAAGCAAGGTGATGGGTTCTCTGGGAAGGGCTAAGAGGATACTTAAGCCTAGGGTTTGAAAATATCTCTTAACAAGAGGATTCATAGGTCTAAGGATCCTTGTGGAGAAATGGCTTAGATGTAATCCTTGTAGAATATCAGTTACAAAGTTGTGGAACCACAAAGAAGCCAAGTGGACCCAAACTAGGTCAAGGGTATGGAGTAGATCACTCAAAGAGGGGCTTGACCTAATTGGGGAAAAGAATAGGATCAAAGGACTTATTTTCTTTTGAAATGCAAATACAATGACCCAAGTGAGGACAGTAACCCAAATCAGCCTAGGGAAAGAGATGGTCTCGTGGCTAGGGCTTGCTATATATCAGGATTCCACCGTCTGAATTGCTTGAAATTTGGAGGACCACTTGAGCAACTACAACACAGTAGTAGACCAACTTTCAAGGTATTTGGATGGCTACAAAGAGATTCTCTTGATGCCCTAGGTGACCTTCTAGGGTTAGGATTAGAAATTGGAAAAGTGAAGAAAAGAGAGGAAAATTTGACCATCAAAGGGATACAAGGATTATTGCCTTATTGCTTGGGATTAATGGAGTCAAGATACACATAGATCATAAATTTCGTGAGCCCTAATTGATCTTTGCTAGCCTCTTTAAGGACAACAACTAGATCAATATATATATTTATACTTCAAATATGCAAAGGAGACAAAGTTTCTATTGATTTTTGTAGAATCAAAAAGTGATCTAAGTCTCAAATTTGGTCAGGAGGCTTAGACACCAGTATTCCAAAGAACCCAAAAACTGTTTGTGGAAATTCCACTTTCTTCATGTTTTATTAAAATGATTAATTATTTTAATAGAGACCCTAAGTCTAAACTTAGGGAAATTAAATAATTAATGGGTATTAATAAAACAGAGTGTGAATCTTCTAGAGAACGAAGCTCAAGTCAAATTTTAATCTTAGCCATTGATTAGACTTCTAATCTGGGTCATTGATTCATCAACGAGAAGATTATAAAAGAAAGCTTGAGGGTCATTTGGAAAGTAAGCCAGACAAACATTTAGCAACCCGAGGGAAGTCGATTCTGAAGGAAGAGAATTCGATTTCAAAGGGAGATTTGCAAGGTGAAGGAAGCAGAGGGCATCAGTAGTGTCAGGGCTCAAGGAAAGAAGGACGCAGAAAGGCAGAGAGGCAACACTAAGGAGCAGCGCAAAGGACTCACGCAGTAGTGACGCAGTCTCACACTGGCTCTGCGAAGAGAGATATGTAGGAGTGACGCAGAGTGACGCAGTGAGGGCCAATGAGTCCCTCAAGTGCCAGGAATACTCCGGAGGTCCTAAGAAAATTTATCTCAAGAAGTTTCTCAATTATTTCTGACAGTGTTTTCTTGTAAAGAATTCCTACCGAAGATTAATATATAAACCCTCATCTACTGCATCGGTTTTCCCACATTGGGCTTTTCCGGGGACAATTGTCCAAAAATAACTATGTCATTGTGATTGGTTCTTGTGCTTGCATTTTACTGTTCTTTTCTCTATATGTACTTGAGTGAAACAACAGTAGTATTTATTTCGAAATTTACTGTAAGGGTTTTCGTAAATACCTTATTGTGGAATACGAGAAATAAATCTATAACTGCAGTAGAAATTCAGAATTGAATTTTTCACATGGTATCAGAGCTGAGTTGAGTGACAGGATTAGAGACTCCGCGATAAGAACAAAGTCTAGAAGTTGTTGCAGCAACTCGAAAGGGTTCGCGCAGCTCTCCAGAGAAAAGGGAAAACATGGAAGAACAAAGGGATCACGACATCTCTATATTGGCCTCTAGACTCGAAGAAGAATTTGCTTGCGTATCAAACTCTGCTTCTCCACATGTTTGGTATATTGATAGTGGAGCTTCTACACATGTGACGGGAGTATTAGAATGCTTCTCAAGCTACCAGGAAGAGCAGATGAATTTTAAGATCACCATGGGAAATAAGGCGAAGTGTACCCCTGTTGGGAGAGGTACCGTAGTGTTTCAAACTGAAGTTGGAAACAAGCTTCGAGCCACCAATGTGCTGCATATGCCTGGTTTGGGGATGAACTTACTCTCAATGTCTCAGCTACAAAACAAGGGCTATGACGTCTACTTCATTAGCAAAAGAGTATATGTCAAACATCCGAGTTGGAAGAAGAAGGCACAAATCGGAGTCAAGAGCAATAAACTATATAATTTGCAGCTCGAATCTCCAATGGCACTGATAAGCAGCTGTGATGAGAAGGATTTGAATGAGCTATGACACAGGAGAATGGGGCACTTACACCATGGGGCGTTGAGAATTTTCAAGAAGACCGTCATAGGAGTTCCAGATTTGATCACCAAACGAGATGACGTTTGCAGAGGGTGCGTACTAGGGAAGTACGCCAAGGCAGCCTACCCCAGGCGCAGAAATAGGGCTAAGAGTGTGTTGGGATTGATACACTCAAACATATGCGGACCAATGTCCACTAGAGCTCTCAGTGGTGTCGAGTATTTCATCACCTTCATTGATGACCATTCCAGGAAAACTTGGATCTATTTTCTGAAGACCAAGTACGAAGTCTTTGATCGATTCAAGGAGTTTAAAGCTCTGGTTGAGAATCTGACAGGAAAGTGGATAAAGATACTGCGATCAAATAACGGTGGAGAATATATTGATCAATACTTCATAGAATTTTGTGCAAGGGAAGACATCAGAAGATATTGGACTGCTCCATATAATCCAAAGTAGAATGGGGTTGCAGAAAGGAAGATTAGAACTATTGTGGAGGTTGCAAGGGCAATGATGTATGATCAAGACATGCCCAAATTTTTGTGGGTTAAAGCTTGTAACATGGCTATATATGTTCAGAATAGAATTCCTCACAATGCATTGGGTAAGATCACTCCAGAAAGTGTCTTCACTGGTAGGAAGCAGAAGTAAGCCACTTCAGGATCTTTGGTAGTATGACCTAAGAGAAGAGGAAGAAATTGGATAGGACTGTCGAAAAAGGGTATCGGATGGGATACAGTGAAAATGCTAAGGCTTACAGAATCTACATTCCTGGTAGCAGGAAGGTTGTAGCGCAGCGAGATGTAAAGTTCATGGAGGAAAGAGCTTTCAGACTCCCAATCTCACACCACGGTTCCCGGCTTCTAAAACTGATTTTTCTCCAAAATCTCAGACTCTTTCTCACCCTCTGCGTTGGCTCTGCGTCAACCTCTGTGTGAGAGTTGTTGGATCGCTCTCTGTGTCTCTCTGCGGATGATTCTCCGAATGAGAAAATATCTCTCCGGAAGCTATCCTGCCCCTCACTGCGCTGGAATCAATTAGATTGAATTCTCCTTTGAGCACTACTCACTTCAGAAAATTGATCACATAGATTCACTCGATGTGTCTTTCCAAATGACCCTCAAGCCTTACTTTATATCCTTCTCGTTGAGACTTGAACGACCGAGATTAGATCTCTATTCAACATCTAAGATTATAACTTGATTTGATCCATGTTATCTAGAAGATTCACACTTTGTTTTATTAATACCTTTTAATAATTTAATTTTCCTAAGTTTAAACTTAGGGTCACATTAAAATAATTAATTATTTGAATAAAACACATCCTGAGTGGAATTTTCATAAACGAATTCTGGGTTCTTTGGAATACATGTGTTTAAGCGTCTCCACAAATTTTGAGACCTAGATCACTTCCGATGCTACCAAAAATCAACACTCCCTCTTAGCGAGGAAAGTGCTCTAACAACATGCATGTTGCACATTGCTCTGACCCTGATGCATCCTCTACATTGATGATGTCTGACAAGTTGTCCACCAACCACTGTGTTGTTGTTGTAACTGTACTGCTGCCCTTGACATTTTCAATGCTACATTCGTACTACAGCTCCCTCTCAAGTGTTGCATTTACTATTTGTAGAAATTTCTTAATCTTAATTCTTATGCAGAAATTATTTATGTTAATCCGGTTAAGCTTCTCCTACTTATACAAGTTATCAACTGAATAAATTCAAGTTAAAATCAAACCAAAACACATAACAAATCTCTACCAATTCAGATCTAGAATAAGCACATGCACACATAGACAAAGTGACACAGTTATTTCTGGACAAACTGTCCTCGGAAAAACCCAATGTGGGAAAACCGGTCTCTCGCTACTGGAGGGCTCTATTATTAAAAATATTTCTGAATACACAACTCTGGGTTCCAGATCTGGAAAACCCTATAGAGAAAACTCTAGATCTGTAGCACCTGGCTGATCTAAGACCAACAATACTGACTAATCCACACCCTCAAACTGGATTTACAGAACTCAGCCAAATCTAGGCCTAGAAACCCCAGATCTGCCCCTGAAAGACACTGCGTCAGCCTCTGAAGGCCTCCAAATGCTCAGCGCTGTCACTGGAAGGGATTGCGTTACCCCAGACTGGGTGACGCAGTCACTACGCTGCCCCTAAGGGTCTCTGCATAACCCCTGAAGGGTTTCCTGAAAATCACGTTGTCCTTGCTACGTTGTTGCTGCTGCTGCCGTTTGCTGCTGCTACTGCTGCCTTCCTCTGTGTTGTCTTTCCTGATCTCTTCTCTGCTTCTTGTCTATTCTAGACCCCAAGATCAGATCATCCCCTTGGTCTAAATTCCCCTCTCTGCAACTGAAACACTTGAGAATTCCTAGCAACCCTGCCCTAGAATCTCAGCTTAGCTTCAGTGCTCTGCCTCTGTGTGTCTTACAAATGACCCAAAGCCTTTCCTTTATACTTTTCTCGTTGACAAATCAACGGCCAAGATTAAATCTTTAATCAATAGCCAAGATTAAAAGAAAGCTTGATCCGTGTGACTTAAGACAATTTCATCACATGTTTAATTATATTCACTTTAATTATTTTATTTTCCTAAGTTTTAACTTAGGAAATACATTAAAATAATTAATTAATTAATTTAATATCTCCTAAACAAGATGAAATTTCCCAAATCCATTTCTGGGTCTTGTGGATCCAGTGTACTCTAGTCCCTCCACAAAATTTGGGACCTAGAGCACAACTGATGCTACCCCAAATACACAAAATCTCAACGCTCCCTCTTAGCATCAAGGGTGAGCTCTAGCAATACATCACACTTATGCATTACATGATTTTGGGCACTGGTTTTTTGTTGCTAATACTTGGCCTCCTACCACTCAACTCTACACTGTTGCTACCATTTTGCACTGTTGCCCATGACTCTACCACTGCCACTGCAACCACTGTACTGCAGCTCCCTCTCAATATGTTGCATCTGTGCTGCTCATAGCATTGCCACTGCTGATCTGCTGCACTGCAACTTCAATTGTTGAGAGTAACAACTAAATCTCCTACTGATTCGAATGGAAAATGGCATCCACCCATGGTGTTCATCCACTCATGTTATCCATCCACCCATGGAATTTACCATGGTATTGTAAATGGCATCGACCCATGGTATTTATTTGCCTATGGTATTGTAAGTGACATCTATCCATGATATTCATTCACCCATGGTGTGTATCCACCCATGGTATTCATCTACACATGGAATTTACCCATGGTATTGTAAGTGGTATCTACCCATGGTATTGACCCATGGTATCCTCCTATGGTATCTACCCATAGTATTGCAACTCGAAAAAAGGCTATAAATAAGAAGCCTCACTTTGTAAAGGGACAGATTGTCCATCACAATGTAGCTTCTACAGTTATTCTCTGTTTTAATAAAACAAGTTTCTTTGTGGTTTTATTTTGCAGTGTGTTATCTCTTTTTTCTAGAATTATAATTTTGCAGATCTTATCAGATCCATTTCAACTTTTTAGATCTTGGGGGCCTCACCCCAAGATCTGGATCAATGGTATCAGATTCAAGTTACGAATCCATGGGAATGAGGGTTTGAAGCATATTTCAGTTTCAATTTTTGGCAGCAATCTTCAGCAAACTCCATGAATTTCTTGGGCGGCGAGTTTGCAGATAAGATCTAAAAATTTTGGTGAGAATTTTACAAAATCTAAGACCAGATCTGGATTCCTTGCAAACAAATACCCAAATTCAAAAAAAAAAAATCGGTCGAATTGGAGTTCAAATGAGGGAGTTATCGCTGATTCTAAATCAGCGATGTTGCAGAAAATTTTCTGACGACAATTCATGGATGGCGGCTCTCCTGTCATTTTTCAGTTTTAAGTGCGACATTTTAGATAAATGGTTACAGATCTGAGATCCTCTTGAAAAATCACCCGATTTCAAAAAAAATCGGTCGAATCGGAGTCCGGACGAGGGAGTTATCGCTAATTTAAAATCAGCTCTTTTTTCAGAAATTTTGTGACGGCTGGACAGTTCCAACACGAATCTGAGAGTCTAGGGTCTTCAGATATCGATTTCAAACACATGAGAAGATGCAAAATGATCATTCTATTTCCAAAAACAAGTTATAAGAAATATTCTGAGTTATATTGACCGAGTTATGCTCATTTTAAATTTGGAGCAGCATTCGGAGCAGGTTCCCTTTGGAGACGTGCCCTCCCACCCCGCTTTAGTAGGCACCTGCTTCACATTCATCAATTTCATCATAGCAGCATTCGTCTTGGGTTATTTGGAGACGTGCCCTCCCACCCCAAGCTATGTAGGCACCTGCTACTTCATCAACAATCAGCATCACGGTTATGGGTCAACCGCACAAAATCCTTCTCATCGAAGTCCATTTGCTAGGCCGCACACTGTTAGTAACACAGTTGGTCACAAGCATTACAGGGTACCTCTATCCTCACATCTTCGTTTGTCATGATTTTGGTTCATCCACAAACCCACACTTCATCAAAGTCCATTTGCTAGACCACAAACTGTCAATATCACAATTGGTCACAAGCATTACAGGGTATCTCTATCCTCGGATCTTTGTTCATCATGGTTATGGGTTAACTACACAAAACATTTTTCTTCAATGGCTCTTCATATTCAACAAAGGCTTCTCAGGAAGGAACTTCACGCAATGGGGACCATTGCTTCTTAAGGAGGGAGGAATGATCCGAATGGAAAATGGCATCCACCCATGGTGTTCATCCACTCATGTTATCCATCCACCCATGGAATTTACCATGGTATTGTAAATGGCATCGACCCATGGTATTTATTTGCCTATGGTATTGTAAGTGACATCTATCCATGATATTCATCCACCCATGGTATGTATCTACCCATGGTATTCATCTACACATGGAATTTACCCATGGTATTGTAAGTGGTATCTACCCATGGTATTGACCCATGGTATCCTCCTATGGTATCTACCCATAGTATTGTAACTCAAAAAAAGGCTATAAATAAGAAGCCTCACTTTGTAAAGGGATAGATTGTCCACCACAATGTAGCTTCTACAGTTATTCTCTGTTTTAATAAAACAAGTTTCTTTGTGGTTTTATTTTGCAGTGTGATATCTCTTTTTTCTAGCATTATAATTTTGCAGATCTTGCCAGATCTATTTCAGCTTTTTAGATCTTGGGGGCCTCCCCCCAAGATCTGGATCACCTGCCCAATCTTTGACAGACAAGTCAGATGGGCTGCATCCTCATCACTGAAGCTCCATAGGCTACAGATCTGTGTTGGCATCTAAAGAACGATGCACAACTACAGCTCTACTTGCGTAATCAGACTCCCTCTGCACTACTAAAGTCACATCAGCTCCTTGTGCTGAAATCTATCACGTTGTCGCTGCACTGCGTTGTCCCTCTGAAGCTCTCTACATTGCTGCAACTCTGAACTGCGTAAGAAGTACTACACTGCGTTGCTAAAGCCACATCAGCCTCTACGCTACTACTGCTTCTACGTTGTTATTGCTATGCTCTGCGCTGCTCCTTCCAGCCTTCAGGTCTACCCCTGCTTATGCCTCATCTGTGATCTATGCACCCACTGCTCCACTTGTCCCGCTACTGTCTTAAGGCTCTCGTAGCTCGCTTGTGATCCAAGAGATGAGTTGCTCAAGGATCTCGCCTTACTTCCATGTAGCTCCTCTACATGTCCATGTCACCCCACCTTCGTGGTTCATGAGCGCTCATGGCCACATCATCTCTGGACCCATCATCTGCCAGCGCTACTTTGGAAGAAGATGCTTCCTTGTCCTTCTTCTTTTCTGGACAATGGCTGGCAAAATGTCCCATTTCACCACACTGGAAGCACTTGATCTTAGAAAGATCCTTCTTCTTCTTCAGTTGCTTCTTCGATGCCAAGGTTGCATCTTCCTCCTCTTCCTTCTTCACTTTGCTTATCTAAGGGATGTGCTGCTTCTTGGTGAATTTGCGTAGTTCTTCTTGCCGCAGGAGAGGTCCGCTCTGCCCAAGATACTTTGGACAAAGGTTTCCCACTCATCCGTGAAAGCATTGAGGGCAGTCCTGACTATCACTGCATCATCTACGGTTGCACCTGTTGCAGTCAGCTGATCCCTAATTCACTGCAATCTGAAGAGGAAATGCTCGATGTCTTCTCCCTTGGTCATCATGAATGACCTCATTTCGGCCTCCAACAACATCTTTCTTTCGACTGATTTTCCCTCATACAGGGAAGTCAAGGCCTTCCACATTTTGTTAGCTATCCTTTTCTCAGCTATGTGTGGTACAATATGGTCCTTGATACTGTCCATTATCAGCCGCTTGGTATGCCCAGCAGCTTCTCTATGCTTCCGTAGGAGATCCCCATATGTCGGTGTGGCCAGAGTCTACTCTGCATGGTCTCTTACACCGTATGCCTCAAGGACAATCAGGATCCTTGCTTTCCACACCGAAAAGTTTGAGAGGCCCTCTAGCCTATCCTAATCACGCAGTCCATGAGGAGCCATCTGCTCAGAATGTGTCGGAGCTCCTCTTCTCTATGCTAGAGATCTTGGATCTAAGGTCTTTTTCGAACTGGGAACCCTCTGCTCCCTCTGACACTTGATTTCCCTCCTTGGAAATCTACCAAATCAACTATGATTCAACTTCTTCTTTGATCCTCTAACCAAACTGCAAGTTTCCTTTGGCAAGAAACTCTCTGAGAAGCTTATCTCTTCCCAAACTTTGTCACTTGTGCTAAGGTTAAAAATCTGAAAACTTCAGAAGTTTAACCCCACCAGCTCTTCTGAATTTCTGCAACTTTTCTACAGACTTTTTCTGGATCTGACAGATTCATATCTGAATCACACTGGCTGGCTTCAAACCTAACCATCATTGTTTCTGAGCTGCCTCTACGCAGTAATTGTGTGGGCTTTCTAGGACACAGCGCTGGACAGTGTCACCCTTCCCTCTACGTGAATCTCCTCTTGAAAACTGCGCTATCCCTTCAGATCTGCTTTTCTGCTGCCTTTCCAGCTGCTTTCTGCAGCTAGATCCTTCAGATGCTTCAGCTGGTGATCCTTCTAGATCTGCAATTGCTCTGATACCATGTAGAAATTTCTGAATCTTAATTCTTATGCAGAAATTATTTTTGTTAATCCGGTTAAGCTTCTCCTACTTATACAAGTTATCAACTGAATAAATTCAAGTCAACATCAAACCAAAACACATAACAGATCTCTACCAATTCAAATCTAGAATAAGCACATGCACACATAGACAAAGTGACACAGTTATTTCTGGACAAACTGTTCCCAGAAAAACCCAATGTGGGAAAACCGGTCTCTGGCTACTGGAGGGCTCTATTATTAAGAATATTTCTGAATACACAACTCTGGGTTCCAGATCTAGAAAACCCTACAGAGAAAACTCTAGATCTGCAGCACCGGGCTGATCTAAGACCAACAATACTGACTGATCCACACCCTCAAACGGGATTTACAAAACTCAACCAAATCTAGGCCTAAAAACCCCAGATTTGCCCCTGAAAGACACTGCGTCAGCCTCTGAAGGCCTCCAAATGCTCAACGTTGTCACTGGAAGGGACTGCGTTACCCCAGACTGGGTGACGCAGTCACTATGCTGCCTTTAAGGATCTCTTCGTAACCCCTGAAGGGTTTCCTGAAAATCACGTTGTCCTTTTTGTGCTGCTGCCGTCTGCTGCTGCTGCCTTCCTCTGCGCTATCTTTCCTGATCTCTTCTCTGCTTCTTGTGTATTCTAGATCCCGGGATCAGATCATCCCCTTGGTCTAAATTCCCCTTTCTGCAACTGAAACACTTGAGAATTCTTAGCAACCCCACCCTAGAATCTCAGTTTAGCTTCAGTGCTCTGCCTCTGTGTGTCTTACAAATGACCCCAAGCCTCTCCTTTATACTTTTCTTGTTGACAAATCAACGACCAAGATTAAATCTTTAATCAATGGCCAAGATTAAAATAAAGCTTGATCTGTGTGACTTAAGACAATTTCATCACATGTTTAATTAAATTCACTTTAATTATTTTATTTTCCTAAGTTTTAACTTAGGAAATACATTAAAATAATTAATTAATTTAATATCTCCAAAACCAGATGAAATTTTCCAAATCCATTTTTGGGTCTTGTAGATCCAGTGTACTCTATCTAGTCCCTCCACAAAATTTGGGACCTAGAGCACAACTGATGTTACCCCAAATACACAAAATCTCAACACTATGCTGCTAGCACTGCCACTGCTAACACTACATCTGTACTGCAACTAAGTTGCCGAGAGAAGCAACTGAAACCACCGAAAAAATGAACAAGCGTTCAGTGGATGCACCTTGGTGTTGAAGATCTAACTGTTGTTAGTCCCACGCCGCCCTCTGAAGCCACTGTGTTGTTGAAGCTACTGCACTGTGCCTTTATGCATTGCTGCCTCTCGACTCTGCGCTGCTCAAATTCTGGCGCTACTAACCACCGCTTCTATCGCTCCATCACTCCTTGGCTCCTATTGAAAACTACTCTATCCCGCTACTACTGATCATGGGCTCTCGTACCAAGGTGATGATCCATGAGGTGGGTTCCTCAAGGATCCTGCCCAACTATAGTTCAAGGTGAACTACAGTTCCATTTCACCCCATATCCCTCCTGGAGATGTGTGGGCACTCATGGCATACTCATCCTCCTCGATCTACGCGACTGCAACCTTTGAATCGTGCCTCTCATCCTTGTCTTTTTTCTTCAAAGGACATTGTGATGCATAGTGGCCCATCTCGCCACATCTGAAACACTTCACCTTGGAGACGTCCTTCTTGCATCTCGGTTACCCTTGCTGCCCCTTCAATGTGAGGGCTGCATTCTCCTCCTCCTTCGGATTCTTCGATCCACTCCTCCTGCTACCATAAAGTTTACACTTGACCAGATCTCTTCTCAGCTCCGCCTCCTAAAGAGCTGCCCACATCACCTCCCAACTCAGTAGTGTCGCCCTAACCAAGATACTTTGGACAAAAACTTGCCACACCTCAGTGACTACGTTAAGGGCCAGTCTCACCATAGTTGTAACAGATGGGGTGGATCCCACGGCCGCCAACTGATCACGGATTTCCTGAAGTCTTGTTAGGAATGGAACAATGTGCTCCCTCTTCTATATCTGGATCATCCGGAGATTTTGCTCCAAGTACATCTTCTGCTACTCGAAAGTTCCTTCGTATATCACGGACAAGGCCTCCCATATCTCCCTGGTTGTGTTCTTGCCAGCTATATGATGTGAAATTTTCTGAATCTAAGTTATAGAAATCCTACTGCAGAAATACAATTTACATTACCTACTTGTTTTCATTAATTTAAAAAGTTATTTTTCTGAATACATCAAGAAAATATTAATGTAAATACACTACAGCCTACACAACTATACAAATCAAGTACTAAAAAATAAATGAAGCATTCAGACAAAGGACACACTTATTTTCGGACCAATTTCCCCGAAAAAACCCAATGCGGGAAAACCGATGCAGCAGTTCTAAGGGTTTATATTATTATGCAGATTTCTGAATACAATCTAGGGTGCCAAATCTAGCTCACCCAATAGAGAAAATCCTCGGAATAAGTACCTCTATCCGGAGACAGATATTTCAGTTGATCCAACAACAGAATGAAGAAACCCCAAGGTGACTGCGTTGTCCTCGGTGTTGCGCAGCGATGGTTGTAGCAAGCTCTGCGCTGAGACTGCGTCACCTCCTCTAGTGGTTGCGTCACCCTCCTCCTGAGCCTTCCTGGCACAGAAATCGATCTGCTGAATGGCTACTCGATCTGCCTCACAAACACCCCAGCGCAGCTGCTCAAGTGACTGTGTCACCACCTCTGGCTCTATGTCACCCTTCTGGCTCTACATGTGCCCTGCTGGCTTTGTGTCACCCTCTCAAGGGTTGCATTGTCCCAAGTGCTGCGAAACGATGGTTGCGGCAAGCTCTGTACTAAGGCTGCATCACCTCCTCTAGTGGCCGCGTCACCCTCCCCGTGAGCTTTCCCGGCTTAGAAATCGATCTACTGAATGGCTACCCAATCTGCCTCACAGAAACCCCAGTGTAGCTGATCAAGTGACTACATTACCCCCTCTGGCTCTGCATCACCGTTTTGGCTCTGCGTAAGCCCTGCTGGCTCTGTGTCACCCTCTCAAGGGTTGCGTTGTCTCTCCTGGTGTTGATCTGCCTCTCTGCACTTGTATTCTCGGCCTTGGACTGAAGTCCCGCTACCAAACTACCCCTCACTACATTTGAATTACTTAGATCTGATCTTCGTCCGAGCACTGCTCTGTCAGAAGAATTCGATCTCTAAATATAGTCTCTATGTGTATTCTCCAACTGACCCTCAAGCCTTCCTTTATACTTTCCCTGTTGATGAATCAACGGTCATGATCTAATCTCTAATTGACGGCTAAGATTAGAAAAGACTTGATCTTCGTCACTTAGAACATTCTCACCCACGTTTAAATTAATTCACTTTAATTATTTTATTTCCATAAGTTTTAACTTAGGCTCCATTTAAAATAATTAATTATTTGAATAATGTAAGCTCCGGGTGGAATTTCCCCAAACGATTTCTGGGTCTTGGAGATCTCATGTGTTCTAGCCCCTCCACAAAATTTCGGAGCTAGAGCACACATCCGATGCTACCCAAAAATCAACACTCCCTCTTACCGAGGAATGTGCTCTAGCAATACTTCTTCACCAGAAGCATCACCCTAATCCACAGAATCGGTCCTCTACACTACTGATGCTCGGCCTATTGCCCTTCATCCACTACGTTGTTGCCTTCTGTACTGTCGCCCATGACACTGCCACTTGTCACTACGTGATATATCCCTCTCAAATCTTGCATCATGCTGCCGATAGCACTGCCACTGCTAACCATCGCACTGCAACTCAGTTGCTGAGAGTTAAGCAACTGAAAGACATCCCAAAAAAACTAATATACTGGTCAGTATGGACACACCTCGATGTTGGAACTACCTCTGCTGTTAATCTGCGTTGACCCTCTGATGCCACTGCGCTGCTGCTGCTTTGCACTGCACTACACCACTATACACTGCGTTGTTGATGCTACGTTGTTGTTACTTTCCGCTGCTTCAGACTTCTGCAATCTAGCTCTGCCACTGTTGCTCCATCATCCCTTGCATCGACTGACACGCGTCATTCTGCTACTATCATCAAGGGTTCCCATAGCCGTATGTGATCCAAGAGTTTGGGCACCTCAATGATCTTGCCCCTCTATTATAGTTCAAAGAACTACAGATCAATGTTGCCCCACCTCTTTTCCCGAGGCACATGAGCAGTCATGGCACAATCATCATCATCCCCATCATCATCCTTTGCTGCAACAGCCTTCAAGTGAGATTCTTCTTTGCCTTTCTTCTTCAAAGGGCATTGTGTGGCAAAAGGTCCCAATTCTCCACACCTGAAGCATCTAGCCTTCAAGAGGTCCTTCTTCTTCCTTCGTTGTTGCCCATGTGTCCCTTAGATGCAAGAGCTGCATCTTCCTCTTCCTCCTTCTTGATTTTGATCCCCGCCCTATTGCTTTCGGCCTTGGTCAACTCTCTGATCTCTTATTATTATATCAAATGTTCAACAAAGAGAGAGAGTACAAAAAGTTAAAGTTGACTTGCCAAATCGAAGTCAAAATAGCCCTGTCAAATCCGCAATCAAATTCAGCCCTAACCAGAAAGTCAAAGATGGTCAACGCAACAGAAAAAATTCCCCTTTGAAGCTCGGTCAAAGGCAGTCAAACTCAGCCTCTTTAACTAGTCAAATAGCAGTCAAAACAGTCCACAAAACAACATTTAAACTCAGTCTCTAAAGTCAACTTTTGCAGTCAACAGGCTTGTGGTCAATGCAGGTCAAAGTGCTCAAAATTTCTTGATTTTTGTGCCAATCTGTATCTAGTCAACGTTGGTCAAACCCATGGAATAGTCTTGAAATTCGGCCCTACAATTTGCCTAGAAAATTCATCCTCCTTGCCACACGTGTGAGAGAAGATTTGCCCAATAATTGTACGGACCAATGAGAGAAGGAGAGAGAAGAAAACGTGTTAGTGATGATCCCAAATGAGGTGAGAGGTCACTTATATTTATACAAGTTGTTGAGGGTGAAGTGACACATCCATTGGGCTTCATGAGCCTATATGATGATGTGGCCGACTTGAACAATTTGCACATGTGTGGGAATAAATTCAAAAACACACTTATGCTTGTCCAAATTAGATGATCTTCATTCTTAACATCAATTTTGGTCCACTCGAAAAGAGGAATTCAATGCAATCATCATTGCCATCAAATGAGCTGCCCCGAGGTGGAATTTGGCCCTAGTTTCCAATTTTAACAAGAATTCATTAGGCAGAGCTTGCATGTTGATCATACCCACTTTGTTCCTGCCGAGAAGGGTTGCATGTTCAAACTGGGTAAACCAATAGGCCCCTTCATTGTTAACACCAGAAAAGCCTCTCAACGAGTTGAAGACCTGTTGAAAGAGCTAAATTTTGAAATGGGAGAAGTATGGCACTATGATTCCCATGGTGTCATATCAAACAGGAGGAAGGATATTAATGCTTCAGCTTATGAACATGATTCTAGGCTTGAATTTGAATGGAAGGCTAATTTAGATTCTTAACCAATTAATATAGAGATGGAGATCGAAACGCCAACTTCAAAGGATAAGGCTCAGAAGAGAAGCGTGGACGAGGTTGCAGACACTGAAATGGAAGAAGCACCCTCCAGCAAGAAGGACAAGATCCAAGATCCAGCTAAAGAAGAGATTGAGACCAGGTTAATTAAGACAGACTTGAACCAGACGGGCTTCCAATTAACCCTAGAAAACCCTCCCTAAGTTATCGCCTCCTCTTCTACAAAGGTAGTTATTTTGGCTTCTTTGGGAAGCTCAACAACATCAAACCCTAGTTGGGCAGCAAGGCAATTAACAAAGGAAAACAACAAAAGCATCAGGGATGAAATGCAGCAACAGTTGGCATCACATTCAGTTCCTTATCAGTAGACTCGTAGCTTCTATGGACCTAGAAAGAAACCAAATGAAGCTCTCATTGCACCACCCCTTAGCACAGTCCCTCCCAGAAGGACCACAATTTAGAACTGTGGATGTGTCATTGGACATGGCCAGTGTCCCTCTGTCGGACAAAATAAATTTTCACATACAAGTCGGAGAAATGCTCTATAGTGAGTTGAGCAGAAACACTTTGACAATCAACAAACCTGAGAAGTTAATGGAGAAAGTTGTGTTGTAAAGTGTAACTAGGTTCAGTCTTCATAATGACATGTGTAATCGTGATTTTGTATAATTGATGAAAAGAAGAAAAATACAATTATTATTGTAATGCTTGTCTCTTGGGTTTCATGAGCAAGGAATTTTATTTTTATAGTAAAGTCTCCCATTGTGAGCCCTTAGGTTTAGTCATCAAGTCATAAGGTCTATTGAGTCAATGTCAAAGATGAAAGGCCCATTTGGGCATGTTGCACATTGTAAAAGAAAATTTTATTTGTGTCATAAACCCTCCAACACCTCGTCACAATCACTCCTTGAAGTCAGCCTAAAAGATGATTCTAGAAAAGACATGTCGGCCTAGGCTCAAGATCAAGTCGGCCTAAAAGATGATTCTAGAAAATTCATGTTGTCCTAGGCTCAAGACCAAGTCAGTGTATTTTGATGGACAGACTCCTATATATAGGGCAGCTCGGGCTCACTATGGAGGTAGCTGGGTCAAGCATCTAAGAAAGGAGAAAAAGCAGACGAAAATCACAAGAAGAGCAGCCTCATTACTAGCGAGAAGAAGAAAGGAATAATGAAGAATTTTGGTATTGTTTTTGGGTGGATCCCCTCGCAGGTGTGGTAGAAACTAAGGTTTCTACAGTAGGTTTACATCAGCCGCTGTAAAAGTCAAGTAAAGGGTCTCCCAAGCATCATTCTTGCTAGTCGAAGTTACAAGGAGAAGCTCTCAAGCCAAGCAAAGGAGGAATACACCATAAAAGTCCATACTTCAACCCACACATGTGATTTTGTAGTGACTCCAGGCATCCGAGAATTGCAGGTTTGTTGAGGAAAGCCGAAATTTGAAGGATAGACGAAAATCGAAGGAAGAAAAGCAATTTGACTAGTTTTGAATTGGGCAAGAAGAAGAAATAGTGAAGAAGGGACTTGTGACTTGGTCGTGGAGAGGTTGTTGTGTCAAGGATCTTGGTCATGGTCTTGTTATTCGTCAATTGAGGTTTCTATAAGAAGAAGAATTTGATTGGGTTTTCTCTCAAGTTGGAGAAGTTTTGGCCCTCGCTGATCGCCTATTTTTTGTGTCTATTGTCTCTCTATTGTTTATGCATTGGTAGTTGTTTGATGAATAAGAACACTATAATAATATCAAAGAGAAGATCTTTATCTAAAGAAGTAAAAAGCATTCACAAGCAGTTATCTTTATATAGAAATGTCCTAATCCTAATGCCCTAAATTTCTCAACATGATATCAGAGCTAAGGTGACAATCTCAAAGAATGGCATCTCATCAAGGGACACACAAGAACTCAAGGATCAAATATCGAAGGACTTCAAAGCACTCAAGTAAACATCTACAAAGAAGTGTCAAAACACTAGATCGAAGAAGAAGTCTACATTGAAGAAGTCTTGGGGCCCTCAAAAGATCACAAAAACTCTACTCGAGTAAAGAGACCTACAAATCAAAGTATCTTGAAGATTATTCATCCAAGAGAAGCGAGATCAAAGGACGTTGTCATCATCTTCAAAAAGGTCCTGAGGAAATCTCCCTCTTTGTTGAAGCAAGGTCCTTACCGTTGAAGAACATAATCCAAGAATAATCAATGCATCATCAAGGAGTCATCACCAATCATCATCAACAAGGACATCATCATCAAAGAATCAAAAGTGATCTCCCTCTTTGTGGATTCAAGGATCACTCTTGAAGAGATCTATCTTCATCAAGGAAAATTTCTATATCATCTATTTTATCATCAAATTTGAGGAGGCAACAAGTAGAAGAAGCATCTTCGCAAATAAGTATATTTATATTTGAATCTGTCAAAATGTCTTTTTGCAAGGAAAGCAACAAATTGGTTGGGGCTTAAAACTATACTGCATGGAAGAAGAGGACAGATCTGAATCTCATTGAAAATGAGGTTATGGATCATGTCAAAGGATCTATCACCAAACCAACAAAAGAAGATGCTGAAGAACTTGCAAAGTTTATGAAAGGGGAAGTGAGGGCTCAAAGGATTCTCAAAGAATCCATCAAGGATCCCCTCATTCCATATGTATCAAAACTTGAAACTTCAAAAGAAATATATGACAAACTGGTAGAGTTGTATTCCATAAGCACTGTAGGAAAAGTTATCTCATTAAGGGAAGAACTCTACAAGTTGAAGATGTCAAAAGAAGAAAGAATAGAATCATACTTTATGAGGATATCTGAAATCTAGGACCAACTTCAACATTTGGGAGAAATCATGTATGATAGGGAAATGACTACAGTAGTACTAAATGCACTACCGTAGGAATGGGGTAACTTTACTTCAAGCATTTATGGGAAGAAAGAGGCTACTCCATTCCAGGATCTATGGTCTCTATGCAAGATTGAAGAATCCAGGATATAGGCAAAATCTGATGTAGGATTAGGTGAGCAAAATCAAGCATACACTACAATGACAAAAAAAAGGAAAATTTGGAAAGTTTGGTCCTTAGGAAAAGAAGAAGAACATGGCTAAGATTCAATGCTACGGATGTCAAGAATATGGGCATTACAAGAGAGATTGCCCTAAGATCAAGAAGGACAATAACAAAAGAGGAAGAGAGGAAGCCCATATCACTAAAGAAATAGAGGAAGTTGAAAAGAAGATATCCAAGAAAGAGGAAGTAAGAGATCTCTACTATGATTGAGATAGTCTTCCTCACCTAGTTCTTTTCATGTTTCTATTTTTCAAGTTTTGTTGTAAGGTATGGCAATCATAGGAATCATTAGAAGCATGATAGGATGCATCATGTTAAGAGATGGCATCACAAAAGCAAGAGCTCGAGGCATCATCATAGGGAAGCATGAATGATAGCTGAAATAGATCTATGACAGTTACCTATGGAATGATATAGCTCTTCATAACATCATTAGAAGCACTTTTGAGAAAAAGAAAAAGAAAGTCATCTGGTACAAAGCTCATCATACATCAATTAAGAGGAAACATATGCTGGATGAGGATACTTAAGATCCTCTATTGAAATCTTCATCGGAAGATTCACCAATCAAAGGGGAGCAAGTCTTTCATCAAGAACTCCAACTTGGAGGAATTCATGAAAGGATGGTATGATGTCAATAAGCAGGTCAAGGGATTGAAGTTATTTCAATCATGGAAGTTGATGAAGGAAGATGACCTAAAAAAAGAATGAGGTATGTATGCTTTTATTTGATAATCAGGAGTCATGTCATATGGTTGTGGATAACATGGATAGATAAATGCTCTACTTTGAGAGCATGATCAAAAGGAAAGGATCTCCTCCATTGAAAATATGCATGAAGACATGGGTCACACATTGACTAGATGAAATCAACAAATGAGTTCTCATATGAAATATGAGATGGTTGACAATAATTGGAGGAACCATGATCGGAAGTTCCTGGAAGGAAATGTGTGAAGAAAAAAGGGAAGAGATCGTGGAATATGAAACTATAAAGGCAATCAACATCCAAGGACTGAGAGATTTGGCTAGAATATCTCCATGAAAGATATGAAGACCCTAATGAAGTCTGAAAAAGGAGACCCTTGACAATGTATATCTTTTGGAGATGTGTCAACATGTATGCACGATGTTGATGCAAACAAGAAGATGTCATGATGAAAGACCATCACAAAGGTAATTTTGATTTAACTTTTGAATAATATCTGGATGGGCTTATGCAGGGCTGCCAAGGGAAGAAGTTGTCGATGTCTTCCACCATTGATAACCATGTAATAGGATGAAATATACTTAAGGAAACATGGCATGAAGAAGGCAACATGACATGAAGGAAGGCCAAATATGGATTGATTGATCACTTTCCGATGAAGGAATGATGACATTACTAACTCATGGATGAAAGTGATGGATGGTCTGTACCCAACGAAGAAGTCCCAAAAGATGTATACTTCATGAAAAAGAATAATTTCATGACATCGAAGGAAGGATTTCTACAAGCAGCTGGTTGTCCCATGATCTCCACCTGAATAGTTGTTGGAAGCAAGTCCCTAGACATGAGGGAGCTTGGTAAAGTCCCTATTGAAGAGGGAGCTTGGGTACCTTCCTTTATAGGAATACATTCCTTCAGTGGAATGGGTATGTCCTCCCTAAGTTGAGAGGGAGAGATTGAGTAAACATTTGGTATCCGATGCTCTTTGAGGATGAGTTAGGGCATCTAAGATAAGGGTAGTCGTAGAGGACCAATATTCTTTGAGGACAAGGAATCCAAGATAAGAATAGTCCTATTGGAACACACTTTGAGAACCCGGGTGGAGTATCTTCCAAGAGAGAGAATGATAAGGGTGTCTATACATCATTGTTCTCGCCAGCATTTTTCTCTGATCTTGTGAAGAAATAGAGTTGTTAGTCAAGGCCTTGCTATGTAACAATGTTGGTTGATATGATTCTAAATAGATGGGTTACCAATCTGACTCTTCTTATGAGAATTCTTCAGATTGAGAATGACCAAGTACCATTATGAATACCTCCCTAGTTAAGAGGGAGTGTTGAAAAGTGTAACTAGGTTCGCTCTTCATAATGACATGTGTAATCGTGATTTTATGTAAATGATGTAAAGAAGAAAAATAAAATTATTATTGTAATGCTTGTCTCATGGGTTTCATGAGAAAGGAATTTTTTTTTATAGTAAAGTCTCCCATTGTGAACCCTTAGGTTTGGTCATCAAGTCATAAAGTCTATTGAGTCAATGTCAAAGATGAAAGACCCATTTAGGCATGTTACGCATTGTAAAAGAAAAAATTATTTGTGTCATAAACCCTCCAAGACCTCGTCACAATCACTCCTTGAAGTCGGCCTAAAAGATGATTCTAGAAAAGACATGTCGGCCTAGGCTCAAGATGAAGTCAACCTATAAGATTATTCTAGAAAAGACATGTCGGCCTAGGATCAAGATCAAGTCGGCCTATTTTGATGGACAGACTGCTATATATAGGGCAGCTTGGCCTCACTAAGGAGGCAACTCGGTCAAGCATCTAAAGAAAGGAGAAAAAGCATGAAAATCACAAGAATAGCAGCCTCATAAACAATGAGAAAGAAGAAAGGAAGAACGAAGAATTTTGGTATTGTTTTTAGGTAAATCTCCTCACACGTGTGGCAGAAACTAGGGTTTCTGGAGTAGGTTTACATCAGCCCCTGTAAAAGTCAAGTAAAGGGTCTCCCAAGCATCAGTCTTGCTAGTCGAAGTTACAAGGAGAAGCTCTCAAGCCAAGTGAAGGAGGGATACACCATAAAATTCCATACTTCAGCCCACACCTGTGATTATGCCGCGACTTCAGACAATCGAGAATTGCAGTTCTGTTGAGGAAAGTCGAAATCTGAAGGATAGCCGAAATCGAAGGAAGACAAGCAATTTGACTAGTGTTGACTTGGGCAAGAAGAAGAAACAGTGAAGAAGGGTCTTGTGACTTGGTCTTGGAGAGGTTGTTGTGTCAAGGGTATAGGTCATGGTCTTGGTATTCATCAATTGAAGTTTCTATAAGAAGAAGAATTGGTTTGGGTTTTCCTTTCAAGTTGGAGAGGTTTTGGCCTGGGTTGATCGCCTATATTTTGTGTCTCTTGTCTCTTTATTGTTTATGCATTGGTAGTTGTTTGATGAAGAAGAACACTATAATAATATCAAAGAGAAGAACCTAATCTAAAGAAGCAAAAAGCATTCACAAGCAATTATCGTTATAGAGAAATCTCCTAATCCTAATGCCCTACATTTCTCAACAAGTTGCAACCAGGCGGAAGCAAGAATGAAAACTTTAAAGAGTTGATTGTTAAATTGGGAGCAAACCCAGAGGATAAGATTGTGGTGGAGACCCTCAACCAAAGTTCTCAAGCTGAGATTCAAGACCTAAGGCACAAGCTGAAAATGCCTGCCAGTGAGCATGTGCAATCCAAGGAGCTGGCCCAAGTGAAGGGTGAAAAGGAAATCCTAGCCAAGGAACTAATAGATAGAAACAATGAGGTGTTAACCCTCAAGCAACAGGTGGCAGAGCTCCAGCAGAGATTCCATTCACAGGTGGCAAAGCTCCAACAGAGAATTGATTCACATATTTGTGTTGTAATAGTGCCAGAAGGCCCGGAGAATCCCACTAAATAATTGACCAAGACCCTCACTGAATTGCAGCTTTCAGAGGGTGAACTTAAGAAAGTACAGGTTGATCTGGAGAATACTAAGCATGCTCTCACACAAAAGAAGCAACTAGAGACAGCTAGAGGAAATGCAGAGCAAATTAGCAAAAACTTGAACACTGCAAACGATGAAATCACTGAATTGAAAAACAAGTTGAAGGGTAATGTGCCTCTCATCCAGGCCAGGAAACTAATTTGGGATGAGATTATTTCTGAAGTAAAAAGAATTTGGGAATATATGACCTTGGTGGCAGAGTAAAAAATTGTTATTAAAGACGTTGAATTCTTTATCCTCTCGATCAAGGAGGAAGATGGTAAAAATGTCGAGACAGCAAAAAAATTCATCAAGTGTACCTCAACTAAAAGCCAACTATTGAATGGAGGACCATGTATATCGTGGACAGAACTAGGGCAATCATTGAAATTTCCAAGATGATTTAGAAGGAAACAGCCAGGGCCAAAGTCGAGGAATGTCTAGGTAATGTACTGAGATATGTAGCTGCATTTGATTCAGACTTTGATCGAAGGATTAGAGCTAGATTTCCCAACTGTTGGGACATTCTAGTGGGGCTAGTCCCATGGGAGCAGTATAATCAAATGCTGGTAGAAGCTAAAAGCAAGGAAGAGTCCTCTCATGAGAAGACCTCTACCCTCAAAGGGAAGACTATAGTCAACTATATGCGAAGGGACTTCCAACTGTTATGGATGAGATTCAAGACCTAAGGCACAAGCTGAAAATGTCTGCCAGTGAGCATGTGCAATCCGAGTTGGCCCAAGTGAAGGGCGAAAAGGAAATCCTGGCCAAGGAACTAAGAGATAGAAACAATGAGGTGTTAACCCTCAAGCAACAAGTGGCAGAGCTCCAACAGAGATTCAATTCACAAGTCGCAGAACTCCAGCATAGAATTGATTCACATATTTGTGTTGTAATCTTGCCAAAAGGCCCAAAGAATCCCACTGAATAATTGATCAAGACCCTCACTGAGTTGTAGCTTTCAGAGGGTGAACTTAAAAAAGTGCAAGTTGATCTGGAGAATACTAAGCATGCTCTCACACAAAAGGAGAAGCACCTAGAGACAATTAGAGGAAATGAGGAGCAAAGTAGCAAAAACTAGAATACTGCAAACGATGAAATCCTTGAACTGAAAAACAAGTTGAAGGGTAATGCGCCTCTCATCTAGGCCAGGAAACTAATTTGGAATGAGATTATTTCTGAAGTAAAAAGCATTTGGGAATATATGACCTTAGTGGCAGAGTAAAAAATTTCTATTAAAGATCTTGAATTCTTTATCCTCTTGATCAAGGAGGAAGATGGTAAAAATGCCGAGACAACAGAAAAATTCATCAAGTTCCTTAACTAAAAGCCAACTATTGAATTGAGGATCATGTATATCGTGGACCGAACTGGGGAAAGCATTGAAATTTCCAAGATAATTCAGAAGGAAACAGCCAGGGCCAAAGTCGAGGAATGTCTAGGTAATGTACTGAAATTTGTAGTTGCATTTGATTCAGACTTTGATCGAAGGATTAGAGCTAGATTTCCCACCTGTTGGGACATTCTAGTGGGGCTAGTCCCATGGGAGAAGTATAATCAAATGCTAGTAGAAGCTAAAAGCAAGGAAGAGTCCTCTCATGAGAATACCTCTACCCTCAAAGGGAAGACTATAATCAACTATCTGCGAAGGGACTTCCAGCTGTTATGGCTAGTAAAAACTTGGTTTGCTTCCAAGCCAAATTATACAGAGCTCTCCAGTATGAGGATAGCTTATCAAAACTTCTTTTGCTCTCCTCTACCGAACCCAACATTATGGCAAAAGTGTGACCAGTTTGTTAATCCACCAGAAGTCCAAGTCATACAGTCGAGATACCTTCCACCAAAACCCACTCACAAGTAATCGAGATATTTTGGCTATGTCAATCATGACACTTATGTTAATTTCATGTTTTTGTAAATATTTTGTTTCAAGAATGGAATCAAAGTTGTTATATGATAATTAGGACAATTGTGCTAGTAGCACACTCGAATAGTTTAGTTGGTAGGAAGTTATGAGAGGATCAAGAAGGAATATTTTGTAAGGGGTACTCATTTACGAGACCCTATAAAACTACTTAAGGGATTCATTAAAGGGGTTCCAAATTTTGGATTCCAGAGGCAGCTATAAACTGTGGATTTTGCAAGTGTTTGAAGAACTGTAGATGTATTCTCTTTTTGTGGATTAATAAAGAAGTAATGGTGATTCCAAATGCATGAAATGTGTAGCATGTGATCTTTCCTTTGTTCCTCCCAGAAGGTGTGTAATTGTAGTTGTTGGATCTAATCTCAAATTTCTAAATTCATCTATGTCAAATTTTGATGAAGGATGTATGTGATGTATGAGGTCTAATGTCCTTAATATGCTCTCTGTGTCCTTATTCTCTGCTAAAGTTTGATGCACGGGATTCTGAGATCAACCCTTTGTGTTAAATTTCTCTTCCTTATGTTCTTCTTTCACCCATACTATAACGACCAAATTTAACTATATGAAACTGCAAGTATGCCACCAGATCTAAATGTCAAGTTTGCTAAGAGAGCATTTAATGTGTACTTATGATTGAATCTACCTTTGGAAGGGATATCTGAACCAATTTAATTCATGATGTGCTTCAAATGTTTGATGCTAATGATAAATCCTTCAAACACTCTAAGATGTCCTAGGCATTGAAACCTGGAGGTTGTCTCTAGGAGCCACAACATCTTTTGGCGTTGTTGTCGAGGAATCGAATCAGAATATTTTCCTTGGGTAAGAGTCAAGACATTCATACACTCCTTTTTTCAGGTGAGCAAAGGAAGTGTGGGTTGAATATCTCTCATCTTGGCGACTCCACTGTAAAACTTTTCAATTGGTCATTATGTCTTTCAGGAGGCCCCATACGCGTTCTAATCAATGTGGAAAAATTCGAAGTCAATATTAAATCGAAAAGGGTCCAGAAATTGAAAAAATCGTTAAAGTCTGGAGGTTTTTGAAAAAGTCGGCAAAATTTAAAAAAAATACAAAATATTCATTTAAAAAAAAAAAAAAAAAAAGTTGTTAAAAAAGCTACCTCACTCACAATTTTTTGGAAAAACTTTTATCTCGACGTTTTCAATAAAATCCCAATTTTTTCAAAAAAATAAAATAAAAAGTAGTTAAATAAACTACCTCGCTCATGATTTTTTTGAAAAACTCTCGATCTAATCCCGACTTTTTCAACTGGGAAAAAATCACCAAAAAGTCTGCGATAAAATTGGCTAGTCCAAAAAATCAAACTTTGTCGATTTAATCGCGACTTTTTGGCGACCTTTTCCACACTGGGAATACTTCACAGCAAAAAATTCCTCCTCTATTTGACCCAAAGAGAATTGTCTTTCGAAGAATTTGGAAACAAAGGACTCCGAGAACTCCAGACGTTGTGGTTTTTACCCAGAAACCTCAACTTCTATCTCACTAAAGGCCAAGATAAGTTATCTTGAGACCTCAGTTAGAGATTTGGAATTTTCAGGAGCGTATTTCCCTTTGCTTGGCTCTTACTATTCAAAACTTAAGGATAGACAACACAATCCAAGAAACTACGGGATCTATGCAGTATCATCTAAGTACTCTATTCAATAGATCAACATGGTATTGAAATACATGAAATAACATCACATATAGGAAAACAGAGAACTCTTTGCATTAATATAAATGGAAGGAGATTATAGCCATAAATAGGTGTTGATCTTGTAGAAGAGCTCCTCCAAGTTGTCTTGTCCTTTCCTTGTCACAATGTGCACCTCCAATCACCCTAAATGGATGGAATGATACCTCTCACAACAGCAGCATAAGGGTAGAATCACTCTCCAAAAGTCAACCTCTTGCATATGGAAGGTTGTAAATATATAGAGGAGTGGAGTAAGTGGGATTTCTTATCCAATTGCCAATCTAAGGTTTTATATCCACCTTTAATGGAAAGATGGGATCAAAGGATAAGGGATGGAAACTCCAAAGAGTGATAGGATAGGATCTGAATGTTTTATTTGAGGTAAATGGTTGTAACAAATTTTGGAAGCTTATGGAAGAGGAAGCTTCCAGAATTTCTCTCTTTTTTCGGAATTTCTAAAACCTACGCAAGTGAAAAGGGCGGCAATTTGTAGGTGATCAACGCAAGCCACAATGGAGCAACTTGTAGGTGAACGCTGTCCAACAAGAGTTCAAGGAGCGTTGGTCCTAAAATTGGCTCAGATGATGCAGTTTCAGGTAGAAACTATGGGGAATGAAAGAGGCATGGTTAGGGCTTTGTGCAATGATGATGACAAGGGGGAATAGGATGTTGATTGATCACATTAGGAGGCCTATTGACCATATGTCACAAAATGGCCTATAATAGATTGCCCCCTAAAGCACAAAGTCAGAAATGATGACTGAAGTGCTTTACCTTGTGACAAGTCGGGATCAAGAACAACCAACGAGATTCATTTGTTACAATACATTTATATCAGCACGTAAGCTAACATAACATGTACAATGATCAAAAGACGCGTCCACAGATGACAACTGGTGGACCCATGACTGGATGACTGTCTGTATGATCATGGTCATCATACATTGTGATCTCTATATAACTCCTGAAATCGCAGCCCGTATGGATGAAACTAGATCTGGGATCTTTTATCTCATTCTCACAACCAAGCCAACGTACGAGTCTAAGCTGAGGTCGAACATGGTAGACACCATCTGATTATCGATCGATGATGTGAGTCGTTAACGGACGCGAGAGAAACCACTAATGATGTTAATGGCTCTCAAGGTACTATAGTACAATCTGTATGGTGTGAATAAATGAGTTGATGTCGAACACCACACAGAATCTTTCAGTAGAATGCCAATGATGTAAACATGTCGCTAAGAGCGAGGAAACTTGCCATTGATGTATGCAAGCGCCAAGGTACCAAAGGATTGTTTCTAAGTCAACTTCCTGGACAATGTGTTGATGTTGACAGGAAACGACTCGTCGCATGAGGCCCAGGATGTATCCCCCATCAACGACACGAAACGGGTATCATGAGTGAGACAGAGTGATGCTAATACGAAACTGGATCAGTAAAGGAAAACATGGACGGCACTGAACGGAGTTGGCAACACTGACCCGAAACCGAAATGGAGGCTTTGAAAAGGTATGATGAACTGAAAGACAAGCAGATTACCCAACCCAATAGCCACAGAGATGAAGTGGAAGAGTGTCGTATTCAAGAGCGACTCGCTGCCATTAGAAAATGGAGTACCCTGTTTTCTCAATTTCCACAACCATACTGGTCAATACCTCTTTATTTTTTAACAACTTTGAGGAGGATAACATGCTTGATCTGTAAGTTCATCCTTCGAATGAATCCCTCCGAGTATTTTTAACGAACCTTGAGAAGGAGTGGTTCGGCCTTGTCATGTTCAACAAATCCATCGTTGTTTGATGTTTTAACAAGTCCAACGAAGATAAAACTTGACTTCTTTTTCATGTTTAGAGAGTTTGAAAAGAAGTGAAAAAGAAAACTCCAGATGTCCCTTTTCGTAGATAGTCTCTCAAGTCCGAAAAGGTAGAAAACAATACTCAAGAGTACCTCTTAGCCATATTTGACTAAGGTATTCTTTTTTCGTAAATAGTCTCTCAAGTAGGAAAAAGTAAAAAACAATACTCAAGAGAACCTCTTAGCCATGTTCAACTAAGGTATTCTTTTTTCATAAATAGTCTAACTCAGTCCGGAAAAGGGTTAAACTTATACTGAGTAGACGTCTTTTCATTTACTTTAACAAGTTCGAAAAGAAAAGTGCTCGGCGAACTTTTCATAAGTTTTGGAAGTCTGAAAAAAGCTAAAAGAGGACTCCAAGGGGTTCCTTTTTCATGTGAATGTCTTTAGGTTAATTTGGAATAGCGGCCTTGCAAATTCCTTGAATACTCTTTAGTCTACCGAAATTTTTCCTTGGAAAAACCATGTAAAAATTCTTATCTCTAATCCAAATTTGTTAATAGTAAACCTTAATCCAAATTTATTAATACTAAACCTTCAACCATTCTACTTAATATATATATATAATAACAAATCTTTTGAATAAAAAAAATTGAATACTTAGTCTCATCATTTGACTACTTAGTATATGTATCCTAACTATTACACCTAATCAAATGTATCTACCTAACTATTAAACCTACTCAAGAGATCAAAAAAATTTCATCTTCAAACCTATTCAAGGTGGTATCACTATGTGATCACAAGGTCCCTAAAAACTCTCCACATGGGGAATTTTTTCAAAGCGTTTACATCTTCATGTGGATACTTTTAAGGGTTTTTAAAAGTTGTCATACGATGACAATTCTTAAAAACATTAACATAACCACACGTAACATGATTTTTATACCTAAAACCTTGTCTTTTGTGAGGTTGTAGAGTTCAAACAAAGCATCCTTTCAACTACATAAGAGGGCTTTTATGAAGATCACTATGAAGTAATGTGTCATAAAATGGGCTTCACATGTAGGCATTGTGGTAGCCATCATTCATCTATCAAGGATCTATACTCCTTTATGGTGTTGAGCTAACTTATTTTAAACCTTCACGTTGTTATCTAGTCAGAAATATGTGTTCTGTTTGTTGCTCTTGACTTTTGCGAATAAGAGAGGGACAGAATGCTAATTTAAGGAAAACGCGGCAGAATATGTTGTACATGTGTGCCTCCTAAATTTTTATGAAAATAAATGCGGAAAGTTATTAAGAAAATTCGTAGATAACATAATCTTCTCATTGTTATCTATTCAGAAATATGTGTTAAGTTTTTTTCTCTTCTTTTACAAAGCCAGTAATGTCTGGTTCATTGTGGTTAGTACTCACAATCTATTATCTAATAGAAATGGATAATTCTAGAAGATCAGTTTCATTCAGAGAACTTGAAGACAGAGAACATATAGAAGAAAATCCTTTAAGAGACATGTTTTCCTCTTCTTCTAAAAAAGTTATAAATTCAGCAGAACTTGAGTATTTGGAAAGTCAGCCAGCACCTAAATGGTGTTTACCTAGCATAAATTCTTCAGAAGTCTATGTTGATTTATCTATGTTTCATCTAAAAGCAGTAACTAGGATCTCTATTAAAGAAAGTATCAGCCAGATCCAAGAAAATTCTAATGTTGTACAAACAATTCCTTTATTAGATACTAAGCAACTCCAAAAAGAAGCTAAAAGGATGGGGACTAAATATCTACATCTAGGGTGTATAAGGATAGGAATAAATGCCTTGACACACAGAGGCCTGAATATATTTGTACTTCCCACAGTCAAATATATGACTCATAATAAGTATTCAGATTCATTGATAGGCAAGATGGTTGCTCCATTATCAAATGGACCTGTATACTTTGATTGCTATCCAAAATTTTATGTCTATACATTCGACGAGCACCTCAAAGACATTCTACAACTTCAAATCCAAACAACTGGATTTGATATGAAGAATAAGAGAAACAACATTGCCATCCAGACACGTGGTTGTTTTAGACACACTAACACCCTTTATCTTGCAGTTCTCCATGCCCCCAGCAAAGAATCTAAATCCAGTGTGGTTGTTCTAACCGATGCTCAAAATCAGAAAATAGAACACCAGATTATTAAATGGGAAAATCTGAGTTTCCACCAACATTGCAAAACATTACTTCTGCCAATATTGAGGAAGGCCCCTCATCTATTGTTGTATCTTTTCCCAGAAGATCTACCATAGATCACAGAAGAATTGTCCAAGCTTGCAAAACATCATCCATGTATATAGATCCACAATAGATTGATACTGCCAGCTCCCATCTATCATTTGTAAATTGCAACCATATTGATTTATTCGAATTTGCCCAACTTGTAAATTTTTCCTCTCTACAAGTCATATGTCCAAATTGCAAACAAAAAATAAATCTCAGTAGTCTTGCAAAATTAGTCATACATCATAATCATCATCCTAGGACAGGAGAATCTCCTCCAACAACTTCTATCACTCCCTGTCCAAATCCAAAATGCTCAGACATTCCATTTCCACATGATTTTGATCATGTAATGATGATCCATGAACTTCCATCTCTTGAAAATGAAGATCCTCGCCTAAAAGAAATGATGAGAAAAATACACCCAATGAGTATGCCAAAATATGGTCTTGGATACCTTGAGCAACTAGATGAGCTAATCCCACAGTCCAGATTCAGTAATTTTGTTCTAGCAAACTATAAAAGACCCTCCAAGCCTGAAATGCACAAATTCTTTTCCATCGTGGAAGGATGCAAAATGCATACTGTTGATACCCAATGGATTAAGAATATGCTAAATTGGGATCTATACACTCATCCCGAGTCTAATGCTTTTGACCTTAGTACTCCAAATCAAGAAAAAATCACAGTGTCACAAGAATGGAAGGTATATATGTCAAGGACAAAAACTTGGTTATCCTTTTATGAATGGAAGAAGAAATCTTAACCCTTAGATATACACATGGCAGATACAGAATCATCTTTAGCAAAACACTCTTGGACTGCTATTGATGGCAGCAAAGTTGAAACACCTACCACTTTTCCTCCCTATAAAGGAATTATCCTGGGAGAAGAAAAAAATAGTGCTAAGGCTATCCCGTTGGTATTAAAATATGATAATGCCCTTGGCATTGATGGTAGGATACAGAAAGCCAGTGAGCAAATCAATTGGACCAACACAGCAGTTAAAGGATTGGAAATGAATTGTGTTAAAACTACCGAAATCAAAGAACATTTTGATAGTTTGCAAGTCTCTGTAAATAGCATTAACAGGACGCTAGATGATGTAAATTATTCTACTAGAGTCTTGAAAGGCTTTGTTAGAGAATCTCTAACTAAGATTGATGATGTTGAAAAGAAAATGGACATAGGAAGACAGTCCACTCAGGAATCTATTGAAGAATTGGCTGAAAGATATGACAAATTGCACATTAGCCAAAAAGATAAACCTATTCCTACTTCTTTCCTATTCAAGAGATCTGTAAATATTCAGCATCCAATCAAGCCAGTTGATAAATTCCCTTTACTTTTCCCAAAAGAAAACACAGAAGAAAAATCTGAGCTAGTTACTCTTTCTTCCCTATTTAAAGAAACAGAACAACCCGAAAGTTCAAAAACCCATATGCTCCCCATCTATGAGCCACTACAAAGCCAGTATACCAGATATCCTGCACCAGATCTCAGTGGGAAAGGAAAGCTTCCTGAAACCCACAATTTCCATCCTGAAACACACAGACAGTGGAATATTGATAATCTGAGTATTGGCCAGATAAGACAGATGATAGATTTGATGTTTATTGAATACAAGCTTATGTGCCTGAAAGGAAAAGATGAAATAGAAGCTTGCAAATCTATTATCCAATGTTTCACTGGAACATTGTTAAGATGGTGGGAAACAGAGACATCACCAGCTTTAGTCGCAAAAATGGAAGGTGAAATCTTCAAAGATGAAGGAGGGGATATCATCCATAATTCAAATGGAAGCCCCCAAAGCAATATGATTGGAGCATTAACGTCATTTATTTTAGAACATTGGTGTGGGGGAGAAATTGAAATTGCAAACAAACTTGAAATGATTCTCATGAACATTAAATGCAATAAGATGTCTCAATATGAAGATTTTCATAGAGACTGGATTCAACGCATTTATGAAGTTAAAGACAGTAAGAACATCTTATGGAAACAAGTCTACTTAGCAGCACCTCCTTCAAAGTTTGTTGACTATTTGAGACAGCAAGATGTTTTTCAAGTGCCATTTGAATCCTTCACCCGGGGAGAAATATGTAGCATCATAACTAGAGTTCTAGTAGGCTTATGTACCAGCATGAAAGTAAACAAATCATTACAAAAAATGTCAAGACTACCAGATAGCAAATCCATCTGTAGTAAATATGGCCTAACTATAGATGACCCCATAGAGAGAAGAAGAAAAGCCAAGAAAAAGGCCAAGAAGATCAAAAGGCAAGGATTTAAGGAAAATCCACAAAAGAGAAGAAAAGGTCCTAAGAAAGGGTATTATAAGTATGTCCCAAAGACACACTATTATGAACCCAAAGATATTCATCTACCGACTCAGAAAAGAGACAAGTGGAACAAACTAACATGTTGGCTTTGTGGCCAACCACATACATCAAATCGCTGCCCTCTTGCAGAAGAATCTAAAAAAAACAGAGGAAAGAAGTCTCAAGAAATAGCAAAGAAGAAAAGAACAGTAAAAATAGAAGGGTCATTCATGTGCTATAAATGTGGTTCAAAAAACCATAATTCTGAAAATTGCCCCAACTTCACAATAAGAGAACAAATCCAACAACAACAACACTGTTCTACCTCAGCATCCTTTGAAAGTTCCTCCTCAGAATTTTCTGAAGAAGAATTAAACATGCATATGAATGAAGGCCAATGCACTGATTCAAAAGACTGCCACTGTACCTCCTGCCTTTAGTGGACTGGTGTTCCTCAGACCTCGGTGAACCTTTGGCGAACCTCAAGTGAACTTCTTCTATCACAAATACTACCTCAACAAAATAGTTTTATCACAGGCGGAAATAAAAATGTACTCACAGGCGAAAATGAAGACTCATTTTATTCATGAAGATTTTTCTTACAAAGCTTTTACAGAGAGATAGCTCTTTTACAGAGATAGACTGTTCAGGCATTTATCAGATATTGCAACTCGATAAACAAGAAGCTATCCGAAGGCTTCCTGGCCTTTCATAGACTTTGTCTTAGAACTTGGACAAAACCACACTTGATAGACTCAAATCCTAAGAATCTGGCCACTTTAGGTTCTCACCAGAGCTCTCACTTTGATGCGCAGGCTTCTCAGATTCAGACTCTAAAAGATGGAAGCAAGAACTTCTTCGTGATGCAAGTAGATTGAATAGATGTTCGCAGATGCAGAGCAGGAAGACAATCTCAGACTTCCACCCGGGACTCCAAACTCTCAAAGACTAACACTCTAAAACTCCAACTCCGAATGTCCTGAATGAGCCTAACTCCTTTCCTTATATAATAAAATGAGGGGACAAACATTCGACCATCGGACAGACAAATTTTGTACCATTTTCCATCAGTCATAGAGATGTGGGTCAAATCCCACCCAAAGTCGAAGAAGCGCTTTTGAGTCTCGTGACTGAAAGGAATCTTCGTACAAAATTATACTATGGATTAATTATTAATTTTACATCGTGGATACTTTTTACCAGAAAAGCCCACGAAAAAACTGGTCACATTCAGTGTGTGACTAGACATCATCACACAGTGGATGCTTTTATGGATAAGCCCACTAGAACCATAGTGATTAATCTCCTAGAGGTGTGGTCCCTGAAAATCTGAATCGAACATATCTAGAAGCGTCCCATGCCTTGGTATATATTCTTCGTACAATCATAGGCTTCCTCAGGACTATTTGGTGTTTGATCTTGGTCATTACCAACCATTCATGATGTCTTTTCATAAAAAAATCAAGAATATCACTGTCTGGGTAATTACTTAAATCCCCAACAGTATTACATGAAGTATGAAAACATTCTGTTAAGAACCCACAAGTGTCACATTCAGTTTGGAAATCATGTTCAAAATATAAGAGACCCATAGTTGTTTTGTTAAGGCCGAAATCATTCCACCAGTTTTGGAGCCATTCACACTGCCTGTTTCTCCGCGTAGTCCATGTGGATCAAAAATAAAATAACTATTAAAATATTGTATTATTGAATTTCATCTCCAAAAATTAAAAAATATGATTAGCTAATAGAAGGGTCATTCATGTGCTATAAATGTGGTTCAAAAAACCATAATTCTGAAAATTGCCCCAACTTCACAATAAGAGAACAAATACAACAACAACAACTCTGTTCTACCTCAGCATCCTTTGAAAGTTCCTCCTCAAAATTTTCTGAAGAAGAATTAAACATGCATATGAATGAAGGCCAATGCACTGATTCAGAAGACTGCCACTGTACCCCCTGCCTTTAGTGGACTGGTGTTCCTCAGACCTCAGTGAACCTTTGGCGAACCTCAAGTGAACTTCTTCTATCACAAATACTACCTCAACAAAATAGTTTTATCACAGGCAGAAATAAAAATGTACTCAAAGGCGAAAATGAAGACTCATTTTATTCATGAAGATTTTTCTTACAAAGCTTTTACAGGGAGAAATAGCTCTTTTACAGAGATAGATTGTTCAAGCATTTATCAGATATTGCAACTTGATAAACAAGAAGCTATATGAAGGCTTCCTGGCCTTTCACAGACTCCGTCTTTGAACTTGGACAAAACCACACTTGACAGACTCAAATCCTAAGAATCTGGCCACTTTAGGTTCTCACCAGAGCTCTCACTTTGATGCGCAGGCTTCTCAGATTCAGACTCTAAAAGATGGAAGCAAGAACTTCTTCGTGATGCAAGCAGATCGAACAGATGTTCGCAGATGCAGAGCAGGAAGACAATCTCAGACTTCCACCCGGGACTCCAAACTCTCAAAGACTAACACTCTAAAACTCTAACTCCGAATGTCCTGAATGAGCTTAACTCCTTTCCTTATATAATAAAATGAGGGGACAAACATTCGACCATCGGACAGACAAATTTTGTACCATTTTCCATCAATCATAGAGATGTGGGTCAAATCCCACCCAAAGTCGAAGAAGCGCTTTTGAGTCTCGTGACTGAAAGGAATCTTCGTACAAAATTATAGTGTGGATTAATTACTAATTTTACATCGTGGATACTTTTTACCAGAAAAGCCCACGAGAAAAACTGGTCACATTCAGTCTATGACTAGATATCATCACACAGTGGATGCTTTTATGGATAAGCCCACTAGAACCATAGTGATTAATCTCCTAGAGGTGTGGTCCCTGAAAATCTGAATCGAACATATCTAGAAGCGTCCCATGCCTTGGTATATATTCTTCGTACAATCATAGGCTTCCTCAGGACTATTTGGTGTTTGATCTTGGTCATTACCAACCATTCATGATGTCTTTTCATAAAATAATCAAGAATATCACTGTCTGGGTAATTACTTAAATCCCCAACAGTATTACATGAAGTATGCAAACATTCTGTTAAGAACCCACAAGTGTCACATTCAATTTGGAAATCATGTTCAAAATATAAGAGACCCATAGCTGTTTTGTTAAGGCCGAAATCATTCCACCAGTTTTGGAGCCATTCACACTGCCTGTTTCTCCATGTAGTCCATGTGGATCAAAAATAAAATAACTATTAAAATATTGTATTATTGAATTTCATCTCCAAAACTTAAAAAATATGATTAGCTAATATTGTTTATATTAATCTGTACAATCGTCTTACAAATAAATAAATTTAAATAATAATAATAATAAAATAACAAAAATTGAAATCCTATTGTTAAATTATAGATAAGCTGCAAATATTTTTGGTCAAAGACAAACTAATAAGTAGTCAAAAAAACTGAATGCATAATACCATACATGCAGTAAGTATAATAAAAGATTAAAGAAAAGAAAGAATGCATTTCAATAGCATTAAAAATAATAGAAATATTTTTTTGAAATTAATAAAAGAAAGAAAATAAATATATTTTTCTAAAATTACACCAGAAAAAGAGAAGGGATATTTTCTGAAAATTACAACAACAACAAAAAAAAAAAATTAAAATTAAAAATTTCAGAAAATTATAAAAAAAAAGACCAATTTTAGGAAAAGAAAAAAAAAACATCCTCGTCAGGTCTACCTATTTTCCTAAATATAGAGAGCGTGTATGGTTATCGATCACTTTGCATGGTACAAACACTTGAATATTATTTGTACGGCAATCAGATGAAGTATGGCACGTACAAATTAGTTGAGCAATGAAAGTTTAATATTGTTGGAGAGTTGAAGGGAAGGGCTAAGGGGCAAAAGATCGTACTTGTAATCGGGAGAAGGCCAACGTCTCTTCATGCACCAGTTGTTCAAATTCGTTTGTCCAATTAATTGTTGCACATGACTAGCATTCTGGTTTTCATCTCTGTTACCTTTTTCAACTTTATCTTTCATCTGTAACATGCCCAGAGCCTGCTTAGCGGCCACTCTCTTTGCCAGTACCTTTTTTTGGCGTTTAGCAATCCCCACGACATTGCCATCTATCACCGCCATGACTCTAATCGTATCACCATCCATGGAGGCTTTGTACTCGATTTGTTTGGCTTGCTTTTGGCATAGCTGTGTTAGCTCTGTCACTGGATGCAACTCACACGTCTCTAGACTAATCAGTGGTTCTAACAAAGGCCGGAACACCTGCATCTTGCACACAGCGCATAACATGAATCTTACTATTCAATGGTTTGAAAGTTTGAGGGAAACCAAGTTAAAGGAAATACCTCCCACACTCTATCTGCAGAGCTCCCGCTGTCAATAAACACTGCAGCGGCTATGGATTCCACTATGTCTGCCAAAACTTTTGGAGGCTTGAAATCCCCACAATTGAGGGACTTTGATTCATCTTCCATGGTTTTAGCAAAGTCTTGAATCTGTACAAAGAGAGAGGCGGTATTCAACAAGCGTCAAAGTTAAACAAATCAATTGCGAAATTTTAGATTTGAAGGAAGTATATACACTACTTACAAGGAGTTGCAGAGTGGGTTGATTGAGGAGGAGGTATTGATGAAATTTGTGCTTAACAGAGACTCGCGCAAATTTATCATTTTCTAGGTTCTGCGAATGCAAGAGAGATAAGGTGCCCGGGTCGAGGTGAGGGTACTTGCAGTGGAGATGGTTTGCCATCAAGTAACTTAAGAGAGAATCTCCCACAAACTCTAACCTCTGATAGGAATATGTTAGGTTCATGGATGAATGCGTTAAAGCTTCTCTGAGGAGGCTTTTGCTCTTGAATTTGTAGTGCAAAATTCTTTCCAGTTGAGCAAAATCTTCATCAGAAGTGCTAACAGACTCCTCATACATGGATGTTTGACCCATATGTACGCGGTTTGTTCAACGGTAGATACTAGACTGGTCGGAGTTACAATTATCTTAAGGTTTGAGTACACCATCTAATGGGTATATTCGAGAGTCCCCTAAACCACACGTCCATCCAGCGTTTCCATCGCGCTATGGTTGAAAAATGGGTGCTTCCTGTAAACAAAAACTTAAAAATTTTAAAAAAAATGATGTAAGCAGCTCCACAATCTCAAAGTCAGCATGTCACAAAAAGTTGACTTATGTAAAAGCCCTGCAATTTATGTCGGACCAACGGAGTTGACAGGGGAAGAAACCCCATGGTGATTCAAAAGTTGCATAAGAAACAAAGATGAAAGTGCAACCTTGTCAGAAAACTTATTTAAGTTAATCTTTCAGCGAAATGGCTTTTTGATAAGTTTTCCAATAGAGTATAAACCTTGTCAGAAAACTTATTTAAGTTTTTTACAGTGAAATGATTTTATAGGAATTCTAGAAATTTTAAATCTCATATTCTTAATCTTCAATGTTAAATATGAGCGTTATGATCAATTTTAAATATTAAATATGAATGTTATTAATACTGAAGCTCTGGGTTGTTTCACTCTATTTCAAGTTTCCTAAATGGTGCAGTGATATTTTAAATTTTGTAGTTCATTTTGTTTACCCAAATCCTCTTATGAAATGCAAGTTCACTAAAATAGTATATGGTTTTTTTTAAGTATAATGCATTTCATAAAATATTATATGCCTTTTAAAGTATAAGTATAAAGGAAAATTGGAAATTGCAGTTTTGAAAAGTTCAGATTTCTTAAATTATTTTTGAAATAACGCTTTATATTTTTAATTTTTAATATATATAATAATTTATAATTTTAAAAAATATATTTATTTTTATAATATTGAATTTAACATCGTATTTTTCATATTTTTAATAATAAAAAGAAATGTCTACATAATTCTAAAACTATATTTTCTACATTTAATAATTAAAAATATATAATTAACTGTATTGCAAAAATAAAAATATTCACAAAACACTACTATCAAAACATGAAAACCCAAAAACATGAATAAAGAACTATCACCATGAAAATAAATAAAGAAAAAAAATAAAACGGCATAAATTTAAAAAATATTAATAAAACTCAATTTTATGCCCTGTAGTGCCACTTCCCTTACCTGATCCAAAAGTATTTTTGTATTCTTTTAAAAACTCTATAATAACAATAAAAATTACATAGTTAAGTTTATACTAATTTTATATATATATATATATATATTTTATTCTAATTATATTTTTTTCGATTTTTTCATTTATATTGTTTATCTCAAGGGCTAGTTCTTAACAACTAGTTTTCAATGGTTATCTCCTGGCAATGATGCATCTCTCTATTTATTCATCATGCATCTCCCTACTTATTCATCGAGATCGATTAGTCTCTCCACCTTATTCTAAAGATGAACCACATTAGTTGGTTCGAAACGTTGACCTAATCCTAATAATGTGATTCATCCGAAAATACTTTTATCTACATTTTGGATCACAAAAGTCTTAAATCTAACATTGTTTATCTCATGTAAAAAAAAAATGCCAGCGATATTATAAATACACAACCAACAAATTTTAGTAAAGAAAACGATTTAAAAAAATAGATTAAGAAAAAAAAGAAAGAAAGAAGAAGAAAAGAAAAAGAAAAAGAAAGAAAGATTACTAGCGGGGGAGTTTCTTATGAAATAACGCCTCGACGATGAAGAGTTTCAAATGAAATAATGCCTCAACGACAAATAATTGTTAGTTATCGTTATTTCCCAGTGACTTAGTTACTTCAGTATTTTAACTCGAACTTTAGAGATTTAGATAAAATGTTGTCTGCAAACGAAGGGTTTGTGTAAAGGAATCTGAGAGACAAAGACAAAGAAGAGACTTAGCAAGGCCAGTCAGCCTGCTAGTTGCTGTTGCAAGCTTCTGTTTGAAGCCCCTGCGTAAAATTGGTATCAGAGCCAGAGAAAAGTTATCTGGTTCGCGAAAAAGGTCAGTATTCAGATAAAAGTTATTGAATGCTTATTGTCAATGTTCAGATTCCGAAATTGCAAATGTGGTTGTACTACTAGTGATTCTGAATTTTCATCTGATGCATCTGTTGCAGAGGATTTCTCACAGGAACTCAGAGTTCTCATGGCCCAAACAGATGAAGATGAAATAAAGATTTTTGCACAGATACGCGCCATGGAGGAAGGAGACTTGAAAACCAAGCTACTGGAAACATTTATGCAGAACAATGGAAGCTCTTCCAGCACCCGTGCCAGTAAGAAGCCTATTTTTCTTGATGCTTCTTACGACCAAAATACAAAGGCCTACCAGCGACAACAACAACAAAACAAAGTTCGTCCACTCACTTTGGGGGAGGTGAGTCAGGAAATCCATCTCTTAAAAACTGAAATTTCTGCTCTGAAATCTCAAGTTTCAAGACTTGAAAAAGGGAAACAGGAGGAGGCACAACCTGTTTCAGGCCGAAATACAAATTATACTTTGCATACTGCTCCTATCCATTCTCATGGATCAGACGTTGAGATTGCAGAAGGAAACAAGGATCCTACTTTAGGATTCAGAGAGATGCGAATACTTGCCATTGAGTATCAACAACATCATGTCAAAATAAATGTATGCATTAAAGGTGAAATGTTTTCTTTAACTGCATTGTTAGATTCCGGGGCAGATGTTAATATTTTTGCAAAGAAAGCAATTCCCTCTAAATTCTGGGTTTCTGCTACCAGAAAGATCGTAGGGTTAGGAAAGAAAACCCTTGAATATGAAGTTCCTAAAGTAGCTGTATGTTTTGATAGCCACTGTATCAAATTAAAATTTGCAGTAGGCGACATCCCTGTTGATTGCATACTAGGAAATGTCTTTTTAGCAGCTGTAGAACCCCACAAATCAGTAAGATTAAAAGGAAATAGAGCAGCGTATTTCATCACTGTACCTACATCAGATGGCAATGGCAAAAGGATTGAAATGCTTTATGTTTCTAATCCAAGAGTTTCTACGATGGTACAGGCAATGCAGGAACTCAAGAAAGCAGAAAACAAACTAACTGAACTCAAAGACTTGAAATGCACCATTCATGTTGAAGAACAATTGAGTTCGTCTGAAATTCAGAGAAAAATCTCTGAAATCAAAAAACAATTAGAAGAAGAATGCTGCTCAAAAGAGTCGAACGCATTTTGGCATAGAAAGCAGCATTGTGTTGAGCTGCCTTACAAAGAATATTATACAGGCAGACCCTGCAAATCCAGAGCTATTCCAATGAGCAAGGAATACAGACAGCTCTGTGAAAAGGAGATCACTCAGCGACAGAAAGCTAATAAGAGAATCTAGCAGTCACTGGAACTGCTATGGTTTTTATGTAAATAAAAGATCTGAGCAAATAAGAGGAATTCCTAGACTTGTAATTAATTACAAACCTCTTAATTTTGTGTTAGCAGACGACACCTATCCTATCCCACACAAAGGAGATTTATTGGGAAGGATCTTAGGTGCAAAGATTTTTTCCAAATTTGATTTGAAATCTGGTTTCTGGCAGGTGGCTATCTCAGAAAAAGATAAATTCAAGACTACATTCAGCGTCCCTGCTGGTCATTATGAATGGAATGTCATGCCATTCGGTCTGAAGCATGCACCATCAAAGTTTCAGAGAGTCATGGACTCTATTTTTAAGCCTTATACAGAATGGTTACTTGTATATATAGATGACATTCTGATATTTTCAAAGAATTTGCAGGACCACTTCAAGCATGTAAAAAAATTTATGAAGTTGGTCAAGAGGAATGCTCTGGTTCTCAGCAAAAAGAAGATGGAACTTTTCCAGACCAAGAACAAGTTTCTTGGGCACACAATCCAGAACGGCGAAATTGCTTTACAGAACCATGCAATGGAGTTTGCAGATAAATTTCCAGATGTTATTCTGGACAAGACACAGTTGCAAAGATTCCTAGGGTGTTTAAACTATGTGAGCAATTTTTATGAAGATTGTGCTGCTGACAGATCTCTGTTAAATCAGAGATTGAGAAAGAATCCAAAACCTTGGACCAGGGAACACACAGAAGCAGTGAGGAAGATAAAGGCCAAGGTAAGAAATCTCCCTATATTGTATGTTGCTGATGATGAATCCTTTCAAGATCGTAGAATCAGACGCCAGTGATATAGGTTGGGGAGGTGTTTTAAAACAAAAACCAGAGGAAAAGGATGGTAAAAACAAAGAACAAGTTGTGCAGTTTGCCTCTGGAACATGGAGTAAGTCTAAAAAGAATTATTCCACTATTGAGAAAGAAATTAAAGCTGCATGGAATTGTATAGATAAATTTTCATTACATCTGGTTAACAAATTTTTTCTGTTGAGAACTGATGCACAAGCTCTTGGCAAAGTATTATCTAAGAATATCAAAAACCCAGGAGAAGCAAAGTTTGCACGGTGGCAGGCATTGTTTGCAAATTTTGATTTTAAGGTTGAGCATGTCAAGGGAATAGACAATTCCTTGCCAGATTTTCTCAACAGAGAATTTATCCAGCACCAAGAACATCCAGATGATCAAGAGGACCGAGTAATGGTCATTGTGACAGAGTGCGACCAAGCCCATCAAAGAGATATTTTGAGATCTATCCCTGATGATAAAGAATGGGCCACATATCGAGATGAGTGGAGACTGACTTAGCAGCTCCGCAACACTAAAGTCCTTGATGCAAACTTACAAAGCCACAATGATATACAACATTTTGTACCTAAAAGACGAGGGTACCCTAAAGGGAGCCGATGGATTCATGGCAAACTGTACACTCATAGTATGAGGGCATCATGGGAAGCAGAAGAATCTCTGTCACAAGATTTTTGTGATATCACTATTACATGCGCTAGTGGGAGTGATAGACAAAGAGTTTATCACAAGTATCTGGTCATCAGTCGGACAAGGGATCCCGCATGGACCTGGACTCGATTCAATCAATGGCCAGGTAATAACCCTGATTTTATTTTTCCTGACACAATCTATGATTTTGCAGGGTACAAAAGATTATGGTAGGACCTTATGAACAAAGATGGCCCAAATGAAACCCACTACACTAAAGTAAAGTTTGGAGCCATTGGATTAATGCAGTCATGCCGACAGACCCAGTGGTTCAGAGAATGGTGGAAGGACTATGGATTGAATTCAACAGCAATGGACCCAGTTGCATATGAGTCTTTCTTCCAAAATAAGTGTAATTGGTGCATTGAAGTAGGAAGATGTGAATGTTTTCATATGCCATTCCAGAAGGTTAGGGAGCTCCATCAACTTGGAACAATCTACATGAGCGACGACCCAATTTTAGAGATGTATATGAAAACACATCATCAATGGTTAGTAATGACCAAAATTAAACACCAAATTATACTAAATAAACCTATGATTGTAAGACGGATCTATAACAAGGCATGGAATGATACCACTTTCTCAAAGTATAGATTTCCAGGAATAAAAATCTTGGATGATCCGCCTGAAAGCAGTACAAGTGGTTCTTGTGGGCTCCACTGATCAAAAGTATCCACAATGTATTGTCTCCCAGTCACGAGATTACAGTGACCGGATTTTCTTGAGGGCTTTTCCCAGTTAAAAAGCATCCTCAGTGTACATAATCATGTTTGTTTCCTCGTGGGCCTTGTACTTAAAGGTATCCACAATGTACTATACACACACCTTCACATGTATGAGTCCGGAGAAAGGAATCTTTGTGCGGATGTCACTTCGGTGTTACCCGAAAACAATGATTCCTCCTCCATGTCATAAGCATATGACAATCCGAATTGATTGTTTGTCCCCCCTCTCTTCCTATAAAAAGAGGATTAGGCTCATTCATTCGGCATTCGAAGTCAGTGAGTTTTAGAGTCGTTTTGGTTTGAGTCGGAGTCTGAGCTCTTCCTGCTCTGCAACTACGAGGTAATTCTCGATCTGCTTGCATCACGAAGATCAGAAGCCAAGTCTTAGAGTCTGATCTGAGAAGCCTGCGCATCTGTGTGCTCGACACAGGTGAGAACCTAAAGTGGTCGGATCTTTAGGATCGAGTCTGTTTATTGTGTGTTCTGATATTTCTTAGACAGAGTCTGCAACCAGCCAGGAAGCCTCCAGTAAGCTATCTCATTTATTGAGAAGGCAAGTCTGGTAATGTTGTTGCAGTCTATCTCTAATAAAGAAATTTTTGATAAAGAAAATTTTGAGTCCATAAATCTGATGTAAAATCATATTTTTATATCAATAAAAGTTTTCATTCCGCATTCTGAATACTTGTCACTTTGAGCAATAATATTGTCTGCTAAGGTAGTATTTGTCTCTCTCATATTCATTTAAGGTTCGCCAGAGGTTCGCCAAACCACCGAGAGACGCCAAGGCCGTTGAAAGGCGATGGAAGCCGTAAGTGAAGGTCGTTAGTTGCGTGAACGTGGGAGTAGCTTTGTGTAAAAGAATCTGAGAGACAAAGACAAAGAAGAGACTTAACAAGGCCAATCAGCGTGCTAGTTGCTGTTGCAAGCTTCTATTTGAAGCCCCTTCGTAAAATTATTACAAAATTCTTGCATTTAGGATGCATCAGGGTAGGGCTCAGTGCTCTTACTCATAAAGGTCTAGACACATATGTCTTAGCTACCGTAAGAGACCTTACACATAATAAATACACTGATTCATTACTTGGAGGAATAGTTGCCCCACTGTCAGATGGTCCGGTCTGGTTTGACTGCTATCCCAATTTCCCTATCTATGTCTTTGATGAAACGATAGCAGATATACTACAGCTTCAGATTCAAACCTCAGGGTTTGATATGAACAAAAAAAAAAAACATATTGCTATTCAGACCAGAGGGTGTTTCTGTCATACCAACACCCTATATCCTGCAATCCTCCACTCACCCAGCAGAGATTCTAAAACCAGTGTAGTAGTCATGACTAACTCTAAGAATCAGAAAGTAGAACACCAGGTTATAAAATGGGAAGAACTCACATTCCCTGAACATTGGGTTGTCCCTAATCCTAAGCCAATCTCTACAAGAAATATAACCTCTGCCAATATCACAGAAAATCAATCCTCTACTACTTTTTCATTCCCCAGAAGATCTACTATAGATAGAAGAAGGATTGAAGAAGTCTGTCGAAGATAGGCCATGTACAGAAATCCCGACATTGTAGATACTACTTGTTCTTCTATTGTTTCTAGTTCTTGTAAACTATGTTAGTTTGTTTGAGTTTGCACATTTAGTTAATTTTCAGCCACTTGATGTCTCATGTCCTCAATGTCAAGCTCTTATCAACCTGAGTCATCTTGCCTATATGGTTATCCATGAAAACCACAATCCAAGGACCGGTGAAGCCCCCAGCCTCAACCTCAGTAAGTCCTTGTCCGAATCCCAAATGTTCTGATATTCCTTTTCCACATGAAACAGAACATCTTCTCATGATGCATGAGTTGCCCACTCTTGAAGAGGAAGACCCAAGATTGACTGCCATATTCAGTAACATGAGACCTGCAAATATGCCAAGATATTGTCTAGGATATCTTGAGCAAAAAAATGAATTAATTCCAGATTGCAGATTTAAGGATCTGCTTGCCAACTGCAAAAAACCATCGGTGATGGAAATGCAGAAATTCTTTACTCTCATGGATGGATGTCCAAAATACAAAGTCCCAGCCCAATGGATGAAATAAATGTTAAATTGGGACCTTTATACAAATCCTCAGGCCGAGTCTTTTGGTCTAGTCCATTCCGTAAAAGAAAAGATTCAATTTTCAAAAGAATGGAAAAGATATATGGAAGAACAAAATGTCTGGATATCTTTTTATTCATGGAGAGATAAGAAATAGCCTAAAAATGTTTTAATGACTGATTCTTCTGCATCTTCTTCCAAACATTCATGGTCAGCCCTGGATGGTAGTAGTATAGAAACAACTACTACATTTCCCCCTTTCAAAGGCACTGTGATAGGGGAAGCACAGAACTCTGCTAAGGCCATTCCTTTAGTTCAAAAGGATGATAATGCACATGGCATTGATAATAGAATCCAGAAAGCTAGTGAACAGCTTAACTGGACTAACACTGCCATTACTGGTCTAGAAAGGAATGTAACAAAAATAGTGTTTGTTAAATAACAGATAAACAGAGTTCAAGTTTCAATAAATGATGTAAATAGTGTTTTAAATTCTGTACAGTATGATTCTGCAATGATTAAAGCTTATTCAAAAGAATCATTGAAGAAAGTTGAAGAAGTGGAGAATTGTGTGATGAGTGAATCTATCTCTACAAGAAATCTTACTTCAAATCTGTCTGACAAATTGGATAAGCTAAATCCTAGGAAAACGGATAAGCCAATCCCAGCTTCCTTTTTACATAAAGGTAAAAGTATTCATATCCAAAGTTTTGTTGATAATTTTCCACACCTCTTTCCCGAAGAAGCTGCCCATTCATCAAAGCAGTTTATAACAGAGCCTCAAAGTCCAAAAGGAGAAAAACTCACCATAGCCTCATTATTCCATGAGTCTGAGCCAGAACCTCAAGTACTCTCAGTCTATGAACCTCTTGAATCCCAATATACCAGATATCAAGCCCCTGATTTGAATGGTATGGGTAAAATACCTCCAAGGGAAACATTATTTGACAACAGTCATAAAGAATGGAATCTTGACTATCTCACAATGGGACAAATCAGACAGATGTTGGATCAAATGATAACAGAATATAAACTGATGTGTGTAGGAGGCAAATCAGAGGTTGAATCTTGTAAAACCTTGATTCAATGTTTCACTAGCACTTTAGCCAGATGGTGGGAGTTGGAGTCATCTCCAGCCATGATTGACAAAATGGAAAAAGAAGTGTTGAAAGATGAAAATGGTGATATTGAATTCATCCTGATGGAACACCCATCAATAATATGATTGGTGCCTTGACTGCTATGATTCAAGAACATTTTTGTGGATCTGAGCCTGTAGTCTCAGACAAGAATGAATTAATTTTAATGAACCTGAAATGCAGAAATATCAACCAATATGAAGAATTTCATCCTGATTGGATGCAGAGAATATTTCTGGTTAAAGATTCAAAGAATCTTCTGTGGAAGCAAATTTATCTTGCAGCCCTGCCTTCAAAGCTTGTAGATATCATCAAGCTGCAAGAAGCTTTTCAATTGCCCTTAGAAGTTTATCCTTCGGGTGAGATATATGCCATCATTACCAAAGTTCTGATAACTTTGTGTACCAGTTCCAAAATGAAAAAATCCATAGAAAAGCTGAAGAGATTACCTGGTACCAAGTCATTCTGTAATAAGTATGGCATTACAGTAGATGATCCCCTGGTTACCCATCGAAAAACAAAGAAAAGGGCAAGGAAATCACAGAAGAGGAATAAGTTCATCAGTACATACAATTTGTACAATAAGAAGACAAGTGTCTCAAAGTCTTCTCGGCCACCCAAACAGCCCTCAAAAGCTAAAAAGGGATACTATAAGTATATTCCTAAATCCCATTATTACCAACCTTCAGACATTCATCCGAGGTCACAAAAGGCTGAAAGAATGAAGCAAATGGTCTGTTGGTTATGTGGCAAAACAGGACACACTACAAATCTTTGTCCTGATGCCAAAGAATCTAAGAAGAACCGAGGACAAAAATCACAAAAGATAGCAAAAGGAAAAACAGTTGTCAAAACAGAAGAGAAATGTAGTAGGTGTGGTTCTACATTTCATGATGCTGCTCATTATCCTCAACTTTTCATACAACAAGCAAAAGAAGTTTATTCTTCTGATTCAGATAGTGAATCTTCCTCTAGTTCTTCTATTGAAGAATTGAATGGTTATTGTCAATGTTCAGACTCCGAAAATTGCAAATGTGGTTGTACTACTAGTGATTCTGAATTTTCATATGATGCATCTGTTGCAGAAGATTTCTCACAGAAACTCAAAGTTCTCATGGCCCAAACAGATGAAGATGAAATAAAGATTTTTGCACAAATACGTGCCATGGAGGAAGGAGACTTGAAAACCAAGCCACTGGAAACATTTATGCAGAACAGTGGAAGTTCTTCCAGCACCCGTGCCGGTAAGAAGCCTATTTTTCTTGATGCTTCTTACGACCGAAATACAAAGGCCTACCAACGACAACAACAACAAAGCAAAGTTCGTCCACTCACTTTGGAGGAGGTGAGTAAGGAAATCCATATCTTAAAAACTGAAATTTTTGCTCTGAAATCTCAAGTTTCAAGACTTGAAAAAGGGAAACAGGAGGAGGCACAACCTGTTTCAAGCCGAAATACAAATTATACTTTGCATACTGCTCCTATCCATTCTTATGGATCAGACGTTGAGATTGCAGAAGGAAACAAGGATCCTACTTTAGGATTCAGAGAGATGCGGATACTTGCCATTTAGTATCAACAACATCATGTCAAAATAAATGTATGCATTAAAGGTGAAATGTTTTCTTTAACTGCATTATTAGATTCCAGGGCAGATGTTAATATTTTTGCAAAGAAAGTAATTCCCTCTAAATTCTAGGTTTTTGCTACCAGAAAGATAGTAGGGTTAGGAAAGAAAACCCTTGAATATGAAGTTCCTAAAGCAGTTGTATGTTTTGATAGCCACTGTATCAAATTAAAATTTGCAGTGGGCGACATCCCTGTTGATTGCATACTAGGGAATGTCTTTTTAGCAGCTGTAGAACCCCACGGATCAGTAAGATTAAAAGGAAACAATGCAGGGTATTTCATTATTGCACCTACATCAGATGGCAATGGCAAAAGGATTGAATTGCCTTATGTTTCTAATCCAAGAGTTTCTACGATGGTACAGGCAATGCAGGAACTCAAGAAAGCAGAAAACAAACTGACTGAACTCAAAGACTTGAAATGCACCATTCATGTTGAAGAACAATTGAGTTCGTATGAAATTTAGAGAAAAATCTCTGAAATCAAAAAACAATTAGAAGAAGAATGCTGCTCAGAAGAGCCGAACGCATTTTGGCATAAAAAGCAGCATTGTGTTCAGTTGCCTTACAAAGAATATTATACGGACAGACCCTGCAAATCCAGAGCTATTCCAATGAGCAAGGAATACAAACAGCTCTGTGAAAAGGAGATCACTCAGCTTTTAGACAGAAAGCTAATCAGAGAATCTAGCAGTCCCTGGAACTGCTATGGTTTTTATGTAAATAAAAGATCTGAGCAAATAAGAGGAATTTCTAGACTTGTAATTAATTACAAACCTCTTAATTCTGTGTTAGCAGACGACACCTATCCTATCCCACACAAAGGAGATTTATTGGGAAGGATCTCAGGTGCAAAGATTTTTTCCAAATTTGATTTGAAATCTGGTTTCTGGCAGGTGGGTATCTCATAAAAAGATAAATTCAAGACTGCATTCAGCATCCCTGCTGGTCATTATGAATGGAATGTCATGCCATTCGGTCTAAAGCATGCACAATCAAAGTTTCAGAGAGTCATGGACTCTATTTTTATGCCTTATACAGAATGGTTACTTGTATATATAGATGACATTCTGATATTTTCAAAGAATTTGCAGGACCACTTCAGGCATGTAAAATTTTTTATGAAGTTGGTCAAGAGGAATGGTCTGGTTCTCAGCGAAAAGAAGATGGAACTTTTCCAGACCAAGATCAAGTTTCTTGGGCACACAATCCAGAACAGACAGATTGCTTTACAGAACCATGCACTGGAGTTTGCAGATAAATTTCCAGATGTTATTCTAGACAAGACACAGTTGCAAAGATTCCTCGGGTGTTTAAACTATGTGAGCAATTTTTATGAAGATTGTGCTATTGACAGATCTCTGTTAAATTCGAGATTGAGAAAGAATCCAAAACCTTGGACCAGGGAACACACAGAAGCAGTGAGGAAGATAAAGGCCAAGGCAAGAAATCTCCCTATATTATATGTCGCTGATGATGAATCTTTCAAGATTGTAGAATCAGACACCAGTGATATAGGTTGGGGAGGTGTTTTAAAACAAAAACCAGATGAAAAGGATGGTAAAAACAAAGAACAAGTTGTGCAGTTTGCCTCTGGAACATGGAGTAAGTCTGAAAAGAATTATTCCACTATTGAGAAAGAAGTTAAAGCTGCATGGAATTGTATAGATAAATTTTCATTACATCTGGTTAACAAATTTTTTCTGTTGAGAACTGATGCACAAGCTCTTGGCAAAGTCTTATCTAAGAATATCAAAAAACCAGGAGAAGCAAAGTTTGCACGGTGGCAGGGATTGTTTGCAAATTTTGATTTTAAGGTTGAGCATCTCAAGGGAATAGACAATTCCTTGCCAGATTCTGTCAGCAGAGAATTTATCCAGCACCAAGAACAACCAGATGATCAAGAGGACCAAGTAATGGTCATTGTGACAAAGTGGGACCAAGCCCATCAAAGAGAGATTTTGAGATCTATGCATGATGATAAAGAATGGGCCACATATCGAGATGAGTGGAGACCAACTTGGCAGCTCCGCAACACTAAAGTCCTTGATGCAAACTTACATAGCCACAATGATATACAACATTTTGTACCTGAAAGACGAGTGTACCCTAAAGGGAGCCAATGTATTCATGACAAACTGTACACTCATAGTATGAGGGCATCATGGGAAGCAGAAGAATCTCTGTCACAAGATTTTTGTGATAACACTGTTACATGCACTGGTGGGAGTGATAGACAAAGAGTTTATCACAAGTATCTGGTCATCAGCCGGACAAGGGATCCTGCATGGACCTGGACTCGATTCAATCAATGGCCAGGTAATAACCATGATTTTATTTTTCTTGACACAATCTATGATTTTGCAGGGTACAAAAGATTATGGTGGGACCTTATGAACAAAGATGGCCCAAATGAAACCCACTACACTAAAGTAAAGTTTAGAGCCATTGGATTAATGCAGTCATGCTGACAGACCCAGTGGTTCAGAGAATGGTGGAAGGACTATGGATTGAATTCAACAGCAATGGACCCAATTGCATATGAGTCTTTCTTCCAAAATAAGTGTAATTGGTGTATTTAAGTAGGAAGATGTGAATGTTTTCATATGCCATTCTAGAAGGTTAGGGAGCTCCATCAATTTGGAACAATCTATATGAGCGACGACCCAATTTTAGAGATGTATATGAAAACACATCATCAACGGTTAGTAATGACCAAAATTAAACACCAAATTATACTAAATAAACCTATGATTGTAAGACGGATCTATACCAAGGCATGGAATGATACCACTTTCTCAAAGTATAGATTTCCAGGAATAAAAATCTTGGATGATCCGCCTGAAAGCAGTACAAGTGGCTCTCGTGGGCTCCACTGATCAAAAGTATCCACAATGTATTGTCTCCCAGTCACGGGATTACAGTGACCGGATTTTCTTGAGGGCTTTTCCCAGTTAAAAAGCATCCTCTATGTACATAATCATGTTTGTTTCCTCGTGGGCCTTGTACTTAAAAGTATCCACAGTGTACTATACACACACCTTCACATGTATGAGTCCGAAGAAAGGAATCTCTGTGCGGATGTCACTTCGGTGTTACCCGAAAACAATGATTCCTCCCCACGTCATAAGCATAGGACAATCCGAATTGATTGTTTGTCCCCCCTCTCTTCCTTTAAAAAGAGGATTAGGCTCATTCATTCGGCATTCGAAGTCAGTGAGTTTTAGAGTCGTTTTGGTTTGAGTCGGAGTCTGAGCTCTTCTTGCTCTGCAACTACAAGGTAATTCTCGATCTGCTTGCATCACGAAGATCAGAAGCCAAGTCTTAGAGTCTGATCTGAGAAGCCTGCGCATCTGTGTGCTCGGCACAGGTGAGAACCTAAAGTGGCCGGATCTTTAGGATCGAGTCTGTTTATTGTGTGTTCTGATATTTCTTAGACAGAGTCTGCAACCAGCCAGGAAACCTCCAGTAAGCTATCTCATTTATTGAGAAGCCAAGTCTGGTAAATGCTGCTGCAGTCTATCTCTGATAGAGAAATTTCTGATAAAGAAAATTTTGAGTCCATAAATCTCATGTAAAATCATATTTTTATATCAATAAAAGTTTTTATTCCGCATTCTGAATACTTGTCACTCTATGGAGCTTGTTCATGCAGACAACAATAGAATGGAAAACTGTAAAAATGAGGTGGTCGGTCTGCTTCATCAACTGAGATACGTCCTTTAAACTTTACTGGGAGTTTAAAGGATTCATCTTTTTCATCTGCTACCATGACTGTAGTGCTTGAATGTACAAAATCGAATTCCAGAGCAAAATCGTTTTGGACGGCAACATGGAGTTCCCAACTCAAGATATTTACAAATTCCCTAAAATTCCTATCAGAAATATAAGTGGCTCTAGGCATATACCTAAACAGAAATAACTTAAACCACGAACTCCACCAATTATTAGCAGGATCAATAGCTACTGCATAGAATATGACCTTCACTGACCCATGTATTCTAGCTCTTTGATGGATAGAAAAATAATCTGACCAGGTCCAATCTGTGTTTTGGATGCAGCCAAAGTAGACAGGATTATGTTCTCTAGACAAGGCATAGTAAACTTTCCAAGGTCTAATTCTATTGGGCAACTCTTTGGTGTAAGACCACTGTGCTTCAGCTGTATTAAACCATTTCTGTAGTATCATTTGTTTGACTTCTAACGGTAATACAGAATACTTCTTTACAAGACACTCAAAACAAAACTCATAGTGACAGTTACTACATATGACAATCTCTCTGACTCTCTTAGACTGACTCTGACTAGACTGAACTGAACTAGTTGAAGCTTCATGTTGGTGAAGAGGTCTGAACATTTTGATTTCTTTTATTGTTTCTGCACCTTCTCGAGTAAGCATATCAGCAAGATAATTTTCTGCACCAGATTTGTAAACGATATCAAAATCAAATCCTTCAAGCCAAATAGCCCATCTCAATAACCTGGTACTTCCTTGTTCAAGCAGCTTCTTGTTTGCCAAGATATTTTTCATATGTTTCAAATCTGTTCGAACAACAAACCTCACACTTTTCAGGAACAGATTGAACCTTTTAATTCCCCTCTTAATTGCAAGGATCTCCTTATGGGAAGAAGGATATTTTTTTTCAGTGTCATTAAAAGTTCCAGAGGAGTATGCACAAACTAATTCTTTTCTTCCATGCTTCTAGAGAAGTACAGCAGCCCATGTGTGATCAGAAGCATCTGTTTCAAGAATAAAAGGAAGATTAGAATCAGGAAGTTTCAACGTTAGCAAATCAGTTACTTTTCCTTTAATATTCCTAACTGCTGCAGTCATTTCATCTGTCCATCCGGATGCCTGTTTTTTCAACCTGTTTTGTAACACCTTGGTATCATCTGCCTGTTTTTCATAAAATTGTCTTATGTAATAAAGACAACCCAAAAACCTTTGCAAAGTTCGGACATCTGGATTTACATCAGGAAACATGGTTAAATGAACAAGAACGTGAGGCTGCAGGTTAACTCGTCCTTTCTCTATATGCAAACCCAAATAGTCTATTCTGACCTTTCCAATTTGCAACTTTTCCTCAGAGTCAGAAAGCACAAGACCATGCTTATAAACCAGCTCATAAACTGTTCTAAATGCTTTTTGTGGCTATTTACATCACGACTAAAAACAAGCAAATCATCTATATATACAATAATATACTCCTCCCCAGCAAAAATATCTTCCATCCTTTTCTGAAATTCAGAGGGAGCATTTTTAAGACCAAAAGGTAAGACTGTCCACTGATATTGGCCATGAGGAACGATGAAGGCAGTCTTGTAACAATCAGCAGGAATGATGCCAATTTGCCAGAAACCACTCTTTAAATCAAACTTACTGATGATAATCTTTTGGGAGGTTCTTGCAATAGAACAGATGATAATCTAGAATTACAGTCATCATACTCAGAAATAAGGATTTGTAATTTGGCTGACAGATTAATCATTTCTGCTCTAGTATGATGAATGGAGGATTCTAAATCTGTAATCTTCTTTTGAAGAGAACTGATTGTATCCATACCTTCTTTTGGATGTTCAATAATTTTCAATGGTTTGAACATTGAATCAAATTCTTCTTCAATAAAAGCATCTTCTTCAAGAACCTTCTTCTTTGATTTAGAAGGTAATTGTCTCTCTAGGCCTTCTAATTTTTCTTGTAACCTTCTTCTAGCAGTAAACCCCTGGTGATCCTACCCAAGGAGAATCAAGTTCTAAACGAGATAGAACTGAGCCATTTAACTTCCCACGAAAAGGAAGAAGGAATGCTACTGAAACAGCCCATGAAGCCTCTGCCTCAAGTCCTTTTGGGAGATATACTGATAATCTCCAGAATATTGATGCCAGAACACAAAATCCTAGCAATAGTGGTTATGGAAACACGTTGTTAATCAATATTGATTGCTTGGATACAGATGCAGTTATAGATGTCTTACATAATTTGTATGCTTGGGCATTACAAAGAAAGGCAGAAACCAATGCTGATTGGCCTGATATATTAACACAGATTTCTTGGTCATTTACTGGTGTAGTCAAGCAATGGTGGGATAAACTTTCTGAAGAAAATAAAAATGCTATAATTGATGAGGATGATGATCCACCAAAAAGACTATTTGATGCTTTAAGACATGAGTTTGTAGGGGCAGTCCCTGATGGTTCTCATCATCATGCACAGTTATTCTTGTCTCAGAGATTATGTAACATTGATCATTTACAAGATTATTACTGTGTTATGCAAAAATTGCTTTACCAAGCTCATGATTCTCATAATACTGCATATTTGAGATATTATATAGCATCAATGCCAGGCAAAATACCAGATCTGATCAATCAACATATTGATGAGCATAAGATCAATCTTGAAGGACAATCATTTGTTGCAATCCATCAGTTGATAGTCACAATTCTACAGAGAGAATGTGCTGCTGAAAAGGCCAAGAAGAATTTCAAAAAGCAAATGCATTTCAGCACAAAATTATGCAACAATTTCAAAGAAACCTATAATTTTGGATGCCATGGAAAGATGAAGAAAAAGGTTTCTAAACATTCTTGTTCTTTTAAATCAGATAAGTACTATCCCAAAAGAAAGAAATATTATTCTCCCAAGAAGTCATTTAAGAAGGGAAAGAGAATGGTATTTAGGAAAAGATCTAAACCTTCTAAGAAAGTTGTATGTTTTATCTGTGGAAGAGAGGGACATTATGCAAACACATGTAGTCAGAAGAAGGATAAGAAACAGATGAAGATTGTAGACATTTTCTCTACTATACATGATCCTCAAGATTGGGATTTAATATCTCATTCTGATGGAGAATATTTTGAGGTCTCCAGCTCTTCTGATTCTGAAACCTGTGAAGTTCCTAATATTGGGAGATTGACAATAGAATCTGAATCCTCTGATTCAGATGAAACTTTTATTTCTGATATCAAAATGTTCTCTACTAACTCCTCAGAACAATTACAGATGAAGATTACAGCAGTCAAAGCTGAGATGGCATTGCTTGATCCGGTTCAGTTTACTGCTAGAAGAAGGTTACAAGAAAAATTAGAAGGCCTAGAGAGACAATTACCTTCTAAATCAAAGAAGAAGGTTCTTGAAGAAGATGCTTTTATTGAAGAAGAATTTGATTCAATGTTCAAACCATTGAAAATTATTGAACATCCAAAAGAAGGTATGGATACAATCAGTTCTCTTCAAAAGAAGATTACAGATTTAGAATCCTCCATTCATCATACTAGAGCAGAAATGATTAATCTGTCAGCCAAATTACAAATCCTGATTTCTGAGTATGATGACTGTGATTCTAGATTATCATATGTTCTATTGCAAGAACCTCCCAAAAGAAATCCGGTCTTGATTGAAGAACCCAAGATGGAAGAAATGAAAATCATGGGAATAGGTGACAGAGTGGTTATACCTATTAAAATCTAATTGCCCAAGATTAAGGAATACACTCTCGATGCACAGATTGATTCTGGAGCTATGAGCAGTTGTTGTAAGTTTGGTGCCATTCCTGCACATTTCTGGCATCCTACAAAACTCCAGTTTAGGGCTATCACAAAGGATTTGATGGAAATTAATCATATAGCCCCAAATTTTCCCATTTGTTTAAAGGATGTTACTGTCAAAGTAACTTTGTACAGTTTTGATACAGGTTGTGATTTTCTATTAGGTCAGGATTTTTTAAATGATCTACTCCCTGTTACTTTTGGTAAAGGCACAATTACTTTCACTACCAAAAGTGGTCCTGTTGAATTGCCATCCTCAAGTGATTACAGAGTTAATGTTGCTCCCGCCGAGGAAAATCAGCTTCAGCATTGTTTGCAAGATCTCACCAAGATTAACAGGATTGTCAAGAATGCTGAACTTCATGGTCCACAGGTTCTTGAAAAGATTTCGGCCAAGCTTCGCACAGATTGCACTGCTAGTCGTCCAAATGCTTTCTGGACAAGGGAAAAATACTTTGTGAGTCTTCCCTATAAAGAAAATTATACTCCTAAGCCACAAAAGGCCAGTGCAAATCACATGAGCCCTTCTGAACAAGCACTTTGCCGACAAGAAATCAGCCAGTTATTAGAGCAGAAACTAATTGAGCCATGCAAGAGTCATTGGGCTTGTCCAGCTTTTTATGTTAACAAGCATAGTGAAAAGAAACGAGGGAAGAAAAGGCTTGTTCTCAATTATAAGGCTCTCAATGATGCCCTGCTCCCTATTAGGTATCATTTACCTAATAAAGAACTTCTACTTGCCAGAATAGCCAATGCCAATGTTTTCAGTAAGTTTGATTTAAAGAGTGGTTTCTGGCAAATTGGCATCATTCCTGCTGATCGTTACAAGACTGCCTTCACCGTTCCTCATGGCCAATATCAGTGGACAGTCTTACCTTTTGGTCTTAAAAATGCTCCCTCTGAATTTCAGAAAAGGATGGAAGATATTTTTGCTGGGGAGGAGTATATTATTGTATATATAGATGATTTGCTTGTTTTTAGTCGTGATGTAAATAGCCACAAAAAGCATTTGGAACAGTTTTATGAGCTGGTTTATAAGCATGGTCTTGTGCTTTCTGACTCTGAGGAAAAGTTCCAAATTGAAAAGGTCAGAATAGACTATTTGGGTTTGCATATAGAGAAAGGACGAGTTAACCTGCAGCCTCACGTTCTTGTTCATTTAACCAAGTTTCCTGATGTAATTCCAGATGTCCGAACTTTGCAAAGGTTTTTGGGTTGTCTTAATTACATAAGACAATTTTATGATAAACAGGTAGATGATACCAAGGTGTTACAAAACAGGTTGAAAAAACAGGTATCCGGATGGACAGATGAAATGACTGCAGCAGTTAGGAATATTAAAGGAAAAGTAACTGATTTGCCAAAGTTGAAACTTCCTGATTCTAATCTTCCTTTTATTCTTGAAACAGATGCTTCTGATCACACATGGGCTGTTGTACTTCTCCAGAAGCATGGAAGAAAAGAATTAGTTTGTGCATACTCCTCTGGAACTTTTAATGACACTGAGAAAAAATATCCTTCTTCCCATAAGGAGATCCTTGCAGTTAAGAGGGGAATTAAAAGGTTCAATCTGTTCCTGAAAAGTGTGAGGTTTGTTGTTCGAACAGATTTGAAACATATGAAAAATATCTTGGCAAACAAGAAGTTGCTTGAACAAGGAAGTACCAGGTTATTGAGATGGGCTATTTGGCTTGAAGGATTTGATTTTGATATTGTTTACAAATCTGGTGCAGAAAATTATCTTGCTGATATGCTTACTCGAGAAGGTGCAAAAACAATAAAAGAAATCAAAATGTTCAGACCTCTTCACCAACATGAAGCTTCAACTAGTTCAGTTCAGTCTAGTCAGAGTCAGTCTAAGAGAGTCAGACAGATTGTCATATGTAGTAACTGTCACTATGAGTTTTGTTTTGAGTGTCTTGTAAAGAAGTATTCTGTATTACGTTAGAAGTCAAACAAATGATACTACAGAAATGGTTTAATACAGCTGAAGCACAGTGGTCTTACACCAAAGAGTTGCCCTATAGAATTAGACCTTGGAAAGTTTACTATGCCTTGTCTAGAGAACATAATCCTGTCTACTTTGGCTGCATCCAAAACACAGATTGGACCTGGTCAGATTATTTTTCTATCCATCAAAGAGCTAGAATACATGGGTCGGTCAAGGTCATATTCTATACAGTAGCTATTGATCCTGCTAATAATTGGTGGAGTCCGTGGTTTAAGTTATTTCTGTTTAAGTATATGCCCAAAGCCACTTATATTTCTGATAGGAATTTTAGGGAATTTGTAAATATCTTGAGTTGGGAACTCCATGTTGCCGTCAAGAACGATTTTGCTCTGGAATTCGATTTTGTACATTCAAACACTACAGTCATGGTAGCAGATGAAAAAGATGAATCCTTTAAACTCTCAGTAAAGTTTAAAGGACGTATCTCAGTTGATGAAGAAGACGGACCACCTCATTTTTACAGTTTTCCATTCTATTGTTGTCTGCATGAACAAGCTCCTCCATGGTTAGACGAGTCTGTTCCATATGAAGTCCTTGCTCCAGATCTAGATGATGAATTAATAAGTCTTAACCAACTTTATCGGCCAAGGGATGAACAAGCTGCTCGTGACATGTATGAGTATGACTATGATGATAGAGCAAATAGTGACTGATTGTAAAGATCACTCTTATGATATCTTTGCAATTGATTTGTTGTACATTTTGGTTTTTGTGGGATATATCCAAATAAAAATCTCCACTGTGTAATAATTGTACTTAAAGAGCCGATGTCCTAGATTCTAGCCTTATTTTTCAAAGCTTTTAGATTGTGTCGGATTCGGTCCCCATATGGCCTAGCCTCCAAGGGATGAGATAAATGAGATAGCTTACTGGAGGCTTCCTGGCTGGTTGCAGACTCTGTCTAAGAAATATCAGAACACACAATAAACAAAGTCGATCCTAAAGATCCGGCCACTTTAGGTTCTCACCCGTGCCGAGCACACAGATGCGCAGGCTTCTCAGATCAGACTCTAAGACTTGGCTTCTGATCTTCGTGATGCAAGCAGATCGAGAATTACCTCGTAGTTGCAGAGCAGGAAGAGCTCAGACTCCGACTCAAACCAAAACGACTCTAAAACTCACTAACTCCGAATGCCGAATGAATGCGCCTAACCCTCTTTTTATAGGAAGAGAGGGGGGACAAACAATCAATTCCGATTGTCCTATGCTTATGACGTAGAGGAGGAATCATTGTTTTCGGGTAACACCGAAGTGACATCCGCACAGAGATTCCTTTCTCCGGACTCATACATGTGAAGGTGTGTGTATAGTACACTTTGGATACCTTTAAGTACAAGGCCCATGAGGAAATAAACATGATTATGTACTCTGAGGATGCTTTTTAACCGGGAAAAGCCCTCAAGAAAATCCGATCACTGTAATCCCATGACTGGGAGACAATACATTGTGGATACTTTTGATCAGTGGAGCCCACGAGAACCACTTGTACTGCTTTCAGGCGGATCATCCAAGATTTTTATTCCTGGAAATCTATACTTTGAGAAAGTGGTATCATTCCATGCCTTGGTATAGATCCGTCTTACAATCATAGGTTTATTTAGTATAATTTGGTGTTTAATTTTGGTCATTACTAACCATTGATGATGTGTTTTCATATACATCTCTAAAATTGGGTCGTCGCTCATGTAGATTGTTCCAAATTGATGGAGCTCCCTAACCTTCTGGAATGGCATATGAAAACATTCACATCTTCCTACTTCAATACACCAATTACACTTATTTTGGAAGAAAGACTCATATGCAACTGGGTCCATTGCTGTTGAATTCAATCCATAGTCCTTCCACCATTCTCTGAACCACTGGGTCTGTCGCCATGACTGCATTAATCCAATCGCTCTAAACTTTACTTTAGTGTAGTGGGTTTCATTTGGGCCATCTTTGTTCATAAGGTCCCACCATAATCTTTTGTACCCTGCAAAATCATAGATTGTGTCAGGAAAAATAAAATCAGGGTTATTACCTGGCCATTGATTGAATCGAGTCCAGGTCCATGCAGGATCCCTTGTCCGGCTGATGACCAGATACTTGTGATAAACTCTGTCTATCACTCCCACCAGTGCATGTAACAGTGATATCACAAAAATCTTGTGACAAAGATTCTTCTGCTTCCCATGATGCCCTCATACTATGAGTGTACAGTTTGTCATGAATCCATCGGCTCTCTTTAGGGTACACTCGTCTTTCAGGTACAAAATGTTGTATATCATTGTGGCTTTGTAAGTTTGCATCAAGGACTTTAGTCTTGCGGAGCTGCCAAGTCGATCTCCACTCATCTCGATATGTACCCCATTCTTTATCATCAGGGATATATTCAGAATCTCTCTTTGATGGGCTTGGTCCCACTTTGTCACAATGACCATTACTTGGTCCTCTTGATCATCTGGATGTTCTTGGTGCTGGATAAATTCTCTGCTGAGAAAATCTATTCCCTTGACATGCTCAACCTTAAAATCAAAATTTGCAAGCAATTCTTGCCACCGTGCAAACTTTGCTTCTCCTGGTTTTTTGATATTCTTAGATAAGACTTTGCCAAGAGCTTGTGCATCAGTTCTCAACAGAAAAAATTTGTTAACCAGATGTAATGAAAATTTATCTATACAATTCCATGCTGCTTTAACTTCTTTCTCAATAGTGGAATAATTCTTTTCAGACTTACTCCATGTTCCAGAGACAAACTGCACAACTTGTTCTTTGTTTTTACCATCCTTTTCATCTGGTTTTTGTTTTAAAACACCTCCCCAACCTATATCACTGGCATCTAATTCTACAATCTTGAAAGATTCATCATCAGCAATATACAATATAGGGAGATTTCTTACCTTGGCCTTTATCTTCCTCACTGCTTCTGTGTATTCCCTGGTCCAAGGTTTTGGATTCTTTCTCAATATCTGATTTAACAGAGATCTGTCAGCAGCACAATCTTCATAAAAATTGCTCACATAGTTTCAACACCCAAGGAATCTTTGCAATTGTGTCTTGTCCAAAATAACATCTGGAAATTTATCTCCAAACTCCATTGCATGGTTCTGTAAAGCAATTTGGCCGTTCTGGATTGTGTGCCCAAGAAACTTGATCTTGGTCTGAAAAAGTTCCGTCTTCTTTTTGCTGAGAACCAGACCATTCCTCTTGACCAACTTCATAAAAAAATTTACATGCCTGAAAGTGGTCCTGCAAATTCTTTGAAAATATCAGAATGTCATCTATATATACAACTAACCATTCTGTATAAGGCTTAAAAATAGAGTCCATGACTCTCTGAAACTTTGATGGTGCATGCTTCAGACCGAATGGCATGACATTCCATTCATAATGACCAGCAGGGATGCTAAATGCAGTCTTGAATTTATCTTTTTCTGAGATAGCCACCTGCCAGAAACCAGATTTCAAATCAAATTTGGAAAAAATTGCACCTGAGATCCTTCCCAATAAATCTCCTGTGTGGGATAGGATAGGTGTCGTCTGCTAACACAGAATTAAGAGGTTTGTAATTAATTACAAGTCTAGGAATTCCTCTTATTTGCTCAGATCTTTTATTTACATAAAAACAATAGCAGTTCCAGGGACTGCTAGATTCTCTGATCAGCTTTCTGTCTAAAAGCTGAGTGATATCCTTTTCACAGAGTTGTCGCTTCAAACAGAAGCTTGCAACAGCAACTAGCAGACTGAGTGGCCTTGTTAAGTCTCTTCTTTGTCTTTGTCTCTCAGATTCTTTTACACGAACCTACTCTCACGTTCACGCAACTAACGGCCTTCACTTACGGCTTCGCTGGCCTTTCAAAGGCCTTGGCGTCCCTCGGGGGTTTGGCGAACCTCTGGCGAACCTCAAATGAATATGAGAGAGACAAACACTACCTTAGCAGACAATATTAATGCTCAGAGTGACAAGTATTCAGAATGCGGAATGAAAACTTTTATTGATATAAAAATATGATCTTACATCAGATTTATGGACTCAAAATTTTCTTTATCAGAGATAGACTGCAGCAACATTTACCAGACTTGGCTTCTCAATAAATGAGATAGCTTACTGGAGGCTTCCTGGCTGGTTGCAGACTCTGTCTAAGAAATATTAAAACACACAATAAACAGACTCGATCCTAAAGATCCGGCCACTTTAGGTTCTCACCTGTGCCGAGCACACAGATGCGCAGGCTTCTCAGATCAGACTCTAAGACTTGGCTTCTGATCTTCGTAATGCAAGCAGATCGAGAATTACCTCGCAGTTGCAGAGCAGGAAGAGCTCAGACTCCGACTCAAACCAAAACGACTCTAAAACTCACTGACTCTGAATGCCAAATAAATGAGCCTAACCCTCTTTTTATAGGAAGACAGGGGGGACAAACAATCAATTTGGATTGTCCTATGCTTATGACGTGGAGGAGGAATCATTGTTTTCAGGTAACACCGAAGTGACATCCGCACAGAGATTCCTTTCTCCGGACTCATACATGTGAAGGTGTGTGTATAGTACACTTTGGATACCTCTAAGTACAAGGCCCACGAGGAAACAAACATGATTATGTACACTGAGCATGCTTTTTAACCGAGAAAAGCCCTCAAGAAAATTCTGTCACTGTAATCTCGTTACTGGGAGACAATACATTGTGGATACTTTTGATCAGTGGAGCCCACGAGAACCACTTGTACTGCTTTCAGGCGGATCATCCAAGATTTTTATTCCTGGAAATCTATACTTTGAGAAAGTGGTATCATTCCATGCCTTGGTATAGATCTGTCTTACAATCATAGGTTTATTTAGTATAATTTGGTGTTTAATTTTGGTCATTACTAACCATTGATGATGTGTTTTCATATCCATCTCTAAAATTGGGTCGTCACTCATGTAGATTGTTCCAAATTGATGGAGCTCCCTAGCCTTCTGGAATGGCATATGAAAACATTCACATCTTCCTACTTCAATACACCAATTACACTTATTTTGGAAGAAAGACTCATATGCAACTGGGTCCATTGCTGTTGAATTCAATCCATAGTCCTTCCACCACTCTCTGAACCACTGGGTCTGTCGGCATGACTGCATTAATCCAATGGCTCCAAACTTTACTTTAGTGTAGTGGGTTTCATTTGGGCCATCTTTGTTCATAAGGTCCCACCATAATCTTTTGTACCCTGCAAAATCATAGATTGTGTCAGGAAAAATAAAATCAGGGTTATTACCTGGCCATTGATTGAATCGAGTCCAGGTCCATGCGGGATCCACTGTCCGGCTGATGACCAAATACTTGTGATAAACTCTTTGTCTATCACTCCCACCAGTGCATGTAACAGTGATATGACAAAAAACTTGTGACAGAGATTCTTCTGCTTCCCATGATGCCCTCATACTATGAGTGTACAGTTTGTCATGAATCCATCGGCTCCCTTTAGGGTACACTCGTCTTTCAAGTACAAAATGTTGTATATCATTGTGGCTTTGTAAGTTTGCATTAAGGACTTTAGTGTTGCGGAGCTGCCAAGTCGGTCTCCACTCATCTCGATATGTGGCCCATTCTTTATCATCAGGGATAGATCTCAAAATCTCTCTTTGATGGGCTTGGTCCCACTCTGTCACAATGACCATTACTCGGTCCTCTTGATCATCTGGATGTTCTTGGTGCTAGATAAATTCTCTGTTGAGAAAATCTGGCAAGGAATTGTCTATTCCCTTGACATGCTCAACCTTAAAATCAAAATTTGCAAACAATGCCTGCCACTATGCAAACTTTGCTTCTCCTGGTTTTTTGATATTCTTAGATAATACTTTGCCAAGAGCTTGTGCATCAGTTCTCAACAGGAAAAATTTGTTAACCAGATGTAATGAAAATTTATCTATACAATTCCATGAATCTTTAACTTCTTTCTCAATAGTGGAATAATTCTTTTCAGACTTACTCCATGTTCCAGAGGCAAACTGCACAACTTGTTCTTTGTTTTTACCATCCTTTTCATCTGGTTTTTGTTTTAAAACACCTCCCCAACCTATATCACTGTCGTCTGATTCTACAATCTTGAAATATTCATCATCAGCAACATACAATATAGGGAGATTTCTTACCTTGGCCTTTATCTTCCTCACTGCTTATGTGTGTTCCCTAGTCCAAGGTTTTGGATACTTTCTCAATCTCTGATTTAACAGAGATCTGTCAGCAGCACAATCTTCATAAAAATTGCTCACATAGTTTAAACACCCGAGGAATCTTTGCAACTGTGTCTTTTCCAGAATAACATCTGGAAATTTATCTCCAAACTCCATCGCATGGTTAAAAACATTTGGCAGGTGCAGTTGTGTCCCAGCTTGATCTTGGTGAGCAATTCACATCTTCTTTAATGAGAACGAGGACCATTCCTCTTGACCAACTTCTTAAAAAAAGTTTACATGCACGAAGTGGTCACATAGGATCTTTGAAAATATCAAATCATCAATATATATACAACTAATAATTATTTGAGCTTAAAAATAGAGTCATAATCTACGACACTGATAGTGCATGTTTTAATGATTATTGATTGAATGTACTTGCTCCTTCGTTAATTCATAATGACGATAACGGATCTTGAATCAGTCTTAATTTATAGGACAGAATGTACACCGCGACGATAAAGAATCAATTTGGAAAAATCTTTTTGAGGATCTTTCTAATAAATCTCCTTTTGTATTTAGGATAGGATGAGGTATTAATGCTTGTTACAAAATTAAAGTTTGTCATTAAGAATTACAAGTCCAATTTCTCTGTTATCAAATCTTATTTATTCTAAAAATATCATGATTCTAAAGACACTAGATTCTAGAATCATTTAATCATAAAGAAAATTTAAGAGTAGTCTTTTATGGAAGCGTCTGTATTAACGCTCATTTAAGAATTATTCTGGATTCTGAGAGTCATTAAGTAATAATATTCTTTGTAAGGCAGCTCAACACAATGTTGCTTTCTATGCCAAAATGCGTTCGGCTCTTCTGAGCAGCATTCTTCTTCTAATTGTTTTTTGATTTCAGAGATTTTTCTCTGAATTTTAGACGAACTCAATTGTTCTTCAACATGAATGGTGCACTTCAAGTCTTTGAGTTCAGTCAGTTTGTTTTCTGCTTTCTTGAGTTCCTGCATTGCCTGTACCATCGTAGAAACTCTTGGATTAGAAACATAAGGCAATTCAATCCTTTTGCCATTGCCATCTGATGTAGGTACAGTAATGAAATACCCCGCTTTATTTCCATTTAATCTTATTGATCCGTGGGGTTCTACAGCTGCTAAAAAGACATTCCCTATTATGCAATCAACAGGGATGTCGCCTACTGCAAATTTTAATTTGATACAGTGGCTATCAAAACATACCGCTGCTTTAGGAACTTCATATTCAAGGGTTTTCTTTCCTAACCCTACTATCTTTCTGGTAGCAGAAACCCAGAATTTAGAGGGAATTGCTTTCCTTCTGCAATCTCAACGTCTGATCCGTAAGAATGGACAGGAGCAGTATGCAAAGTATAATTTGTATTTCGGCTTCAAACAGGTTGTGCCTCCTCCTGTTTCCCTTTTTCAAGTCTTGAAACTTGAGATTTCAGAGCAGAAATTTCAGTTTTTAAGAGATGGATTTCCTTACTCACCTCCCCCAAAGTGAGTGGACGAAATTTGCTTTGTTGTTGTTGTCGCTGGTAGGCCTTTGTATTTCGGTCGTAAGAAGCATGAAGAAAAATAGGCTTCTTACTGGCACGGTTGCTCGAAGAACTTCCACTGTTCTGCATAAATGTTTCCAGTAGCTTGGTTTTCAACTCTCCTTCCTCCATGGCGCGTATCTGTGCAAAAATCTTTATTTCATCTTCTTCTGTTTGGGCCATGAGAACTTTGAGTTTCTGTGAGAAATCTTCTACAACAGATGCGTCAGATGAAAATTCAGAATCACTAGTAGTACAACCACATTTGCAATTTTCGGAATCTGAACATTGACAATAAGCATTCAATTCTTCAATAGAAGAACTGGAGGAAGATTCACTATCTGAATCAGAAGAATAAACTTCTTCTGCTTGTATGAAAAGCTGAGGACAATGAGCAGCATCATGAAATGTAGAACCACACCTACTACATTTCTCTTCTGTTTTGACAACTATTTTTCCTTTTGCTATCTTTTGTGATTTTTGTCCTCGATTCTTCTTAGATTCTTTGGCATCAGGACAAAGATTTGCAGTGTGTACTATTTTGCCACATAACCAACAGACCATTTGCTTCATTCTTTCAACCTTTTGTGACCTCGAATGAATGTCTGAAGGTTGGTAATAATGGGATTTAGGAATATACTTATAGTATCCCTTTTTAGCTTTTAAGGGCCGTTTGGGTGGCCGAGAAGACTTTGAGACACTTGTCTTCTTATTGTACAAATTGTATGTACTGATGAACTTATTCCTCTTCTGTGATTTCCTTGCCCTTTTCTTTGTTTTCCGATGGGTAACCGGGGGATCATCTACTGTAATGCCATACTTATTACAGAATGACTTGGTACCAAGTAATCTATTCAGCTTTTCTATGGATTTGTTCATTTTGGAACTGGTACACAAAGTTATCAGAACTTTGGTAATGATGGCATATATCTCACCCCAAGGATAAACTTCTAAGGGCAATTGAAAAGCTTCTTGCAGCTTGATGATATCTACAAGCTTTGAAGGCAGCGCTGCAAGATAAATTTGCTTCCAAAGAAGATTCTTTGAATCTTTAACCAGAAATATTCTCTACATCCAATCACGATGAAAGTCTTCATACTAGTTAATATTTCTGCATTTCAGGTTCATTAAAATTAATTCATTCTTGTCTGAGACTACAGGCTCAGATCCACAAAAATGTTCTTGAATCATAGCAGTCAAGGCACCAATCATATTGTTGATGGGTGTTCCATCAGGATGAAATTCAATATCACCATTTTCATCTTTCAACACTTCCTTTTCCATTTTGTCAATCATAATTGGAGATGACCCCAACTCCCACCATCTGGCCAAAGTGCTAGTGAAACATTGAATCAAGGTTTTACAAGATTCAACCTCTGATTTGCCTCCTACACACATCAGTTTATACTCTGTTATCATTTGATCCAACATCTGTCTGATTTGTCCCATTGTGAGACAATCAAGATTCCATTCTTTATGACTGTTGTCAAACAATGTTTCCCTTAGAGGTATTTTACCCATACCATTCAAATCAGGGGCTTGATATCTGGTATATTGGGATTCAAGAGGTTCATAGACTAGGAGTACTTGAGGTTCTGGCTCAGACTCATGGAATAATGAGGCTATGGTGATTTTTTCTCCTTTTGGACTTTGAGGCTCTTTTATAGACTGCTTTGATGAATGGGCAGCTTCTTTGGGAAAGAGGTGTGGAAAATTATCAACAGGACTTTGGATATGAATACTTTTTCCTTTATGTAAAAAGGAAGCTGGGATTGGCTTATCCGTTTTCTTAGGATTCAGCTTATCCAATTTGTCAGACAGATTCGAAATAAGATTTCTTGTTGAGATAGATTCACTCATCACACAATTCTCCACTTCTTCAACTTTCTTCAATGATTCTTTTGAATAAGTTTAATCATTGCAGAATCATACTGTACATAATTTAAAACACTATTTACATCATTTGTTGAAACTTGAACTCTATTTATCTGTTCTTTAACAAACACTGTTTTTGTTACATTCCTTTCTAGACCAGTAATGGCAGTGTTAGTCCAGTTAAGTTGTTCACTAGCTTTATGGATTCTATTATCAATGCCATGTGCATTATCATCCTTTTGAACTAAAGGAATGGCCTTAGCAGAGTTCTGTGCTTCCCCTATCACAATGCCTTTGAAAGGGGGAAATGTAGTAGTTGTTTCTATACTACTACCATCCAGTGTTGACCATGAAAGTTTGGAAGAAGATGCAGAAGAATCAGTCATTAAAACATTTTCTTCTGTTTGAAGCCCCTGCGTAAAATTGGTATCAGAGCCAGAGAAAGGTTATCTGGTTCGTGAAAAAGTTCAGTATTCAGATAAAATCCTCTCTTTATTGTGGTCATAAATGGACTCTTTCCGAAAATCAGTTTCTTTCAGAGAGCTAGAAGAAAAAGAAAGAGCGAAACAAGATCCACTTAGAAATATGTTTGCTAGTTCATCCAGTAAAGTTTTAAATTCCTCAGAGTTATTATATGAAGAAGCTGAACCTTTAGCTAGATGGGTTCTTCCTAAGATATCTGCATCTAAAGTATATACAGATCTAGGAGTATGGAATCTAAAAGCTGCAACTAGAATATCTATTAAAGAATCCATCAATTCTATTGAAGAGAACTCTGATTGTGTTCAGTCTATTCCGTTGTTAGATCCAAAACAGCGTCAGGCAGAAACAAGAAAACTTGATACAAAATTCTTATCAGTGCTCTTACTCATAAAGGTCTAGACACATATGTCTTAGCTACCGTAAGAGACCTGACACATAATAAATACACTGATTCATTAATTGGAGGAATAGTTGCCCCACTGTCAGATGGTCCGGTATGGTTTGACTGCTATCCCAATTTCCCTATCTATGTCTTTGATGAAACGATAGCAGATATACTACAGCTTCAGATTCAAACCTCAAGGTTTGATATGAACAGAAAAAGAAATAATATTGCTATTCAGACCAGAGGGTGTTTCCATCATACCAACACCCTATATCCTGCAGTCCTCCACTCACCCAGCAGAGATTCTAAAACCAGTGTAGTATTCATGACTGATTCTAAGAATCAGAAAGTAGAACATCAGGCTATAAAATGGGAAGAACTCACATTCGTTGAACATTGCGTTGTCCCTAATCCTAAGCCAATCCCTGCAAGAAATATAACCTCTGCCAATATCACAGAAAATCAATCCTCTACTACTTTGTCATTCCCCAGAAGTTCTACTATAGATAGAAGAAGGATTGAAGAAGTCTGTCGAAGATCGCCCATGTACAGAGATTTCGACATTGTAGATACTGCTTGTTCTTCTATTGTTTCTAGTTCTTGTAAACATGTTAGTTTGTTTGAGTTTGCACAGTTAGTTAATTTTCAGCCACTTGATGTCTCTTGTCCTCAATGTCAAGCTCTTGTCAACCTGAGTCATCTTGCCTATATGGTTATCCATGAGAACCATAATCCAAGGACCGGTGAAGCCCCAGCCTCAACCTCAGTAAGTCCTTGTCCGAATCCGAAATGTTTTGATATTCCTTTTCCACATGAAACAAAACATGTTCTCATGATGCATGAGTTGCCCACTCTTGAAGAGGAAGACCCAAGATTGACTGCCATATTCAGTAACATGAGACCTGCAAATATGCCAAGATATGGTCTAGGATATCTTGAGCAGAGAAATGAATTAATTCCAAATTGCAGATTTAAGGATCTGCCTGCTGACTCCAAAAAACCATCGGTGATGGAAATGCAAAAATTCTTTACTCTAATGGATGGATGTCCAAAATACAAATTCCCAGCCCAATGGATGAAACAAATGTTAAATTGGGACCTTTATACAAATCCTCAGGTCGAGTCTTTTGGTCTAGTCCATTCCGTAAAAGAAAAGATTCAATTTTCAGAAAAATGGAAAAGATATATGGAAGAACAGAATGTCTGGATATCTTTTTATTCATGGAGAAATAAGAAACAGCCTGAAAATGTTTTAATGACTGATTCTTCTGCATCTTCCTCCAAACATTCATGGTCAGCACTGGATGGTAATAGTATAGAAACAACTACTACATTTCCCCCTTTCAAAGGCATTGTGATAGGGGAAGCACAGAACTCTACTAAGGCCATTCCTTTAGTTCAAAAGGATGATAATGCACATGGCATTGATAATAGAATCCAGAAAGCTAGTGAACAGCTTAACTGGACTAACACTGCCATTACTGGTCTAGAAAGGAATGTAACAAAAACAGTGTTTGTTAAAGAATAGATAGACAGAGTTCAAGTTTCAATAAATGATGTAAATAGTGCTTTAAATTCTGTACAGAATGATTCTGCAATGATTAAAGCTTATTTAAAAGAATCATTGAAGAAAGTTGAAGTGGAGAATTGTGTGATGAGTGAATCTATCTCCACAAGAAATCTTATTTCAAATCTGTCTGACAAATTGGATAAGTTGAATCCTAAGAAAACGGATGAGCCAATCCCAGCTTCCTTTTTACATAAAGGAAAAAGTATTCATATCCAAAGTCCTATTGATAATTTTCCACACCTCTTTCCCAAAGAAGCTACCCATTCATCAAAGCAGTCTATAACAGAGCCTCAAAGTCCAAAAGGAGAAAAAATCACCATAGCCTCATTATTCCATGAGTCTGAGCCAGAACCTCAAGTACTCCTAGTCTATGAACCTCTTGAATCCCAATATACCAGATATCAAGCCCCTGATTTGAATGGTATGGGTAAAATACCTCCAAGGGAAACATTTTTTCACAGCAGTCATAAAGAATGGAATCTTGATTGTCTCACAATGGGGCAAATCAGACAAATGTTGGATCAAATGATAACAGAATATAAACTGATGTGTGTAGGAGGCAAATCAGAGGTTGAATCTTGTAAAACCTTGATTCAATGTTTCACTGGCACTTTGGCCAGATGGTGGGAGTTGGAGTCATCTCCAGCCATGATTGACAAAATGGAAAAGGAAGTGTTGAAAGATGAAAATGGTGATATTGAATTTCATCCTGATGGAACACCCATCAATAATATGATTGGTGCCTTGACTGCTATGATTCAAGAACATTTTTGTGGATCTGAGCCTGTAGTCTCAGACAAGAATGAATTAATTTTAATGAACCAAAAATGCAGAAATATTAACCAGTATGAAGACTTTCATCCTGATTGGATGCAGAGAATATTTCTGGTTAAAGATTCAAAGAATCTTCTGTGGAAGCAAATTTATCTTGCAGCCTTGCCTTCAAAGTTTGTAGATATCATCAAGCTGCAAGAAGCTTTTCAATTGCCCTTAGAAGTTTATCCTTGGGGTGAGATATATGCCATCATTACCAAAGTTCTGATAACTTTGTGTACCAGTTCCAAAATGAACAAATCCATAGAAAAGATGAATAGATTGCCTGGTACCAAGTCATTCTATAATAAGTATGGCATTACAGTAGATGATCCCCTGGTAACCCATCGAAAAACAAAGAAAAGGGCAAGGAAATCACAGAAGAGGAATAAGTTCATCAGTACATACAATTTGTACAATAAGAAGACAAGTGTCTCAAAGTCTTCTCGGCCACCCAAACGGCCCTCAAAAGCTAAAAAGGGATACTATAAGTATATTCCTAAATCCCATTATTACCAACCTTCAGACATTCATCCGAGGTCACAAAAGGTTGAAAGAATGAAGCAAATGGTCTGTTGGTTATGTGGCAAAACAGGACACACTGCAAATCTTTGTCCTAATGCCAAAGAATCTAAGAAGAACCGAGGACAAAAATCACAAAAAGATAGCAAAAGGAAAAACAGTTGTCAAAACAGAAGAGAAATGTAGTAGGTGTGGTTCTACATTTCATGGTGCTGCTCATTGTCCTCAGCTTTTCATACAACAAGCAGAAAAAGTTTATTCTTCTGATTCAGATAGTGAATCTTCCTCCAGTTCTTCTATTGAAGAATTGAATGCTTATTGTCAATGTTTAGATTCCGAAAATTGCAAATGTGGTTGTACTACTAGTGATTCTGAATTTTCATCTGACGCATCTGTTGCAGAAGATTTCTCACAGAAACTCAAAGTTCTCATGGCCCAAACAGATGAAGATGAAATAAATATTTTTGCACAGATACGCGCCATGGAGGAAGGAGACTTGAAAACCAAGCTACTGGAAACATTTATGCAGAACAGAGGAAGTTCTTCCAGCACCCGTGCCAGTAAGAAGCCTATTTTTCTTGATGCTTCTTACGACCGAAATACAAAGGCCTACCAGCGACAACAACAACAAAGCAAAGTTCGTCCACTCACTTTGGGGGAGGTGAGTAAGGAAATCCATCTCTTAAAAACTGAAATTTCTGCTCTGAAATCTCAAGTTTCAAGACTTGAAAAAGGGAAACAGGAGGAGGCACAACCTGTTTCAGGCCGAAATACAAATTATACTTTGCATACTGCTCCTATCCATTCTTATGGATCAGACGTTGAGATTGCAGAAGGAAACAAGGATCCTACTTTAGGATTCAGAGAGATGCGGATACTTGCCATTTAGTATCAACAACATCATGTCAAAATAAATGTATGCATTAAAGGTAAAATGTTTTCTTTAACTGCATTATTAGATTCCGGGGCAGATGTTAATATTTTTGCAAAGAAAGCAATTCCCTCTAAATTATGGGTTTCTGCTACCAGAAAGATAGTAAGGTTAGGAAAGAAAACCCTTGAATATGAAGTTCCTAAAGTAGTTGTATGTTTTGATAGCCACTGTATCAAATTAAAATTTGCAGTAGGCGACATCCCTGTTGATTGCATACTAGGGAATGTCTTTTTAGCAGCTGTAGAACCCCACGGATCAGTAAGATTAAACAGAAATAAAGCGGGGTATTTCATTACTGTACCTACATCAGATGGCAATGGCAAAAGGATTGAATTGCCTTATGTTTCTAATCCAAGAGTTTCTACGATGGTACAGGCAATGCAGGAGCTCAAGAAAGCAAAAAACAAACTGACTGAACTCAAAGACTTGAAATGCACCATTCATGTTGAAGAACAATTGAGTTCGTCTGAAATTCAGAGAAAAATCTTTGAAATCAAAAAACAATTAGAAGAAGAATGCTGCTCAGAAGAGCCGAACACATTTTGGCATAGAAAGTAGCATTGTGTTGAGCTGCCTTACAAAGAATATTATACGGGCAAACCCTGCAAATCCAGAGCTATTCCAATGAGCAAGGAATACAGACAGCTCTGTGAAAAGGAGATCACTCAGCTTTTAGATAGAAAGTTGATCAGAGAATCTAGTAGTCCCTGGAACTGCTATGGTTTTTATGTAAATAAAAGATCTGAGCAAATAAGAGGAATTCCTAGACTTGTAATTAATTACAAACCTCTTAATTTTGTGTTAGCAGACGACACCTATCCTATCCCACACAAAGGAGATTTATTGGGAAGGATCTCAGGTGCAAAGATTTTTTCCAAATTTGATTTGAAATCTGGTTTCTGGCAAGTGGCTATCTCAGAAAAAGATAAATTCAAGACTGCATTCAGCATCCCTACTGGTCATTATGAATGGAATGTCATGCCATTCGGTCTGAAGCATGCACCATCAAAGTTTCAGAGAGTCATGGACTCTATTTTTAAGCCTTATACAGAATGGTTAGTTGTATATATAGATGACATTCTGATATTTTCAAAGAATTTGCAGGACCACTTCAGGCGTGTAAAATTTTTTATGAAGTTGGTCAAGAGGAATGGTCTGGTTCTCAGCAAAAAGAAGATGGAACTTTTCCAGACCAAGAGCAAGTTTCTTGGGTACACAATCCAGAACGGCCAAATTGCTTTACAGAACCATGCAATGGAGTTGGTAGATAAATTTCCAGATGTTATTCTGGACAAGATACAGTTGCAAAGATTCCTCGAATGTTTAAACTATGAGAGCAATTTTTATGAAGATTGTGCTGCTGACAGATCTCTGTTAAATCAGAGATTGAAAAAGAATCCAAAACCTTGGACCAGGGAACACACAGAAGCAGTGAGGAAGATAAAGGCCAAGGTAAGAAATCTCCCTATATTGTATGTTGCTGATGATGAATCTTTCAAGATTGTAGAATCAAACGCCAGTGATATAGGTTGGGGAGGTGTTTTAAAACAAAAACCAGATGAAAAGGATGGTAAAAACAAAGAACAAGTTGTGCAGTTTGCATCTGGAACATGGAGTAAGTCTGAAAAGAATTATTCCACTATTGAGAAAGAAGTTAAAGCTGCATGGAATTGTATAGATAAATTTTCATTACATCTGGTTAACAAAATTTTTCTGTTGAGAACTGATGCACAAGCTCTTGGCAAAGTCTTATCTAAGAATATCAAAAAACCAGGAGAAGCAAAGTTTGCACGGTGGCAGGCATTGTTTGCAAATTTTGATTTTAAGGTTGAGCATGTCAAGGGAATAGACAATTCCTTGCCAGATTTTCTTAGCAGAGAATTTATCCAGCACCAAGAACATCCAGATGATCAAGAGGACCAAGTAATGGTCATTGTGACAGAGTGGGACCAAGCCCATCAAAGAGAGATTTTGAGATCTATCCCTGATGATAAAGAATGGGCCACATATCGAGATGAGTGGAGACCAACTTGGCAGCGCCGCAACACTAAAGTCCTTGATGCAAACTTACAAAGCCACAATGATATACAGCATTTTGTACCTGAAAGACGAGTGTGCCCTAAAGGGAGCCGATGGATTCATGACAAACTGTACACTCATAGTATGAGGGCATCATGGGAAGCAGAAGAATCTTTGTCACAAGATTTTTGTGATATCATTGTTACATGCACTGGTGGGAGTGATAGACAGAGTTTATCACAAGTATCTGGTCATGAACCGGACAAGGGATCCCGCATGGACCTGGACTCGATTCAATCAATGGCCAAGTAATAACCCTGATTTTATTTTTCCTAACACAATCTATGATTTTGCAGGGTACAAAAGATTATGGTGGGACCTTATGAACAAAGATGGCCCAAATGAAACCCACTACACTAAAGTTAAGTTTGGAGCCATTGGATTAATGCAGTCATGCCGACAGACCCAGTGGTTCAGAGAATGGTGGAAGGACTATGGATTGAATTCAACAGCAATGGACCCAGTTGCATATGAGTCTTTCTTCCAAAATAAGTGTAATTGGTGTATTGAAGTAGGAAGATGTGAATGTTTTCATATGCCATTCCAGAAGGTTAGGATGCTCCATCAATTTGGAACAATCTACATGAGCGACGACCTAATTTTAGAGATGTATATGAAAACACATCATCAATGGTTAGTAATGACCAAAATTAAACACCAAATTACACTAAATAAACCTATGATTGTAAGACGGATCTATACCAAGGCATGGAATGATACCACTTTCTCAAAGTATAGATTTCCAGGAATAAAAATCTTGGATGATCCACCTGAAAGCAGTACAAGTGGTTCTCGTGGGCTCCACTGATCAAAAGTATCCACAATGTATTGTCTCCCAGTCACGGGATTACAGTGACCAGATTTTCTTGAGGGCTTTTCCCGGTTAAAAAGCATCCTCAGTGTACATAATCATGTTTGTTTCCTCATGGGCCTTGTACTTAAAGGTATCCAAAGTGTACTATACACACACCTTCACATGTATGAGTCCGAAGAAAGGAATCTCTGTGCGGATGTCACTTCGGTGTTACCCGAAAACAATGATTCCTCCTCCACGTCATAAGCATAGGACAATCCGAATTGATTGTTTGTCCCCCCTCTCTTCCTATAAAAAGAGGGTTAGGCTCATTCATTCGGCATTCGGAGTTAGTGAGTTTTAGAGTCGTTTTGGTTTGAGTCGGAGTCTGAGCTCTACCTGCTCTGCAACTGCGAGGTAATTCTCGATCTGCTTGCATCACGAAGATCAGAAGCCAAGTCTTAGACTCTGATCTGAGAAGCCTGTGCATCTATGTGCTCAGCACAGGTGAGAACCTAAAGTGGCCGGATCTTTAGGATCGAGTCTGTTTATTGTGTGTTCTGATATTTCTTAGACAGAGTCTGCAACCAGCCAAGAAGCCTCCAGTAAGCTATCTCATTTATTGAGAAGCCAAGTCTGGTAAATGCTGCTGCAGTCTATCTCTGATAAAGAAATTTCTGATAAAGAAAATTTTGAGCCCATAAATCTGATATAAAATCATATTTTTATCTGAATAAAAGTTTTCATTCCGCATTCTGAATACTTGTCACTCTGAGCATTAATATTGTCTGCTAAGGTAGTATTTGTCTCTCTCATATTCATTTGAGGATCTCCAGAGGTTCGCCAAACCACCGAGGGACGCCAAGGCCGTTGAAAGGCAAGGGAAGCCGTAAGTGAAGGCCGTTAGTTGCATGAACGTGGGAGTAGGTTCGTGTAAAAGAATCTGAGAGACAAAGACAAAGAAGAGACTTAGCAAGGCCAGTCAGCTTGCTAGTTGTTGTTGCAAGCTTCTGTTTGAAGCCCCTGCGTAAAATTGGTATCAGAGCCATAAATCTTTATTTGGCGCACAATTCAGCCTAGAATGAGGGCAATCAAACTTGCCAATTCAGCCTAGAATGAGGGCAATCAAATTTGGATTGTAGGATGAGGGCATCTGTTGCCACATACCCTGTAAAGTCGGCCCAAGATTAGTTCTCAAAATAGCAGAAAGTTACATCCTGATTAGGTTAAAAAAAAATGAGGGGGTAGGACATACAGTAAGGTCTGTTGAGACAAGCCGACATGCGGAAAATATCCACAAAGCTATTCAGATCAGTATGTTCTTGATGGCACAAACTCTTTATTGCATGCCTAGGAAGGCATGAGAATGAGCGATATGCCATAGACAATGAGAATCTGGCCATAGCATTTGCACTGATAGGTATACCTCTGGCTCTGAACCGAAAAAACAATGAAGCTTTCGCCGTTTTGCTATCAAATGCATATACAAGACTGTTGACAGTGAAATTATTGTCAGGGATATAGTCACTTCCGTCATTTCGAGAATGGGATAACGTTTCGACTATTGATAACGTTATTGCTGAGCAGGATAGTTTTCAAATATGTCAGTGCCAGGGTGTGGGTTATGGTATATATATGTGGGAATGGGCGTATGATAACACAAGAAAAACACAACCCTGTGATAACTTATGATAACACAAGAAAAACACAACCCTGTGATAACTTATGTGGGAATGGGCGTATTAACCCAGCTTTGTTATAAATTTGACACTAACAAAATTGATCAAGTGATCATTTTCTGGTTGAAAAGGGTGAACCAAGAGACCTGCAATTTTAGATCGATATGGATGATCATACATAACTAAGACTCTGCAGCTCCCTCTAGCAAATGTACATTGTACAGAAAATTACAACGTCAAATCAAATGGACCAAAAGAAAATATAGAAGGTACACCAAGGGCGGTAAAAAACGGGAGAACTGTCAAACAGAGCGCCGGGATTAGAAGCAGAGCACCTCTGCATCAAACAATAAAATTCTACAGCCAAAACCCAGAAAATAGCTTAACTACTCTATACAATCCACACATAATCCATAAAATCACAGAGCCACATGCCAACCAAAAATTGGCCCAAGATTCGACGTTTAATTCTCAAAATAGCCGAGTGTTGCATGTTGATTAGGAAAAACAGAGGGTAGGACATACAGTAAGGTCTGTTGTGACAAGCTGACATGTGGAAAATATCCACAAAGTTATCCAGATCAGTTTGTTCTTCGTCGTACAACCTCTTTATCGCATGCCTTGGAAGGCACAAGAATGAGCGCTATACCATAACAGTGAGAATCTGACCATAGCCTTTGCACTGATAGGTATACCTCTGGCTCTGAACCGAAAAAACAATTTAAGTTTTTGCTGACTGCCGTTTTGCTATCAAATTCATATGCAAAATTGATGACGGAGAAATCATTGGCAACGATATAGTCACTTCCGTCATTTCGAGAATAGCGTGTATCCCTGTTTCGTCTACTGATAACGTTATTGCTGGGCAGGATAGTTTTTCAAATATGTCAGCGCAAGGATGTGGGTTATGGTACATTTGGTTAAGTGTCAAAAAGACAAACACAACCCCATGATTAATTATGTGTGAATTGGCCTATCAGCCCAATTTTGTTATAAATTTGACTATAACAAAATTGAGCAAGTAGTAATTTTCTGGTTGAAAAGGGTGCACCAGGAGACCTGTAATTTTAGATCGACATGGATGGTCATATATCACAGAGACTGTGCAGCTCCCTCTAGCAAACGTACAGGGTACAGGAATCATTACATCGTCAAATGAAATGGACCAAAAGAAAATATGGAAGGTACCAGGGGCTGTAAAAGAAGGGAGAACTGTCAAACAGAGCGCTGAGATTAGAAGCAGAGCACCTCTGCATCAAAGAATAAAATCCTACACCCAAAACACAGAAAATGGCTCAATCACTCTATACAGTTTAATTTGTTAATCCACGCAAAATCCACAAAATCGTAGAGCCACATGCCCGCCAAAAATCGGCCCAACATTCGGCGTTTTATTCTCAAAATAGGCGAGCCTTACGTCTTGATTAGCAAAAAAGGAGAGGGTAGGACATATAGTAAGGTCTGTTGTGACAAGCTGACATGTGGAAGATATCCACAAACTTATTCAGATCCGTATGTTCTTCACCGCAAAAACTCTTTATTACATAAGAATGAATGTTATACCATAACAGTGAGAATCTGGCCGTCGCCGTTCCACTGATAGGTATACCTCTGGCTCTGAGCCGAAAAAACAATTAAGTTTTTGTTGACTGCCGTTTTGCTATCAAATTCATATGCAAGATTGTTGACATAGAAATCATAGCCAGGGATATAGTCATTTCCGTCATTTCAAGAATAGCGTGTATCCCTGTTTCGGCTACTGATAACGTTATTGCTGAGCAGGAAAGTTTTTCAGATATGTTAGTGCCAGGGTTTAACATTTTATGTTAGTGATATGGTGCACTGGGCTAACTTGTCAACAAGAAAAACACAACCCTATGATAAATTATGTGGGAATGGGCGTATCAGCCCAACTTTGCTATAACTTTGACTATAACAAAATTAAGCAAGTGGTAATTTTCTGGTTGAAAAGGGTGCACCAGGAGACTGCAATTTTAGATCGACATAGATGATCATATATCACAAAGACTGTGCAGCTCCCTCTCGCAAATGTACATGGTACAGGAATCATTACAACGTCAAATCAACTGGACCAAATAAAATATGGAAGGTACCAAGGGAAGGGAGAACTATCAAACAGAGCGCCAAGATTCGAAGCAGAGCACCTCTGCATCAAAGAATAAAATCCTACACCCAAAACCCAGAAAATATCTTAACTACTCCATGCAATTTAAATTGTAATTCAACAGATAATCCATAAATTCGTAGAAAATATTGAAACAATTAAAACCGAGACTTCACTGAAATTAGTCTAAAAGCCCAAATATAAATATAACCCTAACACCATATGGTATTTCAAGCATTTTACTAGTCTAGCTTAAATACGCTGCAGTACAGAGCATACTCAAATACAAGCAAATCTTGATGTTATATAAATATTGAGGATGAATACATTAGTTGATTCGAAAGACTTAATCTTAATAATGTGATTAATCTAAAAGATATTTATCTACATTATAGATCACAAAAATCTTAAATCTAACGCTATATAAATCCGTGAAAAATATTCCAAATACAAAACAAAACAAAACATACCTGGCAGCGGGCTCCAAAGAGGAGGAATCATGAACAATTAAAGGCATTCCCGTTCCATAAGCGCAGAAGAGCTTCTAGAGGCGATCTTTTACCATCAGATGGACTGGTCACCGAGAGTCACGACCTTAACAATTGGGAGCTTAGGGTTAATGAGGTGAATCCCTGAGCTCAACTGTTGTGTATTTTTCTTTGTTCCAAGAAATGCCAGGCATGTATTTTTTGTCCCAACAAAGCGAGGAAATGAGCTTTTTCAGGAAGCGATTTCCACTGAGCTTTTAAGGACTGGGTGGTTCGTAAAGCTGAAAGTGCCAGTTTCAGGGTTCCTCGATGAATGAGAGTCAAAACTGAATCTAATTTACAGGGAGCTGTTGGAGGAAACCAGTCCGGCAATGGCTAGATATCCGTTGAGGTCTCTCGTTTGAATTTTGAATTAGTCCATAAACTAAATGAAATGTCTGGCAAAGATTACATATATATAAATGACCCATGAGTTAACAAACTCTGTACTTGGAAATTGTTTTGCTTTTATGCTGTTATGGGATTTTTGCTTTCTTTTCCAAATCAAAATTTAAATGAGATAAAATCAATTTATGGTAAAAAAAATATTAATCAAATAAATTATTTTTTTTACAAATTTGGAAAAAAAAAAAAAAAAATTATTAATTAAAAAAGCTTACGTGGATTATGGAGTTGTGGATAAGTGTTATTAATGATGAAGAATCATGAGAGGTATTGGTCTATTATATTTCTAAAAGAAGGTAAGGAATTATTGGGTTAAAAAACAATAATAATAATAATTCAATTAAAGAATAATTAAGATATTTCAAGAAAGTGTTTTTTTAATTTTCAATTTTTTAAATGTTATAGGGGGCAAAAGTTTTAGGAATTCTTCAATACTTTTTTTTTTTGAAAGCTTAGGTAGATCCTTTCTATTTTCTATTAATTTAAAAGCCGGGCAACATAGATACAAAAATTAGACCTCAACCTGCCCAAAGGAAACTAGGTTTGTTGGCCATCTAAGTGCAATGTATGCCAACCAAAACATAAATAACCTTAATAACCTATACAGAGTTTGATGATAATTAATATCAAAGTCTGGTAATAATAGCATTTACAGAAAATAAAACTAGCCGCTAAAAAAAGAAGTATTGATATCTCTAATCATCTCCTGACTCCACTGGGGCAGGGTCTTTGGTACTAGAACCAGGGATTTCAACCTGTTGCAAAGCTTTTATATCCTTCTCCATTCCACTGAGTCTAGCATACTGATGTAGTTGATGGAGGTTGATTTCTTGAATATTTCTGTTTATGTCTGCCATGGTGGACCCTAACTTTGATTCACCTATCTCTTGAGTTGACATAATAGCTTTTTCCAGCAAACATTTTATCAACCAATAAGTTCGAATTGAGTGCTGGAACAGAGAAATACGCCCACGAGTATGCCCAGGATCTCCAATGACATTATGCAGATCTTTTAATGCCATCTCATCCTCTTCATCCATATTGTTTATGACTTATGTTTCCCATCCATAAATACGAGATTTAACAAAACAGGGAATTTCTTCTGTAAAGGTTCAAATTATCGGCTCCATGAGTTCTTTTGTTGACTTCCTACCTCTCTTTGCTAGCGGAGGAGAGATAGGTTGTTTGCCTTTATTTCCATTAGGCTTCCTACCTTTGGTTTTCTTCACCATCTTATCAGAAGCAATGAGAGGCACTCCTGACACCATCAACTGAGAAACAGTTCCACGACATATACATATCAGAAAACTGGAATGAAAAAAAGTTGGTAAGCAGACGGACATACCCTTCCCCTTAACCATTCTACTAGCAACACCAACAAACTTTATCGCAAGCAAAAGCATTAAGATGAAACAGAGAAACCCAGATGTACAACTCCATAGTACTGGAAGAACCCAAATATTCAACCCACAGACAACCCTCTTCGACTCAGAGCCCTCAACAACCCAAAGCCAAATCATTAAATTACTAGCATGTAACCAAGGCCAGAACGAAAAGCAAAGACAGTGAACCATGCCCAATTCCAAAATTTTACCAACCCATGAAACTGGTAAACCATTAGAAGAAAAGCAACAGAATGCCCTATTCAATGGCCTACTAAGATAAACAACGCTCGCAGTCTCAATAAAATGCGCGACAGTACCCGCCCAAACAGTCTTATAATTGTTCTTCATTCTCATCTTATAATTATCTTGCATTCTCACCAAATTCTGAATAGAGTCATAGGAAATTTCATCCAGGCTCCTAACAGAAGTAGAGTGAAGACAATCCAATGAACAAATTCCAATTCTTATAGAACTCCAACAACAACAACCATCTCAGAACTGAGCAAAACGTTTATACAAAAAGTCTAAAAACACCAGGATTATTATCTGCATGCGACGGAATTTTGATACCATCTTCATTTGCACAGCTAGGAGAGAAGATAATACATACCGAGTATCAACCCGCAAAGGCACCCAATGTCTTCGGCAATGGCTTCCCGGGGACGCGCAGGAGTAACCAACTTCACAGAAAAACCAAAATAATGAAAAACTTACCATACCGCAGCTATTAACTTTCCTCGGGACATTCCTCTGGCACTTTCCCCAAAGGTTGCCTGACAGCCTCGCTAGATTTACCAGTTTTTTACTGCATGTTGTAAAAGACATTTATTACATCAGATGGGAGCTATCATATCCATTCCCCCGTCGACCCACCTCTATCAAAATATGCATGCACATTTACACTAGTTAAAATAGAGAGAAGCTTATGATCTTTAATATTAAGGTTGATCACCTCTTTGTAGTGTCTTGATATTTGTTTTTGCATCACAATTTCTCCTTAAATTTAGATGCAATAATAGTTTCAATATTATTGTTATTATGTAGAGTTTCATTTGTCTCAATACCCCAATCATTTAGACTATACTTTTAATCTTTATGCAAACCTAATTTGAGCCAACTTGAGCCAATGATGGTTTTGATGAGATTTTGAAGCAACCTTCAAAAGCTTTGGCTTCCATGTCGTTTATCTTGTTCTTGTATATTGAGTATCTAGTCATAGCCATGCTCCCAATGGAATAAAGACTTATTTCTATGAGGAGATTAGGACAGGGCATGTTGCCTTTAATTTTTAGATTATAAGTGATAAACATTTTTGGATTTTCTCTATATGCACAATTCCATAAAGATACTACAACACCAAACTTCACAACCACATAAGATAAGATGGGTGGAGAAAACCTCAAGGAGCAGTTGCTTCTTATCTGAAATCCAAAGGTCCATTGATTTACAATTGTTTTTTAGTCCATAAAAAGCCTTCCACCCTCCATTTATCCTGTTCTAAATATTTTAGTCCTAGTTGAGCTACTAATAAAGATTGATTCTAAGATATTTGAATAAAGTGACTTCCTTCAAGTTGTTTTTGTCATACATAAAATTAGCATAAGTGATTTTTTGGATTTGATTATCGTAACCCTTGTTTTGTCTGTGTTGAAAATCATATATGTACTAGAGCAAAAATCCTTTAGAATCTTTAGTTGCTTGTTGAGATCATAGGAATTCATCACCATAAGAACAATATCATTAGTATAAAGAAGAAGGATGGGGATTATTCTAGCTAGAGATGTGTTGACACATCTCGCTTCTTCCAAGCAACCCCTTAACTTGTTGATGGATATTCCAAACTGGGCAGGAGGTAGGGGACAACCTTGCCTAACTCCTATTACAATTAATTTCTATTGACTAGCCCTTAATGTTCCTAAACTTGGTAATAGTGATATGGTAAAACCTTATTGCAACAACTCTCAACTCTAAAGGAGCTTTTAAGTCTTTTAATCTGATTGAGATGTTAGTGATGGACACAATGTCAAATGCTTTCTTGAAGTCAATGAAGCAACAAGAGAGATTGGTTTTATTATTGTGACACTCTTTTGTAATGATTCTAAGGGCAACAAGGTGTTCCATACTTGAATTATAACTCTTAAATCTAGCTTGGCCTTTAGCTCCCTTTTTGTGGCTTTATAGCCATAAGTTGTTTTCTTTTCTAGAATAATTCTATATAACTTAGCTAAAAGAATGTTAATAAAAATGGTCCTATAATTAAAGGGATTTGTTTTACTCGTGCTTTTAAAAATGGGAATAATGAGATTTTCAATGATCGAGGTTTGGGGAAACTTTATTTGACCACTAAATTTTAGAACTTGTGTATGTAAGGGATGAGGGAAGGCCCTCCAATTTTTAGGATTACTACTTTGTAGCCTTGAATGTTAATCCAGAATGGATCATTATAATAATTTTTCATATATATTGGTACTTCACAGGTGAAAATTTTGGAAGAATTTCTTGTAAAGCCAATTTTAGAGGTTGGTCCCAATTTCGTGTAGATTTATAGAACCACTTTGATTCATCAAATGGAACTTTTGAGGGTTGAAACTTTGTGAGCTTAGCTCCTAGCTCCTCAACGTTGTGCTAAACACCAAAATCTTTCTAATGGTGAAAAAAATAGCTCAATTTGAGTTCTTATGTAGAGGTTATGCCTCTTATAAGTTCACCTACCCTATTGACTATCATGATACCTGGTGGATACCACATGAATCCCCATTACTTACACATGTGGGGCTAGTCTCAAGTGAACTTTCAAGAAGACAATAGAGGATCAAAATCCGTAACACTAATTTAGGGTTAAGGCATGCACAAACTCTAACCCTAACCCTAGATGACTACTAGGCTATGTTAACTATTGAACCACTAGGAAAGGAAGGGATTCCATTCTTTTGGTAATTTTCTTGTTCCTGATCCTAATTGGGTCATTACATTTTTTTTCATCCATCTCTTTTCTCTTAGAGTGGAAAAAATGAAGGAATCAACCCACAAGACCCTTTTATGGCAGGACCTAGTTTGGAAAATTGGGCTCTGAAACCTTTCAGGAGTGTTTTGAGGCATCGAATGATGTTTTTGGGGGGTAAAAAATTGTTTATTTAGAAAAAAAAAAAATTATCTTCCCATTCTACAAACAAAGACCTTTCCAAAGACGCAAGAATCGCGTCAATCGGAGTTTGTATGCTAAAGTTATGCCACTCAAAAGTTAACCTCCTTTTTTTCACCACCATAGTTTGAGAGGATGCCACGTCAACCCCCATAATTCATGGAGAAGGGGCTAGCCATGTGATTATGATGAAGAAGTCTCTATCAGAGTCTATATTGTAACTCTGGTTAAGATTTGAGGCAGTCAAACCTAACCACTAGTATGTTATCGAGTTGTGTTAGAATCAAGTCACTAGGAGGAAAAGGGAATCATTTCTTTCAAGTGCACTTGCTCCATAATTGAGAAAAAATAGTGAAGAGGGATAGGATATAGAGCACACAAAGAGGATTTGTGCAGTAGGCCACTGGCCATACTTCTTTTTACTCACAGACATTTTTTATTCATCGAAAGAGAACAAAGCAGTCTCACCTTCCAACTTGGTTTTTCTTCCAAAAGGGTTTCCCAGGTCATATCTTGTGTCAAATGTGTTTGTGAGCTTTTATTTCGTTGTTCTCTATTTTCTGCATAATTTTAATTCGCATGCATACACTTTTAGTAGTAATCTACAAATATAAAAAGAAATAAAACTATAACAGTGTAGAATTTCAAATTCTAATTATAATTTTATCAAATTTGTTATGATGAATTGTTCAGTGCAATATCCATGGCAATTTATAGATTAGTTCCACAATTGTGTAGATCATCTCAGAATGGGATATTGAAGCATAACAAATGAGGTAGAATATTTTGTAGCAGCCATTGAAGCCGCAATGCCCATGGAAACTCCATAATGAGTGCCCCTTTCTTGTACTTGTGTTTCATAACTGAGAATAAGAGAGTAAAGCATATGCCTCACCTTCTAAATGGGTATTTTTCCATATTAGGTTTCCTATGTTATAACCTGTCTTCATTTATGTGAATGGTGTGTTCATTTGCTTGTTTTTTTTCGTTTTGCTTTCAATTATTTTCATAATTTTGAGTGTTACACTAACAATATTAAATTTTAGATTTAAGGTAATAGGTTATATAATAATATATTTCATAACATTGTAAGATTTGTTCTGGCGAACTATTCGAATAGAATATTTAGTTTAGTTTACAAACTACATGTCCTTAACATTCTTTTTTGCGAGTTGTTGAACCCCAAACTATATATCTTCTAGCGGAAAAAATTCTCTCTTTCTAAAAGGTGTTTGAATGTTATACACAACATTAGAGAAATTGTAACGTTGTTTATGGTAGGAATTTTATTCTCTCAAATAAATCATATTTTTCTTTAGTTTTAAGAATTAGACTTTTCTTTCAAATTTTCTTAAGATCTAACTTACGGAATTGTAAAAGCTTCTTTTACTTTCTATTTAAATATGGTACATTTTTTCCTTTTAATTTGTGTTTGCCTCATAGGGAATGATCAATTCATAATCACATTAACTTGACTCTATATAATTTGTAACCATTTTTTTAATAATGTTTTAAAATGTTTTGTAATATTTGTTTGTTAAATTTAGTATTTTGAAGATGAAACTTAAGTTTTTTGAATATTGATATTTGCAAATTCTATTTTATGTCTGGTTAAAAACAATTAAGTAACAATATTGTTTTGGACACGAATTTGTTAAAAAGGAATTAAATTCTAACATTAAATTAATAATTAAACTTTTATGTTGCCACCTAGTCTTGGTATAACTATTGTGTTTGTAATGTTAAATAAGTGAAATAATATGCATATGAATACATCATCGATTATAAATGCACTTCTCCATAAATTGTTTGATAATAAATAAATATTTATATGTCAAGCAAAATACATAATCTGAAATAAACTTATGCATGTCATAAGAAAAACATAATTAATATATCTAGACGTTAGAATAATAAACCTTCAAATACATATCTTCGTGAGATTTATTGATAAACATATATGCATGCCATATATGGAAGATCCACAATATATCCAAATATATATTGCTTTACACAACACATGAGATTCATAAATATTGCATGAAATATACTTATCATCATGAGATTTAGTCACTTTGTATTAGTTGCATATATATCAATCACATTTAGTATATGATATGAGTCGAAGGGACTCGTCCCCCTATTAACTTTTTAGTTTTTTTCATTAGTAAGCCTATACTTTTTTTTCCATGGAAAAAAAATCTTTATTCATATTAGAAAATGGACCGGCCCCCAAAGGGTTTTGCATTGCTCCTTGAGCTGTATAGTTTCAAAATCAGACTTTCATAATGAGCTGATTTACAATGAAGAACTTTACAAAAAATTGTTCAAAAACATCAAAAATATCAAATATAAGTTCTGTTGAAAACTATACCATGATTACTTCCTCTGCAGAGGAGGAAGCATATGTGATTATGAGACGACCAGGCTGAAGGATCAGAGCTTGTTTCGATAAGTGGTCTACTTCTTCATTTAATTCTCTATATACATGTTTGAAGGCAAGAGAGGAGAATTTGGAAAAGAAGTGTTGAATGGCTCTTAAGACTGCTTGTAAGTGAGGAGCCAGAATCTGAGAGCGCTGAGATGCCCAGTCCACTACTACTTTGGAGTCACCAAAACACTGCAACTCCATAATGCCTTTGTTATGAGCAACAAACAGAATAGCCCAAAGAGCTTCCAGTTCAACCTTATTGTTTAAACCCTGACCAGGTGTGAATTTGATCATAAAATTTCTTCCAGAGGGGAGGAAAAGGGTGGCTCCTGCACCAGCAAGAGGAGGAGATCCTTGGCTAGCACCATCAAAGAAGGCCCATGGAATGTCATGGTTGATGATAGGAGGCTGAATAGACCTTGATTTTTTATTTTTTTTAAGGGGTCTCTTTTGCTCCTTGGTCCACTGTATAATCATGGACGCTATCATATCTTCAGGGATAATATTTCCATTAAAAATTGCTGAGTTACGAGCCCACCATATCCCATAAGAGAATAAAGAGGGTAGCACAGCGTAGGAGCTTACCCCAGAGAGGCTCCACCATTGATATGAACGGGCAAGAAATTTCTCAGCAGCATCCAAACGAACATATGTGAAGGCAGAGGCAGATTGTTCCAGACCGACTCTGCATAAGAGCAAAAGAGGAAAAGGTGAGGACCAGTTTCAGAGCATGTTCCACATAGAGGACATCGACTAGGGCCTGCCCATCCACGTTTCTGTAAATTATCCCATGTTAGGAGCTTGTTTTTTAAAACCAGCCATAGCACAAGTTTGGCTTTTAAATTCCCAGGTGTCTTCCATATGATTTTCCACCATTCTTCTTTTTCTGTAGCAGAGTGTTCCTCCATATATGCCTTGTAACCTTGCTTTGTAGAATAAGATCCAGAAGTCAAATTTTTTTGTCTAGACTAGAGTTTCATTCGCCTCATGATCAAGATGTATGAATTTAGTCACCAGTAGATGAACATAAGAGGACCATTCCATAGAATCCTCTTCATTGAGTTGAAGAGAAGACGCAGATTTTCACCCTGAAGAACCCCATGCCTGAGGATAGGAGGAGGTTGCATCTGCAATGGTGTGGATCTGATTTGTGCTTAAAATATTGTGAAGCCTTTTCGAAATCTTAAAATAATTTCCTGCCCCAACCCATGGGTCCAAGCCGATCCGGGCTTGATCTCCTTTTCCAATATTCCACGCAGACCAATCACCTATCAAAGGAAAGGCTTGAACAAAGGCCTTCCAACAAATAGAGCCATTTTTATGTGATTTGGGTTGTAGACAGAACCATGATGAGACAGTAATGTCTGGAAAATATTTTGCACATAAAATTGGACTCCACAGGGAACCAAGATTCTCCGAAAGTCTCCATAAAGATTTAGCAGCGAAAGCTTGACAGAAGATAGGTAGATTTTTTATTCCCCATCCTCCAAGTTCCATGGGCAAAGCTAACGACGTCCATTTTGATAAGGGGATACCTTCATCCTTATGATAAGCAATCCATAAAAAGGAGAAACAAAGTTTCCTGATTTTATGAAGGATGTCTTTAGGGATGGTTGCAATGGAGGCCCAAAAAACTTAGATGCTTTGGAGGAAAGATTTAATGAGGACTAAGCGACCTCCTCTAGATAGGCATCTATTGGTCCAGAGATTTATGCGATTTTCAATTTTTTGGTAGAGCCATAGCCAGTCCTTGAAGCATTAAGAATTGGGCTTGAGGGAGAAACCCAAATATTTAAAACCATCTGACCAAGTAGAAAGAGGAAAGGGTAAAGAAGATCTGAGGTCAAATAGCAGAGGAATCGAGGAGATGTTATGGATAAGACAAGACTTTTCAAATTTAATCTGCATCCCTGTGGCCTTTTGATATAGATCCAGAATCTTGGAAAGGGAGGAGGCATTTTCTTTTGAAGCACTTCCAAAGAGGAGGATATTGTCGACAAAACGGATATGAGTCAAGAATTCACAACCAGCTATGTGAATTCCTTTGAATGAGCCAGAATCACAGGAATGTTTTACAAGACGACTTAAAGCTTCAACAATTAAGAGAAACAGAAAAGGGGACATAGGACATCCTTGACGCAGCCCTATGGAGGGATGGAAAAATTCTAAAGGAGCACCATTTATCAAAACAACAAAGGATGTTGATTGAATACATCCCATGACCCAATTGACAAATTCCACAGCCATCCCAATCTGAGTTAATAAGAGTCGGAGAAAGGTCCAATTGACCCTATCAAAAGCTTTTGATAAGTCCAGTTTGAGCGCAAAGGATTCCTTCTTGTTAAGATGAACAAAGTGTAATACTTCTTGAGCTAAAGACACAACATCATGAATTTGACGCTTATGTAGAAACCAAATTGTTCCTCCGAGATAATATTTTTGAGGATGGGCTTTAAGCGCTGAGAAATGATTTTTGAGATCATTTTATATATCAAATTGCAGCAAGAGATAGGACGGAAATCCCTAAAGTTTAAGGAAATTTGTTTCTTGGGTATGAGCACAATAAAGGTAGAATTTAAAGAGCTTAAGACCCTTCCAGAAGACTGGGACTCTCTTACAACTTTCAGCAGATCATCTTTCAGAAGATCATAAAAACCCAAGTAGAATTCTATTGCCATACCATCCGGTCCAGGACCTTTATCTTTTTTAAAAGATCGAAGGGTATTTTTGAGTCCTTCATCATCCACTTCTTTTGTAAGATCAACATTCATATCTTCTGAAATCAAGTTGGGGAAAAAATTGATAACTTGTAAGATTTCCTGAATTGGACAGCCTTTAGGAGTTGAGAAAGCATTTTTAAAATGTTGAACGCCATCACTTGCTTTTTATTTGAAGGAGCTTACTTTTATATTGCTTGAATTATTAATCTCATGAATAGTGTTCAGATCTCGTCTCTGAGATGCATATCGATGAAAGAACTTGGGGTTGTCGTCACCATCTTGAATCCATATCGCACGACTTTTTAGACGCCATAGATTTTCCTCTTTTAAAAGTAGATTGTTGGGGTTCCCATGTTTTGGCAAGGTTGGCAATACCAAAAGATGAGACAACATCAAACCACTTTCAAACCTCAGGATCTAGCCCTCCTGGGTCCAGAGAGGGATATCTCTATGATTGTTAAAGGTAATGTCTTTGAAGGTCAAAGTTTTAAGATATTAGGCTAGTTATAAGGCTCGGAGTTTGTTTGTTTGATTGTTGTTTGGTTGTCGGTTATCAGGAAAGAAGGGTTCAATATAAGACAAGGATGAGCAAAGAGGATACAGGCAGAGGTGAAGTATTCTAGGGAGCATCAAGGCCATTGAGAAATGGAGTCAGGAAAGGGTTTACTTGCTATTAAATGTGCAGGCTTTCAGTTGGGCTAGTCATCTAAAACATTGGATCTCAAAGATGATAGTGTGGTATGGAATGGTAAGGGAGGAGGAAACAATAAAGATTTAGAATACAAAGTTAAAGACCTGAGGTTAGAGAGAGACTTTGAACTCTCAATGCTTCGGCCTCCAGCTGGAGGGATCTTAGAAAGGTTCAATCAATTGAAAAGGATCCTAGTGAGATAGAAACAGAGTTCCCAATTCTTTCAATTAAATCCTAACAAGAACATCTAAGAATAGATTCATTTAATTCATACATCAGCTAGCAGGCAATAACATCCACTACACTGGTTAAATCAACTTAAATCAACTCTTAGATAACACATTTAGTAGAAAACATCGAAGGCAAGGAGAGTAGAAACATAGGGTACCTAACAAGGGTAAATCCAATGCCATATTTCTGATGCGAGCCAGTAGAAATGAAATGAAATGAAATAAAACACAGAGACAGAAAAACATCACCGCAGCTTTAGATCAGGATCCAAAGAAATGTGCTTGTCGTATTAAAGAGCAACACCAGTCAAGTACAACATTACCAATAGCATGGATATTTAGTCTGAAAACATCTTCCTCAGCCTATCATACAACTTTACACAGAGACTATGTCTCAAAAGAAACAACTTGTAATTCTCTTATAACTGACCAACAACCTTTACAATGAGTTTCTTCATGAATTTATAGCTCAAGTGGGGCAGAGAAGGTAGGTGGAAAACTAAATGCAGCATTAAACTCAGAAGAGAAAAATGGCCGAGGCCTCGTTCTGTTTTAAATTCTGAGCATTTATCTCTGGTACTCTTTGGATGGAAGAGTGGTCTTCGTCAGGCTTCTATTTACTCCAGGTATGTCTAAGGTGTACTTTGGCTGCAATACTCTGTAGTACTTTTGGTGAATAAAAAAAAGGCAAATAGATGACTTTGAGGTCTACCATGCTGCATAACAAATGCTTTGGTAGCATAGGACTGCTCCGTCAGGGTGGAAATCTTTACTTGGATTTAATGTAGACTGAAACAATAATGTGTACCATGTCCTTTCATGGAGAAAAACATTCTGCTGATGTAGAAAACCTAATATACATTAATTTATGCGCTCTGTACCCTCTGTGTGATCCATGATGTCTTCAATCTGGTACTTTGCCTCTAAACCGCTGAGTTAAGGCTCAAAGATCTCCATTTTCATGCCTTAAACTCTCTGCTGCTCCATTTCTGTCTCTGTCAGTGAAATCTGCGCTTTTAATGGCTCTGGGGAGGTTTTACAGAGTTCAAACCCTATTATTTTAATGCAATTCCTGTCATGCCTCCTTCCCAGGCTTTCTTCGTGATTTTGGCCTCTGAAAAATGGTCCTTTCTGCGTTTTTTACCGCTGTAATAAAGACTGTGTAATCATGGCAGCTTTCACCCTCTGATAGCCCTACAAAACACGAAAACATGTTAAGAAAACCACGCATGGAGGTGGTGGATGCAACGGGGATGACGAGAATGGCCATGCAAACTGGTGAGATGGCGGAAAAGTGTAGGATCATGGTGGAAAATGCAACTTAATAGTGGAACATGGTCTAGAGGATGTGGGTGGAGCACAGCAAATTTTAATGCAAACCTTTGAATTTTTACCTTTTGAATATACACAGAGAGACGGGCAAAATACGACAAAACTACGTGGAAAGGGTGACGTGGCGACACGGGGTTAATTGGAGGGTATGCATTTAATCTGGGTCGTTCGATCTCAGGAGTGGATCTACGGCTGGAAATGCGTCGGAGGCGATGGAAAGTGGGCCAGGGGTACGGTTGCCTTGGTTTAACTCCGCGCATCTTCGCAGAGCGATCACCGTTAGATTGAGAGCCCCAGATCGGATGGTTGATATGCATATCGCGCCAGGGCAAACGCCGAACTTTAACACGCGATGAAGGAGGGGGGGTGTGTTTTTCAAACAGTGCTCTGGACATGTGGCATTTGGTAAATGGAATCGCTGTGAAATGGGGAAATACCGCTCAACCCTCAAACGCGGTGCAATATAAACCAGTGATTTTGCACAGTACTCGGGCGTGGGGACCACCGGGGGGTGAAATACGAACCGTTGGATCGGCGGGTTGATTGGACGGTTGATAATGCGCCTGATACAGATATGCAATAAGTGCCTTCAGCCTTTTGCGCCTAGTTCTGGTGCAGGGTCACGTGGGGAAGTGGTTTGTGGGTTGGCGAAAAAGGGGCTAGGCCTTATTATATGGAAAAGTGGGTTTTTGGCCCATTTTTAGTGCGTTTCAAGGCCGGGAAAGGGTAACGATAGAGGGAAGAAAAGGGAAATTAGACCAAACAAAGGGTGAATGTAGGATTTAAGGGGATCTTGGGAGGATTTAGAGGGTAAACGGGGGACTTTGACAAAGGGGAAAAAAGGGTTAAAATGGGATATTTCTGCAGGGATACAAGGGGTGAATAAAGGCCTTTTTGAGCACAATTTTTATCATCAGTGAGGCTTATTGACTCAAGAACAGCAGAGGGAAACAAACAAAGGGCAGGGAATATGAAAGGGCTTCAAGGATGATGTGTTTTCAAGGGAAATGCATTCCTCGAAGGCTCATAAAACAAATTAGCCCCTTGCTTGCTTGTCAAGGATTTTACAGGGGCTAACACAGATCATGACTCTTGTTTTTTAGAGTTTTTAAGGTATCAAGATTTGAAGTAGAGAGACATCAATTGAGGTGAAAGTAAAGATTGGCTAGCTCAGCTTCAGTCTTTTTTAGAAGTTCAAGCTGACTTGATCGAAATTTATGAAACCAATCCTTCGACACCTTTTTAATTTTAGCCATGTTTGAGGCCCATTGTTTCATAAAAGGAATGGGAATTTCAGTGGAAAGATGCGTCCAAGAATTCATGATCAGAGACTTATACTCCTCCTCTAATAACCAAGCCTGATTGAATTTTAAGGGAGAGGGAGGTTTAACTTCGATAGCATCAATCGAGAGAATGATACGGAGATGATCGGATAAACCACCTATTTCGACCCAGGACTGAATTCTCAACTGTCCATCAAAAAAATCATCAGAAATAAGAAATATGTCCAGCCTTTTTGCAACAACATCATCTCCTTTTCGCTTATTCTGCCAAGTAGGGGAAATTTTGAGGGGCTTAACATCCACCAGCTTATGGGAATCAAACAGGGAAAGAAAGAAGGGGGCTAGCGGATCAACTCTAGCAGACTCCCCCCAGACTTCTTGATGAGAGAGGGTGAAATTAAGGTCTCCTCCCAAAATGAGAGGACAGGAAAGAGTTGGTTTAGAGGAAAGTAGGGAGGACCAGAAAGTCCTCTTATCAGAATAAGGACCATAAATATTGAATAAAGAAAAGGAAGACCTGGATTTTTGGTCAATGCAGGACGAAAAAATATAAGCCTGGTGGAAATATGAGGAAAGGACGAAAATGGAAGGGCAACAAGCTGTCACCAAACCTCCAGCCTATCCCACAGGGTCACTGAAAGCAAAATACCAGTCCTTTAGCCAGCTTGAAAGAAAATCCACAACACGAGAACCCGACAATTTAGTTTCTTGTAAGAGAATGGCGTCAAGAGATACGGTTTGAATTAACTGTTTGAGGGCTAACTTTGAAGGGGCACCCCCAATACCCCACAAATTCATAGAGAGAAGGATCATGGTAGACCCTTTGATGGGTCTTTCCTAGCTCCAAGGGCCCGTTGAATGGTTTTTTGTCGCCCTGCATTAATATCCATGGAGGCTTGAGATTGAGCTTTAGACAAGTGTGATTTGCGACCAAGAATAATTTTAGGTGTCGGGTCAGAGACCAGGCCACCTTTTACAGTGGAGTTATTATGAAGGGATGAGCAAGAACGCATCTTAGAAACATAGGAAGGAGAAGGGAGCATAGACGGGAAAGCACAGGAACCAGGAGGAGAAATTCTCCAAGGGGGAGAAGGAGGAAGGGGAGGAGGAGATAACAAAACAGAGGGAGCAGGGTCAGAAATAAGGGATTCAGAGGGGGAGGAGAGCCCATCTTCAATATCAACACATACAGGAAGAATCTCAGAGGAAAGAGGAGTGCTTGAACAAGAGGGCATACTTATGAAAGCAGGAGCATCAACATCAGGTTCCTGCTTCAACTGGTCCTTTTGAGGCTCCGAGAATTTAGAAATAGATGCTTTATCAGCAGAAATGGTAGCAACAGGTACCTTATGGACCTGATCCTTTAAAACCTCTGAGACTTCAAATTTGGTGTCTCTTACACAAATTCCAGAATTTGAGACAAAATCATTCACTTTTTTCCAAACTTTCTTATACCTGGGACGCGAGAGGTCAGGACGTGGGCACTGAGTGGTAAGGTGGCCAACTTGGCTACATAAAAAAAAATGGAACGACAATTTCCAATAATCGAGCTTCTGAAACCATGAGTTTTCATGCAATTTAAGGACAATTCCTTCGTATAAACCTTCACGCACGTCCAATTCGACTTGAATTTTTGCACACCTTCTGTCTAATTTTGAATCCAAATCTTCTTCAAGGGAAATGAAGGAGCCTTTATTATTTCCAATAGCCTCAAGTAGTGGACGTTGCCAGAAGAACTGAGGGAGGCCAGGCAAGATAACCCAGACTCTCTGTAGATGTTGGGGGGCATTATCAGCATTGAAGTGAACATCCCAGTGCTGAAGCACTAGGCCTGCTGGACCCCAATTCCAAAATCGATTCATTAGTTTCAATTTTTCATCTGCAGAGACAAGTATGAATAGGAGCCATTCGTGGGAGAGTTGGTGAAAAGATGGGGAGTAGCCTAGCAACAAGCTCCAATGTTATTTTATCCAAGCATGAATAGCTTCAGAAGATGCCATTTGACCGTAGAATCACCCCACCAATGCGTTGTCTAGGTAATCAAGAATCTCAGAAATGGTGATATCCTTGCCCACAATGAGATTAAAAAAACCAGGATTAGAACGAACACTCTTTCTGGCTTGCTTGATTTTGCGTCCGAAATCCAGAGGATCTTCACTGGGGCAAGAGGTATGATCACCGTTAGAAGGTACAGAGCCATCATCATGTAAAAGAGAGGAGTGCGATGGAGGATTATTATTCTAAGTGCCTTGGGATGTACAATGAGCCGAGGTTGCTCTGCGCATGAAGTCGAATTGTCCTGGGAGAACACACCCGACCTCCGGGCTATAAATAAGATCGACTTCTTCATTGCTCATAGTGATGTCAACAAAACAACAATCCAAATAGGAGAAGACACGCGTAAGATGACATAATGATGAAAAAGGGAAGGAAGGTGATGACAATAAAGGAGGAAGAATACGTGTAAACCCTAGAACCTAAGGCAAAATCTACCTATCCTCGCAGAAGAGAGGGAGATGGTCACATGCGTGACTGAAGGGACCCGAGGGCAGTAGAGGCCGAAAAAATTGACGAAGAAATCAGAGCTCCTCCCACGTCATATATATATATATATATATATATATATATATATATATATATATATATAGTCAATGCTATGCATTAGTAAGCCTATACTTGTATTACAAGAGTCTAAAAATTTACGTTGGCTTTAGTCTAGAGTTCAAGCATCAATCCACATTAATTTTAGTTTAATGTACAAGCATCAGTTTTAGGTATGCAAATTGTTGGTTTTCTTATACAAATTTTGCACAATCTATCTTTTACCATCACTAATTCTAATTAGATAACAATCATCTCATAGCACAAGTTTATTATTAGAGAGGTTTATGGTTTAGTTAGAGAGATAACTTGCAAATATACTTGTACTCTACTATTGTAAAAGTATATAAAAAACCATGTGTAAAATCATGGAAATAAATATTGTACATATAAAATTGTGATATAATTGTTTGGAATTTTATTTTTGTGCTTCATAATATCTCTTTTCTTTGTAAGTGTTGCAAAGTTGGGGTTAAAATTTTGAAAAAATAAGATAAAAAAATCTTATCTTATCTCTCTTTTAGTTCTTCAATTAGTTGCAAGGTAGTATTATTCACCTAAAAATCTTCCAAAAGTGTCATGTAAAAAGTTTAATGTGTATATATTTTATCCCATAATCATTGGACAAACCTATGCAAAATTTGTTTGTATTGTTTTTTATTAATTCCTCACATTCATGTTTGGATCGGATATAGTGATGCAAAGTCCATGCATCCTCGCATTCATGCAAGTTTTATGAAGGATTTTTAATGTATATTTTGTTTATAGGTTGTGTTATCCTTAAGAACAATTAGGTTGGTCTAGGAGTATCTTTTTGAGTTAGGTTAGGTTGTTAGGGTCAAATGAAGTTATGAAATTGATTAAATTTCATGTTTTGTATATAGTTTTAAAAGTTCTAAGTGGTCATTGGTCGTGTCATTAAGGCCTTGTCAAAGTAAAATTCAAAAAATATGAATGCATGTGTTAATAAAGTCAATTTTTGACACTTGGCACCTTTTTCCTAAGTCCGCAGCATTTTTTGTGTAAAACAACTTGTTCCGTAGTGAATCTTCCATACGAACTCAGGCTTTTCTGCTACCGGGTGAGGTGATCGATATGTTGTCATCATTTCAGTGGTCATAGCTCAGTTTGTCATCATGGTAGATAACTGCTATGAGTCATCATTTGTCATATTGAGTGCTCGGTAATCATCACACCTCCATCATTATGTTTTCCTTCCCATATTTCTTTCCTAATTTAGCCATACCTCGTTCGAACAACAACACTTACCTTTCCTCCTTGTAAGCTGCTTGATCTTGTGCCAGCAATATTCACTTTTATTTCTTATCCAGTTGTTGTCTTAAGTAGCTTTTACCTCTGTCAAACAAGCTACTTGTTGTCTTAGATAGTTTTTGCAGGTGTCAAAAGCTTGAAGTTGGTCAGCGATGTATTGGAGGGCATGGCTTCACATAAAAATCCCAACAAAGGAGGCTATGTAGTCAGATACGAGCCCATGGACATGAAACTGGTTGTGGAAGACCCAAGCATTGCACAGGCTTTCACAAATGCTAGTTGTATGAGATTTTGCCAAAAATTGCAGGGATACCATGCACAGTTGTCCAAGGATATTGTTGTCAACTTTGTTGGCATAGTTTCAAAGGTGGGCATCTTAAGTTTCATTGTTTCTCCTGATACCATTGCACAAGCAACTGAAATTCCGAGGTCTGGAGAAGAATGGTTCAAGGCAACCAAATTCAAGCTTCAGAACTGTGATGAATTTCTGAAGGAAGAGAATATAGGAGTTGACATGACCTCAAGCATACCCAGGAGTTATCTCAAAGAAAACTACTCAAAGTTGTTGATGGTAATCCAAAAATATTTTACTTGTGAAGGTAGATTTCACATGATCTACCAATATCATTTTAGACTCTTACTTCATTTCACAGGTAAGTAGCTTCTTGATCATCCATTCTTTATGTTCAGAAGTTTAGGTAAGATGGTTGACAAGGTACAAGCCAAGCCTGAAAGCAGTGATACATCCATATTTCATCATGGCTTAATAAAATTGTTAGTTATGGAAGTATTGAAGAAATTGAATAGGGATTGGGCTATTTTTCTTTTTTTGAGCAGATATGATGTAGATCTTCTTACTCTAAAAAATACACCCAAGTAAAATAATAACACTCCTAAGAAGGACCAAGAACCAATAGTTGAAGTAGAGGTTGAACCTGAGGTAGAGGTGTATCCTACAATAGAGCCCACAGAGGTAGAGATTGAGCAGTTGTAGGAGATAGTGGCACCTCAACAAACACCTACTAGCAGCAAGCTCAGAATTGATACAAGGGCTCATAGAAGAATCGCCATGAGTAAAATAGAAGGAAAAGGAAAACGTGAAGACATACTGCAAGCAATTGATATTGAAGAAACCCCTGCTGTAAATCCTGTAGAGGTTAAAGGAACAAAAATGAAGAAGAAGGTTCTTATCGCAAAGAAACTTGATTTTTCCAGTGAGGATTCAGGTTTTGTCTTTAAGCCTAGGAAACCATTCACTAGGTCACAACTCTCAAACGGAGGCAAGTCTGATAAGTTACATAAAGAGACAGAAAAGAAGAAGCAACCTATAAGGGAAGAGATCATAGAGTTATCCCTAGCTAAAGCAGAAACCATCAAGACAAAGAAAGGCAAAGAAAAGGTCCAACAAAATTCTGAAGTGGAGCTTCTAAAAGAACAACTTAAGGAATCCAAAGAAGAAGTTTTAGAAGCCAAGTTGGAGTTGGAGGATTTTTAACAAGAAATGAAGGAGCTCACAGATTTCAAGAAGGTACTCAACAAACAAATTGACGTTTATGATGAAGTGGCAGAAAGGTCAAGAAAGATGATGAGAACAACACTACCACTGCACAGGATGATGAAGCATAGCATGAGGAGAAACAGGTGGTTGTAGGCAAAGAGGAGAAAGCTGCAAAGCCATTTCAAAGAGTTAGAAATTCAAATGGAGATGGTGCAAACAAAACTGAAGAAAAAGGGTTTGAAAATGATAGTAGATGACCTTGTTGCTCCTTGAAATAGGGTAAGACATTTTTTGAGCCAATTTTGTCTTAGGATGCTCCATCTAATCAGTTAACATAGCTATGGACAGATTTGTGGAGAAAAAAAGTGAAAATGTCAAATTCTATAAAAGTCAAGCAAGTTCGTAGCGTACTCCAGGCTTAAAGCCGGGTTTTCGCTACGAACTCGCTGAAGGATATTTTGAGGTATAATTTCCAAAATATAACACGACAGGAGTGGTAAATAGCATGTATTTACCTCATTTTTCCTAATGAAGACCCTCCAATAAGCAGCAAAGTCAGAAAGGGTGCAAAAAATGCTAATTGGAAAACTCTACAAACACTGCACTATGGACTTGTCTTAAAATGCTCTGTTTTTACATTGAGGGGAAATTTTGATGTTTTTGTAGCACTTAGTGTTTTCTTGGGAGCAGATGAGTCAGTAGGAGAGGTTGAAGTGTATTAGTGAAGACACATGTTGATAAGGCCACTCGAAAAGAAGGTGACATGGCTGCTAGCCCACCATTTGCGCTACATCATCAAACACAATAGGACATCCTAAAATTATGAGCATCGAAACCTAGATTCTAGTATGGCAGTTCATCACTTGGTCATGGTCATTGCCACCTCAGGCAAAACTATTTGACTCGATAAGCATCATCATGTATGGGTTATTTAAAATTTGTTAATGAAGTTAATGGTGTTAGAGTCCTATTAGCTTTCAAACTCCTTCTAAATAGAATTATCTCTATATTCTCTCCATGTAATCAATTCCTTTTTGGAATAGATATCTTCAGCAATTTTGAGGGTCTAGCCCAAGTGAGAGACTTCATTTAAAAATGAGTTTAACCCTATAAATAAGGATATTTCAGAGTTAGAGAGGGTTGATTGATGTTATGACTTATGCTACTATTGTAATATTTTCTCTATTCAGTTAATATACAGATGCATAAAACCTTTTTCAGACTTGAGATTCTTTATGGGCTCTTATGTGTTTGTCTCATTTACCTTTTCAATGTCAATTCAGCTTACTTTATGCATAATCACTTGGAATTCATAGATAACTATGCTCCAACTTCCTTTATGCATCTTGTTTGCTTTCCAAGTTATTTTATATAAGTGTTCACATGCCTCAGCTTCCATGAAAGATGTTTTTATGTAATTGAGTTTTCATACTGAATCCATGCCCAATGGTAGCCATCTCACACCCTTCACCTACAAAAAAAATCCATCCAAAATACATATGAGAGTTAGAATCTTATTTTTTAAGATTCATTATTGAATATCATACATTTTCTTGAGATATCCCTCTCTGGTTGGAAGATCTAGCTTCCAACCCTAAGTGGTTTGAAACGATTACACTGAATTGACTGTTGAGTAGCCCAATTAGCCTCAGTTTGGTGATAACATTTTGGTGCATCTGTCGAGAGCCTGAAGCTACATTTTCCCAAAAATTTGTGCTCAAGAAAAAATACTGAATTCTTGAAGGTAGCAGGAGGTTAGATATATTCGAGGTTGCATTCTACCTTGTGACTCCACTGAGATTCTCAGCTTAAAGGTGGCTTCTAAGAAGATTCATACAAGGAGCAATCCATATCCTGGCCCACCTGAGATAGTTGACAATCCAAAAAGAATTCTCAGAGGTATTGAAAGCTCATCAAAATCAGTTAATCTATATCATTCAAGAGTTTCATCTTTTCCCTCTGAGGTTATTCGAAGTTTTGAAGATAAAAATTTTGAATAAAAAAAAGAAGAAGTTATTTTTAGATCTAAATATGAGAATGAATTGACTGAAATTATATTAGATCTACAAAGACTAGGAATTGATACATCATCTATTGTGTCAAAAGAAGAAAAAGAAGGGTTTTGGGAGACTGTCACATCAGAATTGTCACTGGAACAAGAGTCATTTGAAAAATTAAAAGAATTAGATCCTTTTGATTTCCTGTTAAGAAGGAGGTCTGGTGTCCCTTTTCCTGAGTGGAGTTCTTTTGTCTCTAAACTCCAAATTCCCACCTCAATATCTCCTAGCATCTCATCTTCATTCACAGTTTTTTCCCCTAGTCAAAATATAATTCTATCCACTGCTTTTTCAAGTAGTACAGTTACTTTCATTATGGCTGGAGTTCCTCCTCCTGCAGGTCCAGCTAGATATGCTCCTCTTGTCCTACCTGCCATACTTCATGACCTTCCAGAGGGGTATTCCACTAGAATTAAAACTTTTTGGAGTGAATAAGATATTACTATTGAGTAGGATGTTGACCAGTTTAATGATTTCATTAACCGAGAAGAGGTGGATGATGATGATGTGAAAATGAGGTTGTTTGCTCAGAGTTTCACAGGTGAGGTAAGAAAATGGTTTAAGCTTTAGCCCCATGGATTTTACATAATTGGGACCAATTAGAAGACAAAGTTTTGACAAAGTGGGGCAGTAAAGTGAACCATGTTCAAGCCTTAACTGAATATAATAGTTTGTAAAAAGCCATAGATGAATCAGTCCAAGATTTCTCTAAAAGATTCAATAAGGTTTACAATCCTATACCTGCTCACATTAAACCTCCTCCAGGAGCTGCTGAATTACATTATGTTGAAGCTTTTGACTATGATTTTTCCATTTCATTAAGGGAGAGAGAATCTGCTTCCTTGGCTGATATGCAAAATGATGTTGTTAAGGTTGAAGTAAATATGGTTGCAACCAAGAGGTCTAAAATGGGAATATCTAGATTAAAAGAAGAAGAGAAACCTTCCTTATATTCAATTGTAAAATTTTATACCATGATGAAAACCATGGAGAGGCTTATAGATAGGCTTGCTCTTGGTGCTAATCCTCTACCTGTTGCACAACAAGAAACCTAGATTAGGAACCCTCAATTTACGAGGCCTCAAAACCAGCATAGCCCAAGAGAAAATAGAAATCAACGTGATCAACATGTTAGACCTCCTTTCAACAAAATCTAGTGGATGAGGAAGAAACACAACCTGAATTTCAATAAGACATCATTCATTTTTTGGATGAAGATGTGTCAGGGATGTTCTTAACCAAAGAATAACACATTGAATCTAGTCATGACATAGGGGAATATGAAAAACAATCTGATTACTTGAAGGGCTATCAACATGATATCTTTGAGATGAAAAAACAATATAAATTAAGGAATAGAAATGTTCCTATTACAGGCAATAAAGGCCAGCCAAAGAAATATGCTCCAAAGCCAATTGAACAGAAGAAAGATGCACCACCCCATGATAAAGAAATTGAGAAAAACACCACCCGCTTTCAATCTAGAAAATGAGATTTCTAAGATCAAAATTGTTGTCCCTTTTGGTGAGATCATTAAGGTCACTGAGTATAGGAACCAAATTGTCAATATTCTTAACACTCAGCCCAGACCTTCAGACATTCTAAATCTGTAAGAAGACCATCCTACTATTTTCCTAGAACCAAGAGTGGAAGATGAGAAAAATGAAGAAGTTCCACCTTTCTATGTGAGTCTGAACATCCATGACATGACCTTGCATAATTCTATGTTAGATTCAGGGTCCTCCCACAACTTAATGCCTAAGGTGATCATGGAGAGAATGGGTTTAGACATAACCGGGCCTTACAAAGATTTGTTTTCCTTTGATTCCAAAAGAGTTCAGTGCATTGGTCTCATTAAGGATGTGGTTGTTGGTTTAGCTCAAGTGATCCATGTGGATATTGGTGGCCACCCACCTATTCCATTTGAAACGCCACCATCAATTCTTTCAATATTTTAGTTTCAGCACGACTTAATATTTTTAGCAGTTTTTCGGGTCCTGAACTTTCGGAACCGTTTTGAGGCCTTAAACGACGTTTTTTGGGAAAACCAAGAGCAACATGGATCCATGGATGGATGTTGCTCACAAAAAACGTTGTACTCCTCAGATATATCTTTCTAATGAGGTATGGTGCGCGTCAAACAGAGATTGTATGCCAAAGCTACGTCCCCGGGAAGTTGAAACACCAATTTACCCAAACGGGGCCCATAATTTTGGCGCTTCATCTCCTAGGATTAGGTTTTTCGATGTTTAGAGTTTTCCATTATTTCTCAATAATAAATAGGCCCTCGAGCCTCATTTCAACACAGTTCAGAGGTTGGTAACCGCCACATCTCTTCTCAGAGATAAGCTACCAACGCCCTAGCTAGTTTATTTCCATTATGTCTGTAAGCATATTTATGTTATTTGATATTAAACAAATGAAGTATTATTTCCGCTGCATCTTTGTGTTAATGTCTATTTCTATATTTTTTTGTGTTCCTGCATAAATCCAGATCAGTGGTATCGGAGCGGTCTTCTCTTTCTCTATTTTTCTTTGCATGTCCCCAACGCAGTCAGGGTATAAGGAGTTAGGGCTCGATCTAGTTGAACACTTGCAAGATCAGCCTCGCAAACCCCGACGACCTCCCATGGCAGAAGAAAAGAAAGATGAGGGAGCAAGAGATCCTATCAAAATATTGCTCGAGGAGGCCCTTGAGAAACAAAGGAATGCAATGATGGATAACTTTTCTTAGATCCTTCAACGACTTCCCACCTACGGCGCATCTGCATCCAACAACCACCCTAGAGGCGCCACTCCCTTCAAGGTACAGGTAAAATTTAACATTCATGTATTTGAAGGCCAGATAGATGCAGGCACCATAGATAGATGGTTGAATTTTCTACAAGGGTATTTCTCAGTACATGATTTCTCCGACCGAGAAAAGATTATTTTTGCACTCCTCAAAGCCACCCACCATGTCAAGGATTGGTGGGAAACCTACTGTGAGAAAAAGAACGACGAGGGACCCTCTTTGTTCTCAGCCGCACCCACTTGGAATTCGTTCTGAGATGGCATCAAGGAACAATATTATCTTATGGGGAGCTATGAGGACAAGTACATCCAGTGGACCACGCTGCCACAGCAAAGGGATCGAGATGTGCACGAACTGACAAATTTGTTCCATACCTTGCGCACAAAGTTGGGTATTAAATATTCAGAGAGACATTTGGTTCTCAAGTAACACAGTTGTATGCACATATACATTCACTAGGAAATGGAGTTCCTCGACATTACATCACTTGGCATGGCATATCACTATGCCGCCAAGATCGAACAGAAATTTAAGCAGAAGAAGCGAGACTTTGGATCCACGAATCCAAGACAGGGAAAGGCGTCCCCGAACCACAGAACAAGGGGCAAGGCCAAAGTGGGGCGACTCATAACAACACCACAAATCCAAATAAGGATACGGGGAAGTGTTGTGAATTTCATAACATCCCCACTCACAACACAAATGAGTGTCGGGCCAAACAGTCGTTGGTTGTCAAACTAAAGGCACCTAAATCATATGTATGTTTTGATCCTGAGTCAGAACCAGACAAAGGCAATGACAAAGGGAAACAGATCATTGATGTGGATCCCAGTGCCATTGTTTCCACAACCAAGCTCCACGGGGAGGATCCCGAGGATCCAGAGGAAGGGGAGCACCTCTTCCATTCACAGATGTGGGTGAAGGGTTCTCCACTACAATTCCTTGTCAATAGCGGAAGCCAAAAGAATCTCATTTCAACAGAGGTCGTGAAGTGGCTCTGCTTACCAACCATGGCACACCCGCATCCATATACCATTGGGTGGTTTCACGAAGGAAGATATCTCTACGTCCGCCAACAATGTCGCCTTTCGTACAACATCAACCCATTCACGGATGAGGTACTTTGTGATGTTGCTCCTCTTGATGTGTCTGATGTATTATTGGGCCAACCATACTTGTGGAGGAGACATGGTGTGTATGATTCTAGGCCTCGTGTTGTTATTATTACTTTGGGAAATAACTTGTACAGGATACCGGAGGTAGTACCGCCTCCTGTCATCTCTTTGACTACTGCAAAACAATGTAGTAAGATTGTTTCCCAAACCAGGAAATTTATTTTCCTTACAACTCGCTCACAGGGAAAGAAGAATATTTTGGCCACAACCTTGAAACACGGCTCTCATGCACGGTTGTAGCATATGGACAAAGTCATGGAGGAATATGAGGACATTTTATCCTCACTCACAGAGGTTCCTCTACACTGTTAGGATAAGCTCTCCATTGATCTGACCCTCGACGCACCGCCGCCTGATGTTGCCATAGCTCATGCAACTACACAGATAGAATCCATACATGTACTATCTGAGGCTGATAAAGAAACCAAATTTACTGAACGCGTCCAGCATGTCCGCCCGCAGGTCTATGACATCTTCGACAAATCTAATACTTAGTTCAACAGAATTTGCCTCATGTCATGGAGGATCTCAATGTAATGGGGAACATTGCTTCCTAAGGGGGGAAGAATGATCTAGGTGGATATCGTTGACCACCCACCTATTCCATTTGAAATGCCACCATTAGTTCTTTCATTTTTTCAGTTTCAGCACAACTTACTATTTTTAGCAGTTTTTCGGGTCCTAAACTTCCAGAGCCGTTTTGAGGCCCTAAATGACGTTTTTGGGAAAACCGAGAGAAACATGGGTCCATGGACTAATTTTTCTCACACCAAAATTTATACTCCTCGGATAGATATTTCTAATGAGGTATGGTGCACGTCAAATGGAGATTGTATGCCAAAGTTACGCCCCTGGGAAGTTGAAACACCAATTTACCCAAACGGGGCCCATAGTTTTAGTGCTTCATCTCCTAGGGTTAGGTTTTTGGATGTTTAGAGTTTTCCATTATTTCTCAATAATAAATAGGCCCTCGAGCCTCATTTTAACATAGTTTAGAGGTCGATATACGCCACATCTCTTCTCAGAGATAAGCTACCAGCGCCCTAGCTAGTTTATTTCCATTATGTCTGTAAGCATATTTCTGTTATTTGATATTAATGAAATGAAGTATTATTTCTGCTGCATCTTTGTGTTTATGTCTATTTCTGTATTTTATTGCATTCCTGCATAAATCCAGATCATCAAGTGCCTACTAAGACAGTGTTAATGGATATATTTGTAGTTGACATTCCTCCAAAATTTGGCATGCTTCTATCTAGATCTTGCGCTGCTAAAATGAAAGGAACTATGAAGATGGACATGACTTATGCCACTATTCCAGTTTTTTTTTAGCAAAGTAGGTTGTATAGAGAATCTAGGATTGCCTATATGGTTAGTAGAAAAGATAAGCCACAAAATTTTCCAATTTATGGAGTAAAGACTGAATTGGGATCTTCCATTTTGTTCAATGAGGTCATTAATGAGACAGAAAATCGGAAAATTAAGGAGGAAAATGAAGAAGGTTGGTGGCATTTTCACTTTGATGGTGTTGATGGAAGAGAAGGAGTTGGTGCAGGTATGTGGATTACTAGCCCTCGCAAGGAGAGTAAGTTCTACTCTTACAAATAGAACTTTGATTGTACAAACAACATGGCTGAATATGAGGCTTTTTTTTTGGGTCTAGAAGCTTTGAAAGTTTTAGACGCAAATAAAATATCAATGTGTGGTGATTCCGAAATAGTGATCAAGCAAGTAGAAGGGTCTTATCAAACTAAGGATGTCATAATGAGAGCTTATAGAAATTTGATCCTTTATTTGCTTGAAAATTTCCAAGAACATAGTTTCACCATAAAGCTAGAAACCAGAATTCTATAGCTGATTCTTTTGTTGTTTCAACCAGCTTGTTTATCATCCCTACTCAATCCAGGAAGAGTTATGAAGTTGAGGTCAGACATAGACCAGTTATCCTTGATAATATTATCAATTGCCAAGTTTTTTATAGTGATCAGTAGGTCAGAAATTTCCTTGAGCTGAAAGAAGAATTTGAAAAAATTCAAGTAGATCAATAGAACATGTTTGCTGAAACTAAAGCCAATCCGGAGGTCCTCCAGCTGAAGAATAATTTCATTCCTAAAGGCTTAATCCCCCTTTAGAAGTTGTTTAATCAGAATGATGTGTTTAAGTATCCAAAGATGAAGGTTGATGATGAAGAGGTTGAAAGTTGTAACCTTGGCACCACAGAAATTCCCAAGATGATAAAGTTGTCCAATTTTTTTCTTCAAAGGTGAGATAAGGGTATGTGGATATGATTAAAATGTAAATTAATGTTTTTGCATGGAGTTATGCAGACTTAAAGAGGTATGATCCTAGCATTATTCAACATACCATACCAATCAAAGAAAATGAAAAGCCTTTTAAACATAAATTAAGGAGAATCAATCTGTTGCTCATGCCACTGATTGAAAAAGAAATTAAGAAGTTTTTTGATGCAAAAATCATTGTTCCATTGAGATTTTTTAAGTGGCTTGCTAATTTGGTACCTGTAAGGAAGAAGAATAGTGAGATTAGGATATGCAATGATTTCGGAAATTTGAATAAGACATCTCTTAAAGACAATTATCCTCTTCCAAAGACGGATCAAATTTTGCAAAACATTATTGGTTCCCAAAGGATGTTTTTGCTTGATGGTTTTTCAGGTTATAATCAGATACTAGTGCATCTAGATGACCAAGAGAAAATTGCCTTCACTACGCCATGGGGGACATTTATGTATGCCAAAATGCCTTTTGGTCTCATGAATGCAGGGGTGACTTTCCAAAGGGCGATGGACATTACATTTGCTGAAGAAAAGGAAAGGTCAGTGGTGGCTTACTTAGATGATATCATTGTGTTTTAAAAGAGGGAGGAAGAGCACCTTAAGCACTTGGAGAAAATTCTGCAAAATTTCAGAAAATTTGGTATTACTCTCAATCATAATAAAAACGTTTTTTGCTTTGACTACTAGAAATTTATTGGGACACATTATATCAAAGGAAGGAATAAGGATTGATCTAAGTAGGGTCGCTGGCATACAAAAGATAGAATTTCCGAGAAACAGAAAATAAATTCAATCCTTTCTAGGTAAGGTCAATTTTATTAGGAGATTCATTCCTAATTTTGCAGAAATCGTCAAGCATATTACTAAAATGCTTAGAAAGGACTATGATATTAAATGGAAAGTAGAGGCAAAAAAATATTTTGAAGAGATCAAGAGGGCCATTACCCAAGCCCGGGTGCTCATAAGTCATAATTTTCCTAAGTATTTTCTGGTTTTTACTTTCGTTTCTAAGCATACAATTGTTGGAGTGTTATTACAGAAGAGGCAGCAAGGTAGTAAGCAGCCTATTTCTTTCTTCAGTAGAACACTTGCAAACTATGAACTGAAGTACAATATCATGCATAAACAAGCATATGCTTTAGTGAAAACACTTAAATATTTCAGAATTTATATTCTTCATTCTCACATTGTGGATTTTGTGCCTAACATTGTGGTGAAAGACATACTGACTCGAGCTGATCCTAATGGCAAAAGAGGTAAGTGGATTTCCACTTCGCTGGAAATCACTTTGTTGGAATATGATATGGATATTAAGCCTACCAATTTGGTAAAAGGTCAAGGGTTGGCAAAACTGATGGCACAATCAAATTTTGATTGTCTATATATGAATTTCATTGCAGAATTTTCAGAAGCGGTTGAAGAAGAGGAATTGATCCCTATAGAGGAAAAAATCATTATGTCTGAGTGGTATAGGGATGTAATTTTTGTCTTGCAGCATCACAAAGCTCCTCCTCAATTAACTAAGTCCAAATCCATATTTGTAAATCTGAAGTCTCTAAGCTATTGTATTTTGAACAAGAATTTATTTGGAGGGATACTAGTGGTGTTATCTTAAACTACTTGTTAGAAGAAGAGGTTGAGAAGGTAATTGATGAACTTATAAGGGATATTGTGGAGGACACCATTATTGAAAGGCTACAACAAATAATATACTCAGAGCTGGATACGGCCTTCTATGTTCAAATACATCTACAAAAATTTATGCCTGTCATGAATGCCAAATTTTTTATGGGAAAAAGAAGTTGATGCCTTTACCTCTGAAACCCATATATTTTGAAGCTCCTTTCCAGCAAAGGCGATTAGATTTCATTGGAGATATACACCCTGCATCCTCAGGCCAACATCGTTGGATTTTGACAGCCACTGATTACTTCACCAAGTGGATTGAAGTTGTCCCTACAAGGCAAGCTACAGACTCGGTCATCATCCAATTTCTAGAAAACAATATTCTGTCAAGGTTTAGCTGTCCCATGAAGATTATTACAGACAATACTCAAGCTTTCAAGTCTAAAAAATTGATTAGTTTTTCCATCAATATCATATTACTCTTGGTCATTCCACAACATATTACCCTTAAGGTAATGGCTTAGCTGAATCATCAAATAAAATCATAGTCAGGATCATTAAGAAGGTTTTGCAAGAAAACAAAATTTTATGGCATCTGAAGTTAAAGTTTGCTTTCTGGGCTGACAGAATTTGTACTAAGAGGTCTATAGGTACATCTCCTTAAGATTTGGTATATGGAACCGAAGCAATTTTCCCAACTTCCCTTGGAGTTCCAGTAATGAAGTTGCTGCAAGAGTTGGAAGAAGAACCAAATTCCATCCAAAGGAGGATAAATAAGCCCATTTCTCTGCAAGAAAAAGAGAGGAAGTGTACACTAATCATCAGCGGTCACAAAATAGAGTCAAAAAGACTTTTGACAAGAAGACAAAAGAGGAAAACTTCAAGGTTCAAGGTGTGGTTTTGAAATGGGAAACTAGGATTAAAGATAAAGAGTAGCATGGAAAATATGAGAATATATGGAAAGGACCTTTTATGATAGCAACATATCATGGGAAAAACACATTCTTACTCCAAGAAATGAATGGGAAGTTGTGTGGAGGAGGACTTGTCAATGGTAGGTTTCTAAAACACTACTCTTCTTAATTCATCTCGCTGAAAGACACATCACTATACATATTCCATTCTCTGTTATGTTATTTTCAAATAAAGGTGATTTTATCATCAAGATTGAGCCTGAGGAGAAGGCCATAAGAGCTTGAAGAGGATTTCATCAAATACAGAATTTTCAATTTTTTCAACTAAGGCACTGGAGCTGCTAGTTCTTTGTTGCACCACAGGGGCGTAACATCCCCAGTGGAGCCACTGTTATCCTTAATAACAATTAGGTTGGTTAAGGAGTGTCTTTTTTAGTTAGTTTAGGTTGTTAGGGTCAAAATAAAGTTATGAAATTGATTAAATTTCATGTTTTGTATACAATTTTAAAAGGTCTAAGTGGTCATTGGTCATGTGATTAAGGTCTTGTCAAAGTAAAATTCAAAAATATGAATGCATGGGATAATAGAGTCACTTTTTTACACTTGGCACCTTTTTCCTAAGTCCGCAATGTCTTCTTTGTAAAACAACTTGTTTTCACTACAGACTCACCTGACAGTTCCATAGCGAATCTGCCATCCCACTATCTGAAATCGCTACGAACTTGGGTTTTTATGGTAACGGTGAGGTGATCGATATGATGTCATCATTTCAGTGGTCAGAGCTTAGTTTTTCATCATGGTACATACTATTATGAGTCATCATTTGTCATATTGCATGCTCGGTAATCATTACATATCCATCATTCTGTTTTCCCTCCCATCTTTCTTTCCTAATTTAGCCTTGCCTAATTCAAACAACAACACTTACCTTTCATCCTTGTAAGTTGCTTGATCTTGTGCTAGCACTCTTCACTTTTATTTCTTGTCTAGTTGTAGTCTTAGGTTAGCTCTTACCTTTGTCAAACAAGTTGCTTGTTGTCCTATATAGTTTGTGCAGGTGTCAAAAGCTTGAATTTGGTCAGTGTTGTACTGGAGGGTATGGCTTCACATCAAAAGCCCAACAAAGGAGGCTCTATATTCAGATACAAGCCCATGGACATGAAGTTGGTTGTGGAAGACTGAAGCTTTGCACAGGTTTTCACAAATGTTGGTTGTATGCGATTTTGCCAAAAATTGCAAGGACACCATGCACAGGTGTCCAAGGATTTTGTTGTCAACTTTGTTGCCACAACTTCAAATGTGGGCATCTTAAGTTACAATGTTTCTCCTGATACCATTGCACAAGCAACTACAATTCCGAGGTCTGGAGAAGAATGGTTCAAGGCAACCAAATTCAAGCTTCAGAACTATGATGAATTTCTAAAGCATAAGCATATAAGAGTTGGCATGAACTTAGGCATACCCAAGAGTTGCCTCAAGGAAAACTACTCAAACCTTTTGATGGTAATCCAAAAATATTTTACTTGTGAAGGTAGATTTCACATGATCTACCAATATTATTTCAGACTCTTACTTCATTTCACAAGTAAATAGCTTCTTGATCTTCCATTCTTTTTGTTAAGAAGTTTAGCCAAGATGGTTGACAAGGACGTACAAGCCAAGCCTGAGAGCAGTGCTACATCCATATTTCATCATGGCTTAATAAAATTGTTAGTTATGGAAGAATTGAAGGAATTGAATAGGGATTGGGATACTTTCCTATTTTTGAGTGGCTATGATGTAGATGTTATTACTCCAAGAAAGACACCTAAGTCAAAGACAAACACTCCCGAGAAGGACAAAGAAAAAATAGCTGAAGCAAAGGTTGAACTTGAGGTAGAGGTGCAACCTATATTAGAGCCCATGGAGGTAGAGATTGAATAGTTGCAGGAGATAGTGGCACCTCAGCAAACACCTACTAGCAGTAAGCTCCAAATTGATACAAGGGCTCATAGAAGAATCACCAGGAGTCAAACAGAAGGAAAAGGCAAACTTGAAGACATATTGCAAAAAATTGATATTGAAGAAACCCCTGTTGTAAATCTTGTAGAGGTTTAAGGAACAAAAATGAAAAAGAAGGTTCTTACTGCAGAGAAACTTGATTTTTCTAGTGAGGATTCAAGTTTTGTCTTTAAGCCTAGGAAACCATTCACTAGGTCACAACCCTCAAAGGGAGGCAAGTCTGATAAGTTGCATAATGAGACAGAAAAGAAGAAGCAACCCATAAGGGAAGAGTTCATAGAGCTATCCCCAGTTGAAGCAGAAATCATCAAGACAAAGAAAGGCAAAGAAAATGTCCAAGAAAAGTTTGAAGTGGAGCTTCTAAAATAACAACTTAAGGAAGCCAGAGAATAAGTTTTAGAAGCAAAGCTGGAGTTGGAGGATTTTAAACAAGAAAGGAATTAGCTCACAGATTTCAAGAAAGAAGTCAGAAAAAAATTGATTTTTATGATGAATTGGCAGAAAGGTCAAGGAAGATGCTGAGAAGAACACTACCACTACACAGGATGATGAAGAATACCATGAGGAGAAACAAGTGGTTGCAGGTAGAGAGAAGAAAGTTGCAAAACCAAGTCAAAGAGTTAGAAATTCAAATGGAGATGGTGCAAACATAACTAAATAAAAAGGGTTTGAAAATGATAGTTGTGGGTGACCCTGTTGCTCCTTGAAAGAGGGTAAGACATTTTTTGAGCCAATTTTGTCTTAGGATTCTCCATCTAATCAATTAATATAGCTATGGATAGGTTTTTGTAGAAAAATAAAAAATAAATATATAAATAGAAAGTGAAAATGTCAAATTCTGTAAAATTCAGGCAATTTCGTAGCGTACTCCAGGCTTAAAGCCGAGTTTTCGCTATGAACTCGTTGAAGGATATTTTGAGGTATAATTTCCAAAATATAACATGAAAGGAGTGGGAAACAACATATATTTACCTCATTTTTCCTAATGAAGACCCTCCAATAATCAACAAAGTTAGAAAGGGTGCAGAAAGTGCTAAATGAAAAATGCTACAAACACTACACTACGGACTTGCCTTAAAATGCTCTATTTTTCAAACAAGGTGAATTTTTGATGTTTTTGTAGCACTTAGTGTTTTCTTGGGAGAAAATGAGTCATTAGGAGAGGTTGAAGTGTGTCAGTGAAGACACATGTTGATAAGGCCACTCAGCAAGAAGGTGACATGGCTACTAGCTCACCATTTTTGCCACATCATCAAACACAACGACACATCCTAAAATTTCGAGCATCAGAACCTAGATTCTAGTATGGCAGTTCATCACTTAGTCATGGTCATTGCCACTTGAGGCAAAGCTATTTGACTCGATAAGCATCATCATGTATGGGTTATTTAAAGGTTGTTAATGAAGTTAATGGTGTTAGATTCCCATTAGGTTTCAAACTCCTTCTAAACATAATTATCTCTATATTCTCTCCATGTAATCAATTCCTTTTTGGATTAGATATCTTCAGCAGTTTCGAGGGTCTAGCCGAGGTGGCAGACTTCATGTAAAAAGGAGTTTAACTCTATAAATAGGGATATTTCAGAGTTAGAGAGGGTTGATCGATGTTATGAATTATGCTACTATTGTAATATTTTCTTTGTTCAGTTAATATATAGGTGCAGAAAACCTTTTTCAGACCTGAGATTCTTTAACGGCTCTTATGTGTTTGTCGCATTTAATTTATGCATAATCACTTGGAATTCATAGATAATTATGCTCCAACTTCCTTTATGCATCTTGTTTGTTTTCCAAGTTATTTTATATAAGAGTTCACATGCCTCAGCTCCCATGAAAGATGTTTTTATGTGATTGAGTTTTCATACTGACTCCATATCCTTCACCTGCAAAAAAACCATCCAAAATACATATGAGAGTTAGCCATCTTATTTTTTAAGCTTCATTATAGAATATTATACATTTTCTTTAGAGAGCTCTCTCTGGTTGGAAGGGCTAACTTCCAACCCTAAGTGGTTTGAAGATAAGATCATTGTGTTATTCACATGCCAAACATATAAGTGAGCTTAGAAAATACATTGAATTAGGGGTTTTGTAATACACGCTTTGGTTGAAACATAAAAGTGTTATGGAAAAGCACATAGTTCTGTTAATAGCAAAAACAAGAGGCAAAAATATTACCATATTTTTATCATAAATTATATAAAAGCAATAAATAATTAATTGTCACTATATAGTTTTTCCCTTTCTTTTTTAATTTTTTTAATATTTAAATTTAGGTATTTACAATTATCATTATATTCTATTGATTTTTTGTTTTCATAAATTCTTTAAAATTTGGTTGCATTTAATTCCCAAAAAAAAATAGTGTGCAATATAAGCTTAGAAACATAAGAAAAATATTTTAAATCAAGTTTGAGCAGTGGGAAAAAATGAATTCCCCAAATTATCAAGGGTTTTCAATTAGGGTTTTTATATACAGACATACATGGCTAGTTTCATGGGAGGGTATCGAATCCCTCCTTCAGTCAAATTGTCTTAAGAATTGGGTTCATAGGAATGCTAGATCGCTTGGAAATTCCTTCCAAACTGCTCATCATTCACGTCCTTTCAAAGCTCAACTGAAGGTAATGTAGATTATGGTCACTCAAAGAAACCACAAATTGGAGCATTCTAGCAAAATGAAATTCAAGGGCGTTGCCTACCAAGACCAATGCAAGATCCAAAGTATGAGGTTAGGTCTAACAAGATTGCAGAATACGTTCAATATATCTACGATCGTGATCTAATTTGCATGTTCATCAAATTATAACCCTCTAAAAATACCCTAATCAATTGGATCCAAAATATATGGAATCTCAAGGAACAAATAGATCAGGAGGTAGGAGTAAAAGGGTTCTTCACAATAATTTTTTCCAGCTTTGAAGATAGAATGAGGGTTTATGAATGAGGATCATACCTTTTTAATAATGTTGGGCTCTTCATGCAATTTTGGAATGAGTGGTACAGTTTAGAGAAGGAATACTTGATTGTTACCGTAGTATTTGTTTGGATTTTTTCTCTTTCAAAGGAATATTGGGAGATAGAAATCATTGAAGGCATTGGTAATGTCATTAGTAGCTTTACCAGGGTTTTTGAGGCAACTAAGAGAGGGATATACGCATATTATGCAAGGATCTGTTTATATAAATATTTTGCATCCTCTTCAATGGAAATTTATTATCAGGATAATATTTGGAAACAAATATTGGATTATGAAAATGCCCCATTTACATGCAGTCGTTGTCATGAATATGAGCATCTTGTTAGAAATTTTTCTCTAATTTCAAAGGATTTACCGGCAAATTAATCAACTCATAAAGCAAGATGGTTTTGGAAAATACCCCTAAAGGACAAGGAATATGAGACCTTGAGAAGCCACAAATTATTATCATAACCCTAGATATGGAAATAGGTTTGTGTATCTATCCTCGTTGGATGAGATTTTTGCACAATAATTTAATCAATTAGCCTTGTAGTCAGATATTGTAGGTATTCCCAAGTCTTTGCCACCCCCAATAGAGCCCAAGAAAAAAAATCCAAAAGGTAATATGTAAAATTCTCTGCCAAAGGAGCCAACTAGCTCAATAATGGAAGAGGATGAGACTGAAGACCTCCTAGAAGACATGGATCTATATGTTCCACGCATTATTTATCTAGCAAAAGCCTGTCTCAATAAATATCGACAATCTATTCTAGACCATTAAATAGATAACCCTCAATCTAGTTCAAGTTCTTCAAATCCCCATTTAGGAGTTCATATGTGATCTTTCCAAGATCCCTCCAAGATGGTCAAGGAGGAAAAAAAAAGGGATGCAAGAGCATTAAGGCCTTGGTCCAAGAAGACGGAGAAATGTTAATCAACTCAGGGAAAGTCATGTCAATATGAGAGGCATTTTCTCCCCCTCAACCCAAAAAACCCTAAAGTTTTCATCTTAAATCTTCAAAGAATATGCTCTTTGTTTTAATTACTATTATTGTTAGTCTGTTGTTGTTAATTAGTAGATTTCCTAGTATCTTTGGTTGATAGGCCAAGATTTGTAGTCCTTTATGATAAACAAAATTTCTAGACTTTTAAAAGTCATGCTAAATGTAGTTTTTCTATGATTAATGAAGGCTCTTCTAATTCACAAAAAAAACTCAGAAACATAAGAAACAAATCATCTTAGTAACATAAGAAAAGCAAAGTGATTGAGAAAAACAAAAAGGCTCGATGATCTTGTTTAAAAAAAAAACTGAGCTAAACTTCATCTTTGATTTGTGCATAAAAATAAATCTTTAAAATCACTCTCTTGCTTTACAGGAAATTGGATGTTATTTATATGTAACATTTGTGTCTATGCTCTTTTGCCATCAAATTACAAGAGAAAAGTAAAAGACTAAAACTAGCAATTGTCCCAAAAGGTGCAATGAGAGGCCGATAAGATTTTTAAATTGAAAAATTTGTATTTTAGTTTCCATAATCAAGAAAATAATAATTGATATATTAAATTTAAGTTTGTTTTTACATATTTTATTTTTAAATTTATAATTTGTAATTATAATAGATTTTGTTAACAAAATAATTATCTAGTGCCATTACTACTGCATCCTAGAACATTTAGAATAAAATACTCTACACTGAATATGCATTCTAAAAAGAACTATAATAAATTAATTATGTCTATTTTTAAGGTAATCTAACTAATACATGAAATGATATTTTTTATTTTTTCTCATTAATTTTTACTCACACTTATGTATAGATTTTTAAAAATAATAATTTAAAATAATTGAACTTTGATAATTATTTTGAGTTTCCATACTTTAAATTGGAATCCTACTGCCAAATTAGTTGGATGATCTACTTTAAAATAATATTCCTTCACTGGTGCAACTGCTGCCAAATTAGCTGGATGATACTAAATTGCTACTGTTCTTGATCACGTGCTCAGCGTTAAAGCTCAAAAACGAAAGTGCTCAAAATTTATTGGAAACTTAATGACAGCGAAGAGCTCGTCACCGGGAATTTAACAGAATTTGTTTCGTCAAAATCGGAGTACGGATGAAGAAGATAGATCCTGTTGTTCGTTTTGCTAAACAGCTAAAAAAATTGCAGAAAAGTGACAGGTTAATGACATGGTAGCCCAGTCAACATACATGGTATATTCTGGGAATATTCTTCAGATTCGTCCATTGACATTCTGACAAGTGTCACAGTAGGATTCGCCAAATTGGTTTGAAGGTGATTTTTTTTTATATCATCTCCTAAGGTTGAATTTGAATTTTTTATATTGGTTTGGGACAGCCCAACCAGGGGCTGACATGTGGTGCACCCAGGGGCCGCCACTTGCACCCTCTCCTAAGTTTGAATTCCATACATTTTATCGAACTTCATTTCATTACCATAGTCTGGTTGGCATATATCAATGGTCTGAATCACACATATATATATATATATATATGGTGGTATAATGTGGTTCGCATATTATTACCATACTGCGGTTGGCATATATCAATAGTCCGAACTATATGGTGGCGCATATTTATTTATAAACCAAAGTTTTTAAACTATGGTTTGGAACGTAAATTATGTGGAGCAAAAGTTTTAACAACAACTAGGTGGAGGTCGGGGCTCGACCCCACGACCTCCCCAATAACACCAGCGTTTTGTGCCAATAGACCACGGGGTTGAGACTTAACCTTATACGACGGCCACTTATATTTGTTATCATATGAAACCTCTGACGGGGGTTTGGAAGGGGGCCAAAACCCTCCCCATGTGACCCTTCCACAAAAAACAACAGCGCAGGTGGAGATTAATGTAACAAGCACGAGGTTAATACCCCTTAAACCTTGGTTAAGTGCGCTAATACATATTCTAAATCCAATTTGTATAAAATGCGCTTAGTGCGCCATTAACCACTTAATATGCAGTTTAATTAATTTAGCTCAGAGATTAATATGGAGGAATTTTTAGCAGTTCCACCATTTTAGGCACTGCCCCCAACTTTGGCGACCCTAACTCGAGTCTTCTCTAGTTTTAGAGGCAATTTAAAACGCAAAAATTGAATGAAGCATATCTGGAGAAATTTTCGACCAATTTTGGCTCAGGAAGAGTCATTCGTAGCATATTGGCATGTTATGAATCCATTGGTACAGGTTGTAGACACAGAGGAGAAATTCTAAAATTGTTTTTATCACTTTGAAGAAAAAAGAAGCCTAGGGCCACTAGGAGGGAAGGCCATGCCTAGATCAACTGAAGACCAAATTAGGAGCAGTGAGAGTCATTTCTAATAGATTTGGACATTCTAGACTCATTAAAGCATGTTTCAGGAGTTGCAGGTGAATGTAAACAACAATTTTTTCACTTTTGAGCTAATACAGAGGCCCAAGCCATGGAAGCTAGACCAAAGATATGTAGCCCAGGAGGGGTGAACTCCTTCATCAAAACTCTGTGTTGATGGATCAATTGTGATGGTTTGTTGTTCTTGTTTTTTGTTGTTGTTCAACATATTTATTTCATGTTTTTGTTCTCTTGAATTCACTCATAAAACACATGTAATTTACTTGTTTGACACACATAAAAAATAAGGAAACCTATGTACATCAAGCATAAGATCAGCAAATAAATTTTAAATCTGAAGATGAAATTAGCACAGCAAAACTAACATTCATACTCCGATCAACTTGGTATTAGAGCCTAGTTGAAAGACAAGGTTATTTGTTTGATAGTTGTTTGAGTTTTGTGCAAGTAGGGTTTTAATGGTTGCAAATTTTTGATACTGACAAGGTTAATGTTGCAAAGAGGTTAAGGGAAATTGTTGGTTGCAAGTCCTAAGATTAGGACCAGAAGAAGGAGAGACATAAGGGCACCATCTCCACCCAAATTTCCACTCATAGCTGCACTTGAAGCACCTCAAGTTTTATCTCAAGAAGCTGAGATTGAAGAGGTACAAGCACCAGAAACTGAGTTGATTAAAGAGGTACAAGCACCAGAAGCTGAGCTTGAATCCATAGCCATCATGTCAGGTTTTGGAGAAATTTAAGGTCATTCAGAAGAGGATGATGTCAAGAAGACTTCAATGACATAAATAGGATGGTTAAAATTATGTTTGATGCATTTACTGTTGCGATGGCAGGAGAAGGTTCTAAGCCTCCACATGGAGAAGGAACTTCAGATGATAAGAAGGATGAAGAAAAGAGTTCAAAGGGAATAGGAGGAAATCCACCTCCATCTCCACCATCTTCATCATCCTCATCATCACCATCAACATCATATTCCATTTCCACCCCAAAAACTACCCATGCTCACTCAAACGCCACAAAAGGGAAAACACCCTTACTCAAACTTGAAGTCAAATTTGAGCTTCCAATGTATAATGGTGAGGTAAATGGAGAACAGTTGGAAAATTGGATACATCAATTGGAGGTCTACTACAGGATTCGTAACCTTCATGAAGATGACATAAAGATTCAATTGGATTCTTTGGGGATGGAAGGATCTACACTTGTATGGTGGGAAGCAAGGACTCAAGAAGAGATTAAAAACTACGGTAAGATCTCTATGTCTTTGTCAAGTTTTATTGTTGCCATTAAAAGACAATTATATCCCTTAGCTTACATGTAAAAGGCCATTATGGGTTGGAAAATTTTTAGACAGTTGAAAGGGCAAAGTGTGCAAGATTATACTCGTGAATTTAGGGGAAGAGCTCTAATTTTGGGTATTAATTTATATTCTAAAGAAACTTTGTTAAAGTATATTGGGGGTTTGCACAGTTACCTTAGGCACACTATTCTCGTGTTTAATCCCACAAACATAGATGAGGTTTATTTTCAAGCCACACATTTAGAAGCAAGAGGGAAACTGAACATTGATGAGAAAAGTGATAGTGAGGGTAAAGGAAAGGGAAATTTTTATGGAAGAGGAAAGAGAAATAGCTCTGTTACAAGAGAGAAGGAAAAACTCACATGTTAACACTGTTTGAAGAATGGCCATGATGAAGACCATTGTTGGCAACTTCATCTAGAGTTGAAGCCAAACAAACTAAAAGCCAAAGAAAAGGAGAATTTTTTTTTATATAGTTGAGCATGACTTAGGTTCAGATTCAGGAGATGAGACAAATATTATAGCCATGGGTTTGAAAGGTAAGAACATAGCAAGAACTAGTTCTTCAAATTTTTCCAATGTCACTCAAGATGAAGATACAAGAATAGAAATTTTCCATATTAGAGTCGTCTCTAAAAATACCAATATTGATACACTTTTTGATAGTGGGTCACAAGCTAACTTGATTTGCGAAGACTTGGTTAAGTAGCTAGACCTTGAAACTATTAGACATCCAAGACCTTATCCTTTAGGGTGGATATGAAATAATTCAAACTTGCAGGTTACAAGGAAGCACATACTAAGATTCACCCTGAATTCAAACTTTCTTGATGAATTTGAACTTGATGTGGTGTCGCTTGAGATATCATGTATTGTTTTGGGAAGTCCTTATCTTTATAATAGGAAAGAAATATTTCATTGCCATGAGAATAAATATCACTTGTTTAAGGATGGCATTGAGTACATAATTAGAGTGCATAAGAAGAAGACATTTTTGTCTCTTATACATGCAGGAAAACTGAAGAGGATAGTGAGTGCAAGTCAAAATTTGGCATTATTAATGATCAAACATAGAGATGTTTTGGATCAAACCTTTCAAAAATATGCATTGAATGAACAAGTTGATTTCATTAAGGTTTCTTATGCCTGTAATGTGATGTTTCAGGACCCTAACAGGTTGCCTTTGAAAGGAGGTGAACAAGATGTGACAGATTTGCAGTAGTCAACATCAGTGTGAGCAATGTTGGAAACAAGATGTCGGTGCAAGAGAGTGCAAAGGTCAAAGAGAAAGTGACAAGGTATTTTGATAAAGAAGGCATGGGTTCCAAAAGTGCTTATTTTTGGTTTCGAAAGGGTACATGGAAATGGCGGAGATACTTGGTCAAGAGTTGACGCAAGTACAAAGCAAGACCAGCTAAGAATCGCCATGGCCACAATGCGCAAGGTGAGACAGTTTTTAAGTTTCCTTTTATTAATGACCGAGGTAGGAACAAGATGGTTTCTACAAGAATAGATTTCTACTCTATAAATTCATGGGAATTGCAGCATGACGATGTCAATGACAGCAAGAGAAGGTCACAAGAATCAAGGAAAAATATTACTTTTTTAAAAAAATCTCCAGTTGATGAAAATGGGAAAATTTCAGTGGATTGAGACTGAAACGGTGAGGGAACAGTACCCTCATTCACATTATCAGCAATCAAAGAGATTTTGGGGTCCGAGGATAGTTATTTTAATGTGTCAACCTCGTTAAAACAATGAAACATGTTCCTGTTCAATTCGAGTCTTTGATAAGATCTCGTAAAATCCCAGTCGAGTCTTTCTCTTGATCTCATCATTTGAACCTTCACTCCATCTGCCTTTCATATGGATTGAAGCTTGGGGGGCATGTACCTCGAATTGAGTCACCATGCTGGGGGCATGCTTACTTTTTCAAGCATAGTTTGTTTCCGTTTTAAGCTTGTGTAAAAATGAAACCGGTTTCAAGCATAGTTTATCTTTATTTCAAGCTTGTGTAAAAATGAAACCAACTTCAAGCAAAGTTTTCTGATTTCAAGCTTGTGTAAAAATGAAACCTTTCCCATTTTACCTCTTGTGACTGCCATTTTTATCAGCCTGTTTTTCCAGATGAGCCTTGGTTTTCTCACTCCATCGTCACTATCTGCTTGGCCAATCATATGCCTTCACTTGGTTATTTTACCCATTCCTGAGGAACCGCTGCGATGAGTGGTCTTGTTAGCCAGCCTCTTAACCTTTACTTGTTTTGAGCAGTTCCACCATTACCGAAACCAGTTGCTACCCTTTATAACACTCGTTCCTCCAGGAGGAGTCAACTTTCAGCTCTTTTCTGACTCTCTAAACATGAAAAGATTGCCGAGTCCCTGGTTGTTTCGATCTCGTTAAAGTGGCCACGAAATGACATCTACCCAGTATACGTTTACCCCTTTTTCGGGCTGGGATGGATTGATTACGAAAAAGGAATACCATAGCCTATCGTGACTAGGAGGTTTTCTCGAATATTGTTTTCTACCTTTTCGGGTCTGAGGAACTATTTACGAAAAGGGACCGTTGGAGTTTACTTTTCTGCTGTCTTTTCAAACTCTCTAAACATGAAAAGACGCCGAGTTCTTCCTTTGTCAGACTCGTTAAACCCTGATGACATCGGATTCAGTCGAAATGACGTTCTCCGAGTTTTTCCTTCCTAGGGCTTGTTAAATGTACTAGGATGGATTCGTCCGAAGGACGGATTTATATGACAAGCATATGGTATCCTCTTCAAGCTTGTGTAAAAATAAAGAGGTACTCGCTAAGCATGATGGGGGAAAAATGGAACCATCATCGTTGTCGTCGGCAGTATGTCGCTCTTGAGCATGGCACTTGTTTGCATTCGTGTCGGGTTGGGGACATCTCATCTCGTTTCTTCACTTTGCCTCTGTGGGTTTGGGTAATCCCTTTTGACCTCTCATCTTCTCATTGCCTCGTCACCATGACCTCTGATCCGTTGATGTAAAATACTGCCAAGTCCACTGTCGTGTCGTTTATATGTTCAAGAGAAGTTGGCCTCTGCAAATATCAACCTTCCTCTGATTCTCATACGATCCTGATTCACAACAAAAACATCATGTTCCTCTGTCTCGTCTCGATGATGTGGGAAACATTATGGCCCACCTTCGATCAAGGTCACTTCCTGTCGACTTCAGCTCATTATCCAGGAAGCTGATCTAGAGACTCCTTTAAGGTACCTTGGAGCCTGCATGCCTCAATGGCAGGTTCGTCACATTCGACGAGGGGTTTTCATCATTGGCCTCTGATCGAGTGATTCTACGGGTGTTCGACACCAGCTCATTGATTCACATGCCGTAGATTGTACCTGTAGTACCTTGAGGGCCATTATCATTATTGGTGGTTCCTCTCGCGTCTGTTAATAGCTTCTTGCATGTTCGACTTCAGCTCACATATTCGCATGCTTGAACTTGTACTTTGTTTGGGTCGAGATGGAGCGCAAGACCCTGGATTGTGTCTGTTGTAATCCAGGCTGCGATTGTGGATTATTATCATTATGTACATGACTCACTGATTGGATGGCTGCGACCATACCTGAGTCTATTTATTTGATCCTTGCTGGATGGCTGTGCCCATACCCTGGATCCGGATTATAGTGTACTCTGTTTCGGATGGCTGCGCCCATACCGCATATACATCATGTACTTGAGATATCAGTTGTATTTTTCTACGCAGGTTTTCCGATGGCGGGGCTTCAGTTGAACATGTTCTCGTAAAGCATTTCACCCCTCTCTCTCTCTCGGGCCTCATGCTTTAGGGGGCATCTGTTACACAGTAATTTGTCACCATCCCTGCAATCCCCGTCTCGCCCATTGCAGGTTCATTTATGTGACCAATAAGCAGTGTCATGCCTTGCAAATACCATCATTGCATCCCTTTCCATGAGGACAACATTTCTTCTGTTGATCATTTCCTAAGCAGACCCCTAAAAACACTTGTTTTTGGATTGGCGTTGGTAGCCCGTTATGTACCCGCGCCAATGGGGAAAAATTAACACTGAGCCCGCGCCAATTGGCGCTCTGTCCCAGTGTTGCACCCGCGCCACTCTGTTTATGGAAAGTTTTTTAAAAAAGGAGGCGAAGTTTCGATTACAACAACTTCGTGGATGAGTCATCAGGAGTGGTTTCGCCTGAATAACCACGGCCTTCCTCCTTTGGCCTCTTGTTTCCACCTTATGGGGAACCTCCCAAGGGATAAGGCCTCCCTTCCACTATTGTAGGGATCCCAACCTCCTCCTCCCCTCTATAAATATAGCCTTCATCCATTGATGAAGGGGCAGAAAGGCTGATAGTCTTGAAGTGCCTAAGCTTTGAATCTCCTAATTCCCAAGAGCCTTTGTGCTGTAAGAACCCTCTTTCTTCCCTTAAGGCCGATTCAAGTAAGGAGACTATCGTCGAGAGACTCCGGAGAGGTTTTCCCTTTCCCTAGCGAGCTTTGCGAGACGTGAACGACTGGAGACCCATCCGAAGGAGACCACGACGTCAGAACTTTGGTTGTAATCTCTTTCGATTGTTACTTAATGAATGATTACGATTATGGTTCCACTCTGTTTTCGATTATGTTAATATGAGTAGTATCCTTTCTGACTGATATTTAGTTGCGTATGCTGGATTTTATGCTTGTATCTGTTTGTTTCTTGCATGTGCAGGTATCCATCAGCGGAGATCGTGGAGGACCGTGATCTGCCGAGGCTGAGGAACGGGAATGCTCTCTTCTTCAAATCGTAGCATTGGATTCCAGGTAGGCCTCCATCTTTGGTCTTTTCATTCTTAACTAGGAACTTGCGTTGTAACATTTCGTGATTGTTGCTAGACCCCTGTTGGGCTAGTAGGGATCGCCTCTGTCCGCAGAGGGTATTTACCTCCTCAACACCATATAATCAACCATGTGTGGTTTCTAAATGCTCCTCTAAAACCAGCTTTTACAGGGTTGTCTTTGGCTGCTCCATCATAATTTAGCTTGATTAAATTGGGTTCCAGAGGTAGCCATTTTGGATCAAAGTTCTGGGCGGAGGGGACGTGAGAGGTCAAAGAGGGGACCGAGATGGAGAGGTCTAACAGGGATAGAATGCGAAGGTCCTCCCGAGTGGGGGGATTGGTGGGTTCAGGCAACTTGGAGATGGCAACTATTTTGCAGAGAGTCTGCTTGATGGTAGAGATTATATGTTCCTCCTTTTTTTGTTGGTATCTAAAGATTCTAACATTCCTTTCTTTCTAGAGGGACCAACATATGATACCTAGAAGGAGATTCCACGCCCGATTGATCAACGGATTGGAAGAGAAGGAAGAGCGCCATGGCTCGAGAGAGAGGAGGATTGAAGAGGGGACCCTGTCAGTGACTCTGAAAACCAAGGAGGCCTAGTTCCAGATGTTAGAAGCAAAGGGACACTCATTTAGAATATGGTTGGGAGTTTCTTTCTCATTTTTGCAGAGCATACAAATGGAGGGGCCAATGAATCCCTTTTTGAGTAGGTGGTCCCAGGATAGAATTTTTTTATGCATGATTAGCCACAAGAAAAATTTGTATTTTGGGCCAGTTCCTACGATTCCATAGATTTTTCCATTTCTTGTCCAGTGGAGTGGGGTTGAAAGAGGCCAAATATCCATATGCCTCTTTAATATTGAAGTGGCCAACTGCATTTTTACCCCATCTTACCTTATTGTTCTCGCCTTCCTTTTGAATATGTCTTTTGTCTAACTCTTCTGTAAGATTCTTCCAAGCCAGGGGATAGTCCTTGTGATCCCACTCGGAGGCTTCTAGCCATTCTCTCCAACGTGTGTTGTCATTATTGTTCCTCCAGTAGTCTTTTACCAGCAATTTGTTTTTGTTTTCCATCTATATTTTAATTTGTATATACTGCTCTTGATTTAGTCTGGGGTTTTGTTACCATTCGTCGTGCCATAGCACAGAGCCTTTGATTGTGCCACTAAAACAGATGAGAGTGTCATATTGGTGGGATGGGGAATATTTAGCTTTCCATAAAGCCGCCCACGGGGTTTGCGAGTTTTCTATCCATCACCACCATGTTTTAGCTCCTAGAGATTTTCCCACCAGGTCTGGGTCTCTTAGTCCCAGTCCTCCTTCTTGCTTGGATTTATATAATTTATCCCAAGCTACCGATGCCAAATTGCCTTTTTCATCTTTGCAATTCCAAAGAAATTTTCTTTAGATAGTCTCGAGTTGACAAGAGATGGATTTGGGGGCATCCATGGCAGAGTATTGTAGAGGGGAATGGCTTGAAAGACATATTTGAAAAAAACTAAGAGACCAGCTAGGTTTAGGGCTCAGAAGGTCCAATAGGAAAGCCTTTTCTTCAGTTTGGTTATAAGTTTTTCCAAATTTGATTTGGAAAGAGGTTTGTTAGTGAGGGTAACTCCCAAGTATTTTGAAGGAAAGGAGTTGAGCTTGAATTCAAAATTTTTTGCAATATTTAATTGGATGGGTAAAGAGGTGTTCATGAAGAAAATTTTGGATTTGGCCACATTGATGGAGGTGCCCGAGGCTTCAACGAAGTCAGATAGGATGTATTTGAAGGCTAGGGCTTCTTTTACAAAGGGGGTTCCTGTTAGCAAGGTGTCATCACCGAATTGTTGATGGGTGGAGTGTTATAGGTCAATTTGGGCACCATTCCCAATGACCTGGTTAACTGGGCATCATCTCCAGGAACGATGATCAAGGGTCTATCATTCCCTATCATCTAAGTTTCTATATGCCCTAAGACAGGAAACAACATAAATCAAACAAGACTTTCATCAAGCAAGAATTTTCCATGGTTTGAAGCTTATTATTAAACATGTGGGAGCTCACCAACGCAGGCTCTAAGGGGCCTAAGTACGTTGCATATGCAGGTAGCCTCATTCAAGGCTCCTCTACAAAGCACTTCCCGACATTCAAAGGTGCGTTGGTCACATTGGGAGCGAAATTCGCATTGTTCCGGAATCTCCACTTGGCCAGTGTCTTCTAAGGGTTCACATGTGTCAAGCTTCAAATCCAAGTGTCCATTTGACATCTACATGAATGGAAACATGTCTTGCCTATTTTTGGAATGATATTGATTACAAAACTACATACAGTTCATCTATAAATTGAACACAAATCTAAGTGTTTGGAAGGAAGAATTTGAGTGGGGAAATGCTGGAGAATTTTCAATAGAGAGTTTGATTTGTGGAGCTGTTGCTAGAGAGATTTATGCTATGATGAGACTTGGGAACTCTGCTGGAAGGTCACGAAAAATTAGTCACTAGGTTGTAACCTCTCCTTCTATCATCAATAAAGAGTACTTCTTGTTTTTCCCTACATGCATCTATGATAACTTTGATTTCCCATGTTGTAAAATCTTGGTTGATGAATGTAGTTTATGCTTAACTGATTTAGCTAATTAGCTTAAATAGATATTTATATTATTGCATATTTTTCTATTTCAGTTTTCTTTCTTGCGAGAAGCATTCAGCTATTTGAAACTACTTGAATTTGAAGCTGTAGTGGAAGCGACAAAAAGGAGCCATTTGGAAGCGACTGAAACAAGTAAGCATCCAATTGTAATGTTCCCAATTTTTAGCCTCAAGCTAAAAGGAACATTATAGTTAGAATATTTTTATTTTGTTGAATAAAATGGGTAAGGAGACACCTTAACCCCTTTTTGAGGAAGAAATAACACTCCTTGTGTGAAAGGAGGGATAATAAAGCAGCTGGATTGAGCACCACATGGTGTGAACAGGATTAGATCAAGCTTGATCTAGTCATTTTGACCAAGTCAACTAAAACTGTCCAGATACATTGCACCTACTTGGACAGCGCAGTTTTAGTGGAGGCTCCACTTGCTTGAGATAGAAGCAAGTGTGAATGGGACCCATGGGGAGAAAGGTTCCTTTACTTTATAAGGAGGAGATGGCAGCCCATTTTCATTATGCATTGGCTTATTATTTTCGTAGGGTCTGCAAAGACTTGCATCCCCGGGCTGTTTAGCAGGGTTTGTAGGGTTCTTGAACCCAAGGGTGTTCCCGGTCGGGAATCCCTACCTCATCCTCAAGGAAGGAGAGGTTTTGAGCTTAATTTCCTCATTCTGGCATTTGGCCAAGCTTATCTCTGCAGCTAAAACATTATTTCTGTAGCAGATTAACGTTGTGTTGCTGGGAGCAGCAACAGAGGAACTCAAATAGTCATCCCTTGGATTATTCTTCAATGGAGATCTTGTATATTCTTTGGAGGAGCAGCAGAGGAGACTCCCGAGCTTATCTTCAGATCTTTAGCACCAGGCCAAACACTCACCATCTCTCACAGCGCAGTCTTGGGCAGAAACTACGTTATTTTTAGAGGCAGTTGCTGGGAGAGCCATTTGTGCTTATCAGGAGGAGTTGTTTCTAAGTAAAGGGACTAGCCTTTTGCTTATATTAACTATCAGAGGAGGGCATTATCATATCAGATCTGCTACAGCCTCATTTATATTTTGATTCAGTTGCAGTGACAAATTGTTTGTCACATTGTACATTTTCTGGCATTTCTAGCAATCTCTCCTAGATTGGCTAGAAATCTTGTATTGGAGCCCATTATTATATTTTGAGGCATTTATTTATATATTTCAATCATATTTCATGTATTCATATCTATATCATCAGCTATACTCCTAGAGACAACGCTGTCACTGCTCTCTGGCATTTTATGCAGTTGCTGCATCTCTTGTATTTCATTGCTTACTCATTGGAGGTGGATTCGCATTGCATGAGGGGTTTATTCCTCATTATATTTCTGTATATTGTTGCTGATACACTAATGTACATGATGGCTGTAATATATTACATCTTATGTTGCATTCAGTTTTGCAAAGTTTGATGATTATGTTCATGTATTGCTGTGAGCTCTCTCTTTGAGCATTCTTTGAGGGATCTAGTTTGGGGAGATCTGAATAACCCAGCTAGAGTTATTTATTTGAGCTAATATTCTGGAAGGGAAGTGTTTAGTGAGTCAAAAAGGGGATCCAAGCCCCCTTTCAGCTTATTTTCACATCTGATTCCTTATACAACGTCCTTGAGGACCATATTGTAGAAATTCCCGAAAAAGGAATATTACAGTGGTATCAGAGCATGATCTTTGGCTCAGCCTGTGGCTTCAAGCCAAAGTGTTGAATCCCTGAAGGAGGAATATTTCAAACTCTATAGACAGAGTCTGAAAATGGCCAGGTAGCCTCTGGATCTCATCCTTTGTTCAAAGGTGACATATCCAGTAAATGTCCCTGCAGTCAATCTCTAGAATAGAATTTTGATATTCCTGAGAAGGGAACTTTACAACTGTTCAACCCAAGATAAAATGCCATTAGATGGAGAAGCTCTTCATTTAGAAGAGGAGATGTACAGAAAAAGAGGAATGACGGGAGAGGAGGTTTCCCTTCTTCTTTTCCAGACCCTGGAGGGTATCATTGAAGATCTTGAGGAGATAGAAAGGGAAAACTGGAAAGATTTTCTGAGAGGGTCTGTAGATGAAGCAAGCCCTAGATATTATTATGATGGGTGTGAGCATTTAGCCACACATGTAGATCCACAACGCAGTTCATTGCCCACTTGCACAGTCGGAAGGATGGAGGAAGGAGATGAGGCCATTGGAGCAGCAGCGCCGCAACTCAAAGGTATGGCTCATGATAGTTGGTTTAAAAATTCTGTTTCATGTTTTCATGCAAATGTAAAAACATATGATGAGTTCACTAAGGGTTTGGTGAAGAAAATTGATGGGAATTCATGTGAATCATCAAGTATCATAACTTCAAACACTTTGCATGCAATGGGTGAAACCATAAAACCAACTCCCTTCTTTACTACCAAAGGGGATGAAAACATAGATGATGACTTGCTAGAGGCAAGACCCCCATTGTATGAAGGGTACTCTTCCATTTGTGATAACATGGAGATCCCTCTTTTAGAAGAAGACCAAAATCCATGGTCTCTCATTGAAGGGGAGACATACTCACATATTGATGAAGAGAATGTGCATGAAAGAATCCACAGCGCTGTAATATTAGAGGAAGATCCATCACCACATAGAGATGAGAGGGGAGCCATTGCTTCTATGGGAGGAGTCCTTGTTTCTATGAAATGGATTCCAAGTATTTTAACATGTGGTAACCATGGCACAATTCTGGAGTCATTTTTAGTAACTTGTGGGGATTTTGAGATGGAGGAGGAAGAGAAGGATCAGCATCAAGGGTTGATACACCCTTATCTATTTCGAAGAGTCTTTGCACAAAAGAAGGAGACTGTACAACGCAGTGAAGGGAGGGACAAGTCAGTCCTCTTATATATATAGTCCACTTCTGATCTTGATGTCTCACTATATGGAGACATTCCACCTGGAAGGCCACCTGATCTAGCACTGATGAGGGGCATCTTGTCATACAGTTCACCACTCTTGTATTCCGAAGAGGTGAAGACTTTGAAGGAGTCCAGTACAGCGCAGAGAGTTTGGGACAGACCCAAGGAGGAGAGAGACACTCTCTCATTTTCAACATCACCCACTCTCATCAGTCATACTGCGCTGACAGAGTTCGTTGCAGGGATGGAGGATTGCATCTTTATGATGTAGGATGACTACTCCACATATTTGATGAGGAGGAGGATACTTCCTTTGAGGGAGGGCTCTTTCATACATAGGAGTGGATGGAGGCCACTCATGCTTACTTTGACCTGGCTTGGGAGATTCCTATTGGATGACAACTTCTCATGGGAAGCCAACTTCCCAGGATCACCATTATTATTTGAGCATGAGCAGCTGCATGATGAGCATGGAAGCATTTTGGAGGATCACTTTGACATGGGGGATGTCAAGGTAGCAGGCAGCAGCATGAGGGGAGCATCACATTGCAGATCACCAGCGATGTCTATGAGGAGGATAGATCCAGGTTGGAGGACTCAGCTCTTTGTAGAGTACTCCCAGGATCTAGGTGCATGCATGATTTTGGATGACCCAGATGATGATGACAGATACATGGTAGATGATATGGTCATCTATGGTTATAGCAGAATCTTCTTGGCTATAGTTTCTAGTCTCAAGGAGAAACTATTGCATGCAACACATGAGGACTTCCTAGCTATGCACTTGGATGCATATTCTGCTTTGCTAGAGGAGTTCATTTGGGAGGGAATTCAGCATGATCTATATTAGCATATGGACAGATGCATAGCTCGGATGTTTTTGGAGAGGTTGGCACAGCCATTTCCCTACTCATTTGAGGTGAGGGAGAGCGTTCAGATGAGCCATTTCAGCTCAAGGACCGGAGTACCTGGTAAAGAAGGTATATGTTTTCATTATCGTTTACCTTTCTTTACTTTATATGAGCAGCTTGATGAGCTAAGGATGATCACATCTGCTTATGCTCCTTATTATGATGTACTTATGGCCCATTGCAGCAATGGGAGTGGCTATTTTCATGATGGGTTGTGGGGGAAGCCACATATTTCTCAGTGTGCATCATTGGCACCAAATTGTACTCTCATGTTTTCATCTTATGAGATGTGTGTGGCAGAAAACAAGTGGTTGGAAAAGCACTTGTTGTTTTTAGTTTTGATGCAGGCAAGAGGTTCACTGCGCTGGTCCCATGAGTATAGCAGTGACCCACTCTCTAGTTGTCTTATGACAGCTTGTTTTCATTGCATATTGCTTCCTTGTGTTGTCGATGGTTGTACATTTATAGGGAGCAATACTTGGAGAGTGTTGGAGGTATGGGGACAACCCATTGGGAGTATGATTCTCCCCATTATACATGCTTCATATTACAGGAGACACCATGGGAAAACCATGATTGCCACATTGCTACTTTTCTCTTCTTGTGGGAAAAACCACTTCTAGAACTTGAGGGGGCACTTCATGGCTGATTTTATTGATGGGGAAGCTTGGGCCATTCTTGGAGGCCATACTTTTTTAGCCCAAGGACAAAGGAAGCCCCATATGTACCACAAATGGAGGGAGAAACACCTTGGGAATCAAAAGCCCAACTCTCCATTTAGCCCCAACACATTGCTTATACCAGGGGTTGAGACTTTTATTTGGATGATAGCATGGATGAGACGATCATCATTGGGGATATATTTTTCCCAAGCATGTCATCACTCCTACCTTGAGGAGGCCATAGCACAGCAAGGAGTTTTCCACCTACACCTTCTATTTTTCCATGATGAGCACCATTCTGGTTTGCATATTCGGGAGGAAGCATGGGAGGACAGATTTATTGCAGCATATCTTGAGCAGTGATGGAGATTGTTGATGAGGAGGCCACAAGAGAGAAGGGGGGGAGATTTTGTTCTCTCTATGCATTTGCTTGAGGACAAGCAACATGTGGGAGGGGAGGACTGTAATGTTCCCAATTTTTAGCCTCAAGCTAAAAGGAACAATACAGTTAGCATATTTTTATTTTGTTGAATAAAATGGGTAAGGAGACACCTTAACCCATTTTTGAGGAAGAAATACACTCCTTGTGTGAAAGGAGGGATAATAAAGCAGCTGGTGTGAACAGTATTAGATCATGCTTGCTCTAGTCATTTTGACCAAGTCAACTAAAACTGTCCAGATACATTGCACCTACTTGGAGTGGAGGCTCCACTTGCTTGAGATAGAAGCAAGTGTGAATGGGACCCATGGGGAGAAAGGTTCCTTTGCTTTATAAGGAGGAGATGGCAGCCCATTTTCATTATGCATTGGCTTATTATTTTCATAGGGTCTGCAAAGACTTGCATCCCTGGGATGTTCAGCAGGGTTTGTAGGGTTCTTGAACCCAAGGGTGTTCTCGGTCGGGAATCCCTACCTCATCCTCAAGGAAGGAGAGGGTTTGAGCTTCATTTCCTCATTCTGGCATTTTTCCAAGCTTATCTCTGTAGCTACAACATTATTTCTGTAGAAGATTAATGCTGTGTTGCTGGGAGCAACAACAAATAGAGTCATCCCTTGGCTTATTCTTCAGTGGAGATCTTGTCTATTCTTTGGAGGAGCAGCAGAGGAGACTCTCGAGCTTATATTCATATCTTTAGCACCAGACCAAACACTCACCATCTCTCACAGCGCAGTCTTGGGCAGAAACTGCGTTATTTTTAGAGGCAGTTGTTCGGAGAGCCATTTGTGCTTATTAGGAGGAGTTGTTTCTAAGTAAAGGGACCAGCCTTTTGCTTAGATTCACTATCAGAGGAGGGCATTATCATATCAGATCTGCTACAGCCTCATTTATATTTTGATTCAGTTGCAGTGACAAATTGTTTGTCACATTGTACATTTTCTGGCATTTCTAGCAATCTCTCCTAGATTGGCTAGAAATCTTGTATTGGAGCCCATTCTTCTATTTTGAGGAATTTATTTATATATTTCAGTCATATTTCATGTATTCATATCTATAGCAGTAGCTATACTCCTAGAGACAGTGCTGTCACTGCTCTCCGACATTTTATGCAGTTGCTACATCTCTTGTATTTCATTGCTTACTCATTGGAGGTGGATTCTCATTGCATGAGGGGTTTATTCCTCATTATATTTATGTATATTGTTGCTGATACACTAATGTACATGATGACTGTAATATATTACATCTTATGTTTCATTCAATTTTGCAGAGTTTGATGATAATGTTCATGTATTGTTGTGAGCTCTCTCTTTGAGCATTCTTTGAGGGATCTAGTTTGGGGAGATCTGAATAACCTAACTAGAGTTATTTCTTTGAGCTAATCTTCTGGAAGGGAAGTGTTTAGTGAGTCAAAAAAGGGATCCAGGCCCCCTTTCAGCTTATTTTCACATCTTCCTCCTTATACAGCGTCCTTGAGGACCATATTGCAGAAATTCCCAAAAAAGGAATATTACACCAATACTCTCTGTGTATCTGTTCTGATTAGGAAAAAAGGTAGTGTAATCTTTCACCTGTTGTTATAGACTAGACACCGTTCTAGGGAAGCGTAGTTTATCTGTAGAGTACAATTCTGGCCCAACAAACTGGCGACTCCACTGGGGAGAATTTCTCTTGATTCTTGGTGTTTTAGTCTCTAATATGCTTTCTAAATGCACCCAGTAGTTGTTTTACATAAAGATTAGACTTTTTCAGAGCTTAATTTGCAAATTTAGTGAGCCAAATAGTAGCTTTTTCTTTTTTTACTGCGCCCAACGCACCCTTAGTCAGGGCACAGTGCTTTGCATAGCACTGTCTCCCTTCTCAGCCTGCGTTGCAAAGCACTGTCTCCCTTTGGAGACTGCGTTGGCTCCTAAAAGGGACCAAATCCCCTTGAATCTGACTTTGTACTTTGCTTCAATTTTGTTTGCTGATTTGTTCTGAAAATTTTGATTCTCTATTGACCAGTAACTCTATATATTTCTTCTCCTTTGATTGAAAATTGGTTCAATGTTGTTTTAAAAAAGTTTTTCATTATAATTGACAAGTTGATTTCAAAGTAATTTTTATGGTCGCATTAAGAATCATTTTCTTTCGAAATATGAAATTGTCGTAAAATCTTCATTTCCTTGATAGGAGAAATTGTTGTTGAAATCCTCATTTTTCCTTCAAAAGAGAAAGTGTTGTTTGTATTCTTCATTTCTCAAAAGTAAAAAGCATTTCGATTATTGATCTAGTGCACCTAGTTTCTTTTCTGCATTCATAACATTAAGGAAATTGAAAATAAAAACTTGAATTTGCATGTAGGATTGTGTGTTTTTTGCAAAAGGAACATTAGGAAATCTGCATGTAGTTTGAGATTCATTGATTTGTTTGCTCTCAAATTATTTGCTCTCTTCTCTTAGTAGCTAGGTCTTTCATTGAAAAAGATGAAAGTGAAATTTTGTTTATCATTCTTAGCTTGCATTTTAGGAATTTCATATACATCATCGTGGTGAACCTGAAAGGCAAACTGTTAAGCAATATCAACATAAAATAAATCTCAATTTACTTAACAACGCTTTGGAACATTAACGATAACATTTAGAGGTCTAGGCTAGAGACGTGTTCCGGCATCGTAAAACATAGCAGCTGTCGTTAACTTGTCTGCGATACATTCCGAGTGTGATACCTCACTCCACGTACGTAAGTATATCGTAGCTCGTCCACTTACTTTCAGGTATATCAGGCGATGTTACAGTACGATAAGTATAAAGGGGTGCTCTCACTGTGTGGTTTCGCATCAGACAACGCTAATACTGACTTGGGCCTCCACGTACCTTCGGGTATATTTGGGAGGACAACTTTTAGGTGCTATGCATCCATAGTGAACCAAGTCGGTCGCCTTAAAATTGTGATACACCGAACACAGCATTCGGGGAGATTACTTGCCCATGCTTCTTGGTTCGCTAAGAGGTATTCTGCAGTTCACATTTTCTTGGTAAACCCTTTTGCCTAGCATTACCCTATTTTTTTTTCTTTTTTTTTTGGATAAAATAAATCAGTAATCGTGGAAGAACACAATCCCACCCCTCGTCGTTCGCGTATATTAGCTTTAAAACCACCTTTACCACCAGAAGTTATTTCTGGTAGGCGAAGGCGATCACGATCTGCCGAATCAAATACAATTCGTACCTCTAGCGAAACATCATCTTTTAATCTAGAGTTAGCTCAAATTATTTCCACACATCCTGGTTCGTCTACTTCTGTCGAAACGGAGTCTTCACGGCTACCCGTGGTCATGATCCATTCAATCGCTGAGACCATACCTCCTAGACCCGACATTGTTCAAACACACATTGATCCAGATCCTGTCTCTTCTTTGCAAGAATATCTGAATCCTGAATCTAAACAGCTGGAATTTGTTCCTACCTTGGTCATTTCAAAAATTTATGTAGCCACTGAAACTCCTATTTCACACAGTCAACCGTCTGAAATATATTTTGGGCCTGACAGTGAAGTTCTTCCTCCTAGTTTAATCGCAATTGAAGAGATTCCTCAACCTGATACACCTTTAAGTCAAACCCACTTCGGGGGAGACCTTTACCTGTACCAGTCATTTCCTCAATCGTTTCCATCTGCTTTTGTTGATCCTATTGTCGTTCAATCACCCGTCGATTTTCGAGGGTATACATTTGGTCAAACAACCATGTCTGAACCATCATCTTGGGTTGGGTCTGCTATTCCAATTACGTTATCTCCTACCCTCACTAATTTGTCGATGTTCACAACATCACCAGAGTCATATTTGCACGGTGGCCCTTCGGTCCCAACAGGTTACAAATCACTATTTGGCACTTTCTCTGGTGCACCTTCATGTTCATGGTCTTTGCCAATGTCATCATCTAGTGTTTTAACTAGTAGTCCTATAGTTAGTTCTAAACGACTTGACTCATTAAATCCATCATCAGGGCAATATCAAGCAGGTCATTATGGGTCAATTCCTTTAAATACCATATCAACTGGATTCCCAGCTTTCGGCGAATAATATTTTCCGTCTTATTATCCTCCTTATGCTGGGGGGAGCCTTTGGTTACCCAATATGACAGTACTCAGTCACTTTTTGGTCAGACTAATGTTGATTTAAATGTTTGTCAATGGCAGCCCACTCTGCCTATCCAACCAAACACGGTTGTCCAATCGTATCAACCAATTCAACTTGTTACACCCACTTCAATACCACTTGTTAATACATCTATACCTCTGTTACAAAATAAAAATCTTGTACATCAACCTTATCAGGCGAGTTCTTCAACTCAATATCATCAAATTTTGGGTCCACAGACTCAAAATCCTTTGGTTAATTTACAATAATCTGTATCAGGAATCATTTATTCACAAGCTGGTCCACCGTTTTATGGGATGTCGCAAACACAATCTGGTTATACATATCAACTGAATCCAACTTATAAAAATTTGGGTTATAATATTGGTGGACAGACCCCTTGGCAACCACAGGCGCAAATTCCACAAACTTCATTTCAACAAGTAACATATCCAGGTTTTAGTCAACAGAACCCCCAAGCATTTACCATGCAAAACAACCCCTATTTGGGTTACCAACATCAAATCCCATATTTTGGTGCTCAAAGACCTGTTGCCCAAGTAATTCCATCTTATCCTGGCTATGCTCAACCTGACCCTAATAACCAATTGCCTTTTGTTGCAACCTTGGAATTACCAGATTTAAACCGGTTGACTAATGATCCTATCAATTATGCTCCTTAGTGGTCGATGATACCACATAAATTACCCTCCGACATTCCTAAATTCAATGGAAACCCTAGATAAGACCCATCAACTCATGTTATGACTTATCATTTATGGTGTTCATCAAATTCCCTAAATGATCATTTTGTTCGATTACGTCCTTTCCAGAGAACGCTCACAGGTCCGGCAGCTAAATGGTACATTGAATTACCTAGAGCTTCATTCGACAATTTCATTGCCTTGGCTACTCTATTTTTGACCCATTTCTAGTTACCGATCAGATACGAAACGGGAGCGGAACTCTTGACCAACTTCAAACAGAGTAATGCTACTCACATTTCAGATCATATTCATGAGTGGCGTCATCGTCGACGAATGGTTAAGACATTTGTTCCTGATCATCTCCTTGCTGAATGGTTTAACAAATCCTTGTTACCATCTATAACAGAGCATGTGGCTAAAGGTGGCGTCATCACAGAAGAGTAAGTCATCGCTCATGGCCAGTATTTAGACTTGATTTATACTTAGTCTGGCACGCTCTATGAGAAAATACCAAATGCGCCGCGATCTAATTTCAATGTTCCTCCTCAAATAAAGGACTCTCATGCTGGAGACGGCTTGATAGGCACTGTAAATACACACAACACTACTGCATCTGATCCTGCTCCTACTTCCGAAATCAACACCGTCTCATTTGACAAAGGCAAAAGTGATAAGCAACCAGGAAGTAAGAAAAAGGGGAAATCAAAGAAAAATCAAACTTCTAACTCGCAGGAATGATCATCTGATCAACCGTCAGGACCACGGAAACCTCGTTATCCATGCATAATCTGTAATGAGGAACATTTTGTTAGGGATTGTCCTCACCATGCTGAAGTCTCAAAAATCATCAAGACTTCAAATGCATCAGCTACGTTGATAGACCCATTTCCAAATCCAGACACAAATTTGGTTGTTACGGATCCAGCTCCTAGTTCCCAAGTGTTAATGTTATCCACTACAAAACCTTCACAAGATATTTTGGTGTCGACGCGGAATAAAGACTATGGTAGTCTGGCCACTGATCAACCTACTACCTCGACAGTGAATCCATCTAATGAATCAGTACCACCTCCTGTTATTCCTGAATTGACTATTAAGCCACCGAAGGGAGTAATTCATAAATCGACATATAATCCTCGAGCAAGAGCTGCACAAAATTATAATATAGTTGAAGATTTGGCTCAATCCCCTTCAACTATGTCTGCTCTTGAGGTATTACAAAATTTTCCCTTCCAGAAGCAGGATTTATTGTCGGCCATTAGTGGAATTGATCCAACTGATTCTAATCTTGTCGTCTTTAATCATATGGGCTATGTGTCACAGCTACCAACAAAATTGGCATTATCCATCCAAGTAAATGTTCTCAATCACCTTGTTCATCGTACTATTATTGATGAGGGAGCATCTACGTGCATTATGTCTCTAAACTATTGGAAGTCACTTGGCTCACCACGATTATCACAATCATCAACGACGTTGAAGGCTTTTGATGGAAGAACATATAAACCTTGCGGTATTATTAATAACCTGCAAGTTGAATTTGGGGCAAAACAGTAAGTATTGATGTTGAGGTTGTTGACGAACCCCTTGACTATAATATTTTACTCGGAATACCATTGGTATATGCGATGACTGCAATTGTTTCTACATATTTTAGAATGGTTTCCTTTCCTCATAAAGGTACTATTACAGTCATTAATCAATTATCCTTATTTTCCTTTGCTTCGCAGGTAACTGGAAGCGTTCCGTATATTCACTTACCCCAACTAGAAATCCAGAAGATTGGTGTATGACTCTTAAAGGATTCCACCCTTATGGGAACCTTTGCATTACCTCCACTAGCGACGTCGGCAGAAATTGCAAGCATAGAGACCTGCTACATGATCTCTTCCACTCTATCTGGCTTAAGGAAGAGTACGGGTGATTCTGATATTTCTACGTTGAATGATGTTTTACCGCTCAGCCCTATTGAGCTACAATAGCAATCAATCTATTTGGCTTGGGCGGAAAATCCGAAATTAGCGTCGCCGAGTGTTTGGGTTGATCGTTCATTAGATTTTGGTACTCCGTCTGATCCATTTTCCTCAAAATTTTTGACAGATGAAAATATTTTGGAAGCTATGATGGTAGAAGGAGAACCATGGGAAGATTATCATCATCGTTCCCATCTTCCAGATTATGAAGAAAATGATCTTAGTGAACTATATCACCCATCCATTCAAAATTTCTTTTCGAATTCTTTTCCGATTAATGTAATTGAATCTGAGCGAAATTTATCAAATATTGAAGAAACGATTTCTATCAATATTTCGATTAAACCTGGCGTTGTAGAAAATATTCATGTCGGTGTATCTTGTTCTCCATTAGAACTTGATTCATATCGATCTTTTTTTTCGTGAATTTCGTGACGTATTCGCTTGGTCTTACAAGGAAATGCCAGGCATAAATACTAGTATAGTTGAACACACTATTAATATGTATCCTGATGTCAAACCGGTGCATCAACAACTTCGTCCTGTTCATCTGAAGAAATCCGTTGCCATCAAAATAGAAGTAGAAAAACTTTTGTGTGCTGGTTTCATTTACCTTGTTCCGCTAAATGAGTGGGTTTCCAATATCGTTCCTGTTATGAAAAAACAAGGAACCATTAGAGTGTGCGTCGATTATCGAGATGTTAATGATGCTTGTCCAAAAGATAATTATCCTACTCCCTTTATCGACCAGATTATTGACGATTGTGCTGGGTGTGAAATATTTTCTTTCATGGATGGATTTTCCGGCTATAATAAAATCAATATCCGCCCAGATGACCAACATAAGACAACATTCATCTGTCTCTGGGGCACATTGGCATATAGGAAACTTCTGTTTGGTTTAAAAAACGTTGGGGCAACTTTTCAGAGAGCAATGGATTATGCTTTCAACGACATCAAGCGCATTGTTAAACCATATCTAGATGATTTACCAGTGCATTCACGAAAACGGATTGATCACCCGATGCATTTGAGAGCCATTTTCTTACGATGTCGACACTACAAGATACGCCTCAATCCGTACAAGTGTGTATATTGTGTTGGTTCTGGTCGATTGCTCGGATTCGTAGTCTCAAAAGAAGGAATTCGAATAGACCCACTGAAGGTATATGCCATTCTTGAGTTGCCTGCGCCATCAAACTTACTTCAGATACAGAAACTTCAAGGAAAGGCTAACTTCCTGAGAAGGTTCATTCCAAACTACGCTGAAATGGCTAAAGGAGTTACTCGATTATTGAAAAAGGGGGTTCCCTTCCATTGGGACCAAGTTGCGCAAGCTTCTTTTGATAGTGTTAAGAACCATCTTGTCCGAGCGTCATTAATATATCCCTTGAATTATCAAAATGACTATTTCCTATATATCGTCGCGGCTGAAACGACCATCGCTATGGTTTTGGTCCAGGTAGAAGATGGAATTGAACATCCGATCTATTATTTGAGTCGTAATCTCAATGATACGGAAGTTGAGTACTCGTATGTGGAAAATATTGCCTTGGCAGCCGTTCAAGCTGTCCAAATATTTTGCCATTATATCCTGCTCCGAAAAACAACAATAGTTTCGGATTGCAACCCCATGACTTAAATTTTATCACGTCAATTGCTGGGGGGAAAATATTAAAAATGGATCGTCATTTTGCAGGAATTTGATTTGGAATTTATCAAATCCAAGTCAAAGAAGTCTTTAGTTTTGGATGAGATTCTCTGTGACCTTCCCTGTGATAGTACTGCAACTACGTCGGAACCATCTATTCCAGACGAGTCTCTATTTCTAATCGGATCATCTGATCCCTGGTATGGAGATTTCATCATTTATCTCCAAACCCAAACTTTTCGACCTAATACCTCTCGCTCTGATCTACGACGTATTCGATACCAAGCCAAATATTATCTGATTGTCGGTGATACACTTTATCGTCATGGTGTCTATACCATTTTAAGGAGTTGCCTCACTCATGAGGAGGCCGGAAAAGTATTAAATGATTGCCATGCTGGGGCTTGTGGTGGAAATTTATCTAGTTATGCTACAGCGCAGAAGATACTCTCCTCCAGTTACTTCTGGCCCACTATTTTTTGAGATTGTATCCTCGCAGTCAGAAGTTGTCATGCATGCCAGATCTATGACTGTAAAATTCGCAAACCGCCAGCACCAATGCATCCTGTTGTCTCTACTAGACCATTTACGAAATGGGGTATCGATTTCATGACCTGTAACCTTCCTTCGTCTGGGGGGCATGGTTATATTATTGTCGCGGTCGACTATTTTACCAAATGGTCCGAAGTGATGCCTACATTCAACAACACAGGAAAAACAACTGCATTGTTTTTCTTCAATCACATCATTGCACAGTTTGGGGTCCCATAGGCTATAGTTACAGATGCATTTTCACAATCATATGATGTCTGAATTGACATCCAAGTTAGGATTGTCTCATGATAATTCTACTCCTTATTATCCACAATCAAATGGACAAGTTGAGGCTATTAACAAAATTCTTAAACGAATGCTTCAACGAATGATAGGAGTTCGTAAAAGGAACTGGCACTTGATCTTGTACTCCGCCTTGTAGGTGTATCGAACCTTGGTGAGAAACGCAACCAGATTTACTCCTTTTCAATTGGTGTATGGTCTGGAAGCTATCTTGCCAATCCAATGCAAAATATCATTGTTAAAACTCGCGATAGACTTGTTACCTAACACATCAGAAGAAGAAGCTCATATCCTTAACCTCATCCATCTAGATGAAATGCGTCGTGAAGCCCAATTGGCCAACGAAATGCATAAGAGACGTATAAAGGCGCAATACGACAAAAATTTCCAGCCTCACATCTACTCAAAGGGCGACTTGGTCCTTCTTTACGACCAGGAGGCTGATGAAATAGGTATAGGGAAATTCGAGCCATTATGGCATGGCCCCTACATTGTCAAAATATTTCTTGCTAAGGGTGCCTACGAGTTAGTTGATTACGATGGGATTCAATTGGCACAGCCTAGAAATGGGTTGTATCTTAAACGTTACTATGCTTAATCATGAGCGTAGTAATTTTTTGTATTATATTTTTTGTATGCTGTTGATTTGCATTCACTATCTTAATTTGTCTTTTAGAGTTTTCTTGACGTTAGTAATCCTCTTTACATTTTGTTGACCATATTAGCCCCTCCATTCAAGTTTTTGGCCAGCAGTCCCATTCGAATCTGTTTGAAACATATTTTGTAGCCTAAGACCTCCATCTCTTATATGTCGTTACCATTCCCACCCCCTGAAGAGCATTTAAAAAGGGCCCCAGATTCATTTTCAACATTACATAAGCCCCGACCCATTGGGTCCTAGCTCCTCTAGTTTATTATCCATGTGATCCAGACTCTAGACCAAGTACAAAGGCTCTAGGCGCCTAATCAAAACGCATCGGGTGTATTCTAAGCCATCCGATCAAACACAAATCAACACACCACAACCCATTGCTCTTGTGGTCCCCGCCCCGCGTCCTCTGCTAAAAAAAACCAGGCCTGTTTTCATCGCACCGCTCATCCAGGGCAGGCGGTATTCTTCCAATCGCAGCGATTCCATTCAGCGTTAGCCACACGTCCCGGTGTACGACTGCAATACCACCCTCTATCGTGCATTATCATTTGGATAAATTGTGTAGCGATATCCATGCTATCCGTTCGATCTGATGATCTCCATCCTACGACCATCGTTCTATGAAGCTACGCGCATGATAATCCCCGTGTACGGTGCTCCGGGCCCACAGTCTATCGCCCTCTGGCGAAGTCTCAACCGTTGATTTCGTTGGGAGATCGTATGGTTTTCCTGTCCTGCTGTTAACCCAAGCCTCCCTCCACATCATACCGCCACGCGTTTCCATCGTACATCCCTCAGCCTCCCGTATATCTTTTTAGGTCGAAGGTCCACTGTCCACGTTAAATTTTACGTATTCCTTCAATACTTCTCCACCATCCCTCTATATTATCCATCACCCCACATTGTTTCACCACTTCGACAAGTCTGCACCCCCATGTCCATGGATCCCGTCGCGTCATCATCCTTGTGTCCAGTTTTCTTTAACACGTTTGTGGATTTTGCAGGTTGCAGCAACGAGAAATCACCATTAATCTCTGCCTCCATCACAGAGGTCGAAGATGCATCTAAGGACCGGCTTGCAGAGGAAGAACTTATCACGGAAAGCCCCGGGTAGTTGCCGTGACATGACTCTCATTAAAACAGCAAGGTTCAAAATCTATCAGGCCCTCCGAAGCCATTCAAAATAAATATTTTGCAGATGGGGATATTAATGGTGCAGATAGAGAGTACCGGTGGAAGATGGAGAAATTCAACAATCAACATTCAATTTTTCAAGCCCCAATTTAAGAATTAGAAGGCCGAGGGTACCCAGCACAGAAAACAATACCCTCTGAGTTTTATTTCGGCCGAATTTTCTTCAGGAAAGGACAGAATGTTCAAATGGACGTATCCCTATACTGGGTTCCTGAAGAGATTTTCTACTCAGTACATTTATTTCTGCAAGCGGATTGTCAAGTACATTCAACATTTCATAGCCATCAAGTAGTATGGGCGCGAATGTTTCCGCCATTTTGCTTTAATGAAACAATTAATTGTTTTTACCAACTTCTTTTATGGGTTTTTTTTCTTCTTCTCCTATATAAACCGAGAAGAAAGACATTGTAAGGGTTCCAAAATTTTATTAGAGAGTTGTGCAGTGAAAGGAATTTTTGTATACATCTTGTAAAAGCTTTTGTATGAAGGCTCAGAGCCCGTAGGGTCTCAGTGAGGAGGATTTCTATCTGTATTAGAGGATTCTGGTCTTTGGTATTTCGCAGTATGTAACTTCCTTTTATGTGTTTAATACAACATTTCATTTTATCCATCTTCTTGTATCATGTACTGGAATGCGAGTGGCTCACTGATTTTAGGTAAGGATTTATCCTAGTTGATACCCCTACTTGGATTAGTCAAGCACTTTAAATATGGCTCAGGCGTGATATATTGTTTCATGTTCACTTCACTCATCTTTCTGCTATATTAGTTGCTTTGGGAGGGTGCTTTTAAAACGCCATTGTCATGTATGGATTCTTAGATTAATAATACCATATATGGTTCTGTTGTATATCTGGGTATCAGACCAAAGATAACTAATATCTTCTTATATTTCTTTCATCTCATACACCTTCTGATACTCGATTTCTGTGGCATATTATTTGAATCGGGCCTCTTTACAGTAAATTGTCTCTTAACTGTCTGATGCTTTTGTATTGGAGCCTTGCATCTTGTCTCTGCAACATTACTTTCCCTGTGGCAGTTTCTGTAAGTTATGGTCCCATTTAAATCAATTTCCTTGTTTACAAGAGATAGCAGGAGAGCTTTTGGATTGACACCCAAGTTTTATTATATGATCCTTGCTATGATAAGATGTCCTAGGCACTGGTCTATGGCAACTCTAGGCTGTCTCTAGGAGCGACAACATCTTTCTGGCGCCGTTGCCGGGGAACAAATTTAAGAAAATCGTTATCCCTGGGCCTCGACAAATCATATTCACTCTCTAATCAGGTGAGCACAGAGAGTTGAAGAGTTGCATATCTCTCACCTTGGCGACTCCACTGTTGTTTATTTGATAAATCTATTTGTAGTCATGGCTCCTCGTAAGCCACATTTGAGGTCAGATACATCACAGTCAAAGACACCTTCAGTTTCTGACCCTGAGAAGATTATACATAGGAGAAGTTGGAAAGAAAAGAAACCAGTCCGTGCTGAAATCCCTGAATATTCTGTAGAAGATTATCCATCCTCCTCTTCTCAAGAAATCCACGTAGAAAATATCGACTCCGCTGTGGGAGACACAGAATATTATTCAGATACCCCGCCCGGAGGAGCTGCTAGAATTAAAGCTCATCTTCACCCCACTCCTGAGGTCGAAGAAGTTAAAGAAGTCACCGAAGTAACTGCTGTTAACCATGAACTGTTCCCATCTACACCTCAGGCTGCTGTACAGTATATTCCTATCGTTATTCATACTCCACTTCCACCTCCTCCTCTTCCTCCATTTGTACACCAGATTGTTGCACAACCCCCACCTCCCCCAATGGCTAATGTTCCAGCTTTTTTGTTAAACAAGTATGCTCCCCTGGCATTACCTCAAGTGCTGAATGATATGCCACAGGATTATTTGAAGATCTTGCCCAGATTCACTGGAGAAAATGAGATTGATGCTCAGAAACATCTTGAGACTTTTTGCTCTTTTGCAAGGAACTTTAATGTAGAACATTTGGATGTAGTCTTAAGACTGTATATGCAATCTCTGGACGGTGAGGCCAGAAAATGGTTCAAAACATTAGGAAACCATTCCGTAACCACTTGGGATGATATGGAAAATACCTTTCTCAGGAAATGGGGAGAAAAGAAAGATCATGGACAGTGTCTTACTGATTTCAATACACTCAAGAAGAAACATAATGAAGGGGTGTCAGAATTTATCAAGAGATTTAATAAGTTGTATCTAAACCTTCCTGCCGATATGAAGCCTCATCAGAATGCTGCCAAATTTGTTTTTATAGCAGCCTTTGACTCAGATTTCGGTTTCTCTCTCAGGGAAAGGAAGCCTGCCACCCTAGTTGATGCTCAGTCAGATGCTCTTGAGTTGGAAGCAAATTTCTCTTCCACTGGAAAATTAAAAGGGAAAGCTGAACAAGATGCCAGAAGAAGAGGCAAAGGGGAGGTCTCTACCTCTAATCAGGAAAAGGATTCAGATAGAATTGAAGAAATAAACAAAATGATTAAGAATCTTTCTAATAAACTGGTCAAGCTTGAATTGGAGACCAAGAAATCAGCTCCCAAGAACTTCCAAAATTATCCAAACAGGGGTTACAATCCTCAGTATAGAAAGCCACCCCTGCAAATATTGCCTAGGGAAGCAAAAGAGCAACAAGATCAGGTACCACACCCATTATACCTGGAAGGCCCAGTAGATGACTCCACTGAAGATGCTGCCTATGAACTGCAGGATGCAAATTTTGCATTCTCAAACAATGATGAAGTAGAATTCCCATTGCAAGAAGAAGAGGAGATCAGAGACACAGAAGATGCAGAAATTGATCATTATTGCAAACAGTTTAATGATTTTATGCAAGCACATTTCAATAGAAGATACGATCTCAGATCTTCCAGGAAGAGAACCCGAACTCAGGATCAAGAAGAGCCTCCCCAGAAGGAAGCACCTGCTCAAAAGGAATCAACAATGCAGAAGGTTACAGAAAAAGGTAAGAGTCCTCTAAACAAACCCCTGCAATCTGATGATCAAATTCCTTCTTCTTCAAAAGTAGTCACTCCTCCTAATGTTGAGTCTGTATCAAAAGAAGTTAAACCTTCAGCAGAAAATAAAGATTCAAAAGAAGTTGTAATAGAAAATTCCCCTCCTGCTTTCAATCTGCAAAAGGAACTTAAGAAATTCAAAATCCCGGTTCCCTTGACTAAACTGTTAAAACAACCTGCATATTAATCTCAAGTCACTTCTTTATTGCTCCCTCCTGAAACACCAGTCATTCCAGATAGTCTCAACCTCCAAGAAGAAAGACCCATGGTAGTCTTTTGCCCACATGTCGAGGAGATAGACCCCTCTACTCCTCCTTTTTATGTGTCTTTAGTAATTCATGACCTGCTGTTACACAATTGTATGTTAGATTCTGGAGCTTCCCATAATCTTATGCCTCTGTCAGTCATGGAACAACTAGGACTATAGATCACACGCCCGTACAAAGACCTCTATTCATTTGACTCCAAAAGAGTTAAATGCTTAGGGATGATTAAAGATTTAGTGGTCAATCTTGCCCAAATTCCAGCAAAAAGCGTAGTAATGGACATCGTGGTGGCTGATATCCCAGCTCGCTTTGGCATGCTGTTGTCAAGGTCCTGGGGAACGAAAATTGGTGGGTCACTCAAATTATACTTAACATATGCCACGATTCCAATTTTTGGTGGCCAGGAGAGGAGGTTATACAGAGAGACCAAATTTGTCAAGATGGTGACTAAGGCTGACAGCTCTGAGAACTCACCAATCTATAGTCAAGAAGGAAAATTTTCATGCTTGATGCTGGAAGAAGATCAAGACTTTGTTCAGGAACCTTCCTTCTGCCAGATCAAAACTGAGCAGCCTTCAGAGAACCATGAAACAGGAGTATGGACTCTACATTTTGATGGAGCAAATTCAAGAGAAGGAAACGGAGCTGGAGTATTATTAATTTCTCCCACAGGAAAATGGATCCCACTATATTTTAAATTGGAATATGAGGCTACTAATAACGTAGCTGAATATGAAGCACTGCTATTGGGATTACAGACAGCCAGGAACATGGGCATACAATGTTTAAAAGTTCTGGGAGACTCTGAGCTGGTGGTCAGACAGGTCAGGAATCAATGTCAAACCAAACATCCTCGGTTGAGAGCTTATAGAAATGAAGTCTGGGACATGGTGGAGAATTTATTCTCAGCATTTAATATCCAGTTCATGCCCCGGGAGCAGAATAGAATGGTAGATTCTCTTGCTGTAGCTGCCAGTACATTTCGTCCTCCTCAGAATCCTCTCCTGAGGTACGAAATCGAGGTACGTTATAGACCATCAATCCCAGATAATATTAAGCATTGGCAGGTGTTTGAAGATGATGAACAGATGAAGAAATTCCTAGAAACAGTGGGAGAATTCTCTAGTATGGAAATTGATGATAATGAGGAAGGTGAGGCTGAGAATGTTTCAGAAAATAATTGGGAAGAGAAGATGGCAGGTAGTAAAGTGCTGCAGCTGAAAGGAAATGTCATCCCTAGAGGGTTGGTGCCTCTAGAAAGACTATTTGATAAGAATGATGTCCCACTGTAGCCTAATAAAGTGGTAGAAGAAAATCAGGTAGAAGATCTAAATCTGGGTACTAACGTTGAGCCCAAAATTGTCAAATTATCTAAGAAGGTCCCAAAGGAATACAAGGAGAAATACCTGAAACTATTTTAGTCATACAGAGATGTATTTGCATGGTCCTATCAGGACCTTAAAACTTTTGATGTTAGTATAATGCAGCATAAAATTCCTCTGAGGGAAGATGCAAAACCTTATAAGAAGAAGCTTAGACAGATAAACCCTCTGTTGCTTCCCTCTATTGAGAAAGAAATTAAGAAGCTGCTGAAGGCCAAAATAATTGTGCCCTTGAGATATTCTGAATGGGTGGCGAACCTTGTCCCTGTCCGAAAGAAAAATGGAGAAATAAGGTTGTGTGTGGATTTCAGGAATTTAAACAGAGCATCTTTAAAAGATAATTATCCACTGCCCAAGATGGACCACATCCTGCAGAAAGTGGTTGGAGCTTCTAGAATGTCAATGATGGATGGTTTTTCTGGTTATAACCAGGTGGATGTACTTCCAGAAGATCAAAATAAAACTGCTTTCATCACACCATGGGGCACATTTATGTATGCCAGGATGCCTTTTGGATTTATTAATGCAGGGGCCACTTTTCAAAGGGCTATGGATGTTGCTTTTGTTGGGGAGCAGGATAAATTTTTGGTGGTATACCTGGATGATATTACAGTGTTTTCAAAAGATGATACTGAGCACATTCAGCACTTGAAAAGAACTTTTGAGAAGTGCAGAAGGTATGGCCTTTCTCTTAATCCACAAAAATCTTTATTTGCACTAGAGGAAGGCAAACTTTTGGAGCATATTGTAACTAAATATGGGGTAAGGATAGATCCCAAAAGAGTAGAAGTTATAAATAGCATCTCTCTCCCCAGAAATAAGAAGGAAGTGCAGGTATTTTTAGGCCGGATAAATTTCTTGAGAAGATTTATTCCTAACTATGCTGAGATAGTTAGGCATATAACAGATATGCTAAAGAAGAATAATGAGGTGGAATGGTCACGAGAGTCACGAGAGGCATTCACCAGGATAAAACAGGCATTTGTTGAAGCTCCCGTACTAGCTGGACCAGATTATACAAAACCTTTTATGATCTTTTCATTTGCTTCACCTCATACAGTAGCTAGAGTCTTGTTGCAAAAAAATGAAGATGGATATGAGCAGCCTATTGCCTTCTTCAGTCAAGTTCTCCAAGATGCAGAATTGAAATACAACATACTAGAGAAGCAGGCATATGCACTGGTAAAATCTCTCAAAGCTTTTCACATATATATTTTGCAGTCTCACATCACTGCATTTGTCCCTACAACAGCTGTTAAAGACATTCTTATTCAGGGAGACAATGAAGGAAAAAGGGGAAGTTGGATTGCTAAAATACAGGAATATGATCTAGATATCCGCCCTACCAAGTTGATCAAAGGACAGGGGCTTGCAAAAATTCTATCTGAATCAAACTATGAAGCTCTGGGCATAAATTTGTCTATGATTGCAAATGAGGAGTCTGAGAATGAGAAAGAACAACAAGGATTGGAGGTAGCTACTCAGAAAACACATATAAAGTACCTCGCCAGTCCATGGTACAAAGAAATAGTTGAATATCTCTTGACACTCAGCTGTCCTCCAAGTTGTAACAAAGAAAAATATAGGGCTTTAAGATTAAAATCACAGAAGTACATAGTTGCTAATGGGCAGCTATATTGGAGAGATATTTCGGGCATCCTATTATTGTGCCTCACAGAGGATGAATTAGAAAGTATAATGGCTGAATTTCATGAGGGAATCTGTGGAGGACATTATAACAGGAGGGCTACAGCTAATAAAATTTTAAAGGCTGGTTTTTACTAGCCAAAATTATTTGGAGATGTTTTTACTTGGGTCAGAGCATGTGATAAGTGTCAGAAATTTGCTGAGAGACAGAAATTGGAAGCCCTGCCCCTGATTCCAGTTCATGTGAATGAGCCATTTCAACAATGGGGAATAGATTTCATTGGAGAGATACATCCCCCATCAAGTGGACAACATAAATGGATATTGACAGCCAGAGATTACTTTACAAAGTGGGTAGAAGCCATACCTGCAAGAAACGCTACAGATACAGTAATAATAAAATTCATGGAAGAAAACATCATATCCAGGTTTGGCTGCCCCGCTAGAATAGTAACTGATAATGCACAGGCATTCAAATTTGCAAAATTTGTGAATTTCTGCCAGCAATATAATATCACACTAAATCACTCTACAGCCTACTATGCACAGGGGAATGGCTTGGCAGAATCTTCTAACAAAACTCCAGTGAGGGCCCTGAAGAAAACTATAAATGAAAATCAGAAGAATTGGGATTCCCAATTAAAGTTTGCTCTATGGGCAAATAGAATCACCAATAAGAGAGCAACTGGGAAATATCCATGTGAGTTGGTATATGGACGAGCGGCAGTGTTTCCTGTGCAGCTGGCCTTACCAGTGGCACGTTTCATGCAAGAAAGTCAGGAAGAACCTGATGATATGGTCAGGATAATCAATCAACTGGTAGAGTTAGAGGAGACACGAGAACGAGTGAATCAGAGATTAACAGAATATCAAGAGAAAATGAAATACATATTTGATCAGCATGCAAAAGACAGGAACTTGCAGATTGGAGATCTAGTGCTCAGGTGGGACATCCGAAGGGCTGAAAAAGGAAAGCATAGTAAATTCGACCCACTCTGGTTCAACCCATTTAAAATTGTGGAACAGGGAGGCAATAACACGTTCATATTGGAGAATTTGCAGGGTGATTTGTTTGACGCCCCTGTAAATGGTCAATTTCTCAAGCCCTACTTTCAATTCTAACCTAGTTTGAAAACGCCTGATGTACCATACTGTATATTAGTTTTTGTTACAATTTTTGTTTAAACAGGGTGGGCATGCAAATGAATTACGAAAAGAAATTCAGAGGGGCCGAAGAACATAGTTTACATAGACCATGATCAAGAGGTCTGCAAGGTTCTCGACACGTCCAGAGACGAACGTGCCGTCCCCAGATGGAGCCGATGTTGACCATATTAGCCCCTCCATTCAAGGTTTTGGCCAGCAGTCCCATTCGAATATGTTTGAAACATATTTTGTAGCCTAAGACCTCCATCTCCTGTCTGTCGTTACCATTCCCGCCCCCTGAAGAGCATTTAAAAATGGCCGCAGATTCATTTTCAACAATACATAAGCCCCGGCCCATTGGGTCCTAGCTCCTCTAGTTTATTATCCATGCGACCCAGACTCTGGACCAAATACAAAGGCTCTAGGCGCCTAATCAAAATGCATCGGGTGTATTCTAAGTCGTCTGATCAAACACAAATCAACACACCACAGCCCATTTCTCTTGTGGTCCCCGCCCCGCGTCCTCTGCTCAAAAAAACCAGGCTTGTTTTCATCGCACCGCTCATCTAGGGCAGGCGGTATTCTTCCAATCGCAGCGATTCCATTCAGCGTTAGCCACGCGTCCAGGTGTACGACTGCAATACCACCCTCTATCGCGCATTATCATTTGCATAAACTCGTGTAGCGATATCCATGCTATCCGTTCAATCTGATGATCTCCATCCTACGGCCATCGTTCTATGAAGCTACGCGCATGATAATCCCCGTGTACGGTGCTCCGGGCCCACAGTCTATCACCCTCTAGCGAAGTCTCAACAATTGATTTCGTTGGGAGATCATATGGTTCAGAGTCGTTTGCCTTTCCTGCTATTAACCCAAGCCTCCCTCCATGTCATACCGCCATGTGTTTCCATCGTACATCCCTCAGCCTCCCGTATATCTTTTTAGGTCGAAGGTCCACTGTCCACGTTAAATTTTACGTATTCCTTCAATACTTCTCCGCCATCCCTCTGTATTTTCCATCACCCCACATTGCTTCACCACTTCGACAAATCTGCACCCCCATGTCCATGGATCCTGTCGCGTCATCGTCCCTGTGTCCGGTTTTCTTTAACACGTTTGTGGGTTTTGCAGGTTGTAGCGACGAGAAATCGCCATTAATCTATGCCTCCATCACAGAGGTCGAAGATGCATCTAAGGACCGACTTGCAGAGGAAGAACTTATGAAGGAAAGCCCCGGGTAGTTGCCGTGACATGACTCTCATTAAAACAACAAGGTTCAAAATCTATCAGGCCCTCCGAAGCCATTCAAAATAAAGATTTTGCAGATGGGTATATTAATGGTGTAGATAGAGAGTACCAGTGGAAGATGGAGAAATTCAACAATCAGCATTCAATGTTTCAAGCCCCAATTTAAGAAATAGAAGGCCGAGGGTACCCAGCACAGAAAACAATACCCTTCGGGTTTTATTTCGGCCAAATTTTCTTCAGGAAAGGACAGAATGTTCAAATGGACATATCCCTATACTGGGTTCCAGAAGAGATTTTCTACTTAGTACATTTATTTCTGCAAGCGGATTGTCAAGTACATTCAACATTTCATAGCCATCAAGTAGTATGGGCGCGAATGTTTCCGCCATTTTGCTTTAATGAAACAATTAATTGTTTTTACCAACTTCTTTTATGGGTTTTTTTTCTTCTTCTCCTATATAAACCGAGAAGAAAGACATTGTAAGGGTTCCAGATTTTTATCAGAGAGTTGTGCAGTGAAAGGCATTTTTGTATACATCTTGTAAAAGCTTTTGTATGAAGGCTTAGAGCCCGTAGGGTCTCAGTGCGGAGGAGTTCTATCTGTATTAGAGGTTTCTGGTCTTTGGTATTTCGCAATATGTAACTTCCTTTTATGTGTTTAATACAACATTTCATTTTATCCATCTTCTTGTATCATGTACTGGAATGCGAGTGGCTCACTGATTTTAGGTAAGGATTTATCCTAGTTGAGACCCCTACTTGGATCAGTCAAGCGCTTTAAATATGGCTCAGGCGTGATATATTGTTTCATGTTCACTTCACTCATCTTTCTACTATATTAGTTGCTTTGGGAGGGTGCTTTTAAAACGCCATTGTCATGTATGGATTCTTAGATTAATAAGCCCATATATGGTTCTGTTGTGTATCTGGGTATCAAACCAAAGATAACTAATATCTTCTTATATTTCTTTCATCTCATACACCTTCTGATACTCGATTTATGTGGCATATTATTTGAATAAGCCCTCTTTACAGTAAATTGTCTCTTAACTGTCTGATGCTTTTGTATTGGAGCCTTGCATCTTGTCTCTGCAACATTACTTTCCCTGTGGCAGTTTCTATAAGTTCTGGTCCCATTTAAATCAATTTCCTCGTTTACAAGAGATAGCAGGAGAGCTTTTGGATTGACACCCAAGTTTTATTATGTGCTCCTTGCTATGATAAGATGTCCTAGGCACTGGTCTATGGCAACTCTAGGTTGTCTCTAGGAGCGACAACATCTATCGACAACACATTTCATCGCAGATGTCTGAAGCTTCGGAACCATTTGTTGGATATGCTGATGGTGCTAGTGTAGTACGCAAAATCTATCCTCTGCAACATGGGCCATTTTCACTTTGAACGACAAGTTAGTGAGTTTTCAAGGGATTTGTATCGTTAGATCGACGAATAATATCGCTAAGTATAGCGCGTTGTTCGAACTTCTCTCTGATGCCATTTCATTTGGTATTAACCGCATAATCATCAGGTTAGACTCACAACTTGTGGTACTACAACTTACTAGTATTTATTCTATTGTAAATCCAACACTTCTTAGATTGTTCCTAAGAGTTCGAATTTTGGAGAGACATTTTGATTTCATTCAATATCAACACATTTCCAGAAATCTGAACACTTTAACTGATTCATTAGCCAATCAAGTTTTAGATATACATTTGCGACATAGGTAAAGAAAACATTCACATCATTGAATAGGATTGTGCATTAAAAATAGGAAAAACTCTGAAAACGTATAGATAGATAGTTATAGGTTTTTTACAAAATTTATGCCCAAGACACGTTGGTCATCTGACCTCAAAATGTATGCAAAAAAGTCATAAGTAAACTAGTGGTGCTCATGATAGCACGCTATAGATCTAAAAATCCTATGGAGCAACCACATCCAACGGTTAGGAACCCCAATTGTGTGTCACTGCAGTCGCATGGGAAGCTCTTCGATCTAGCAATCTGGAATCCCGAAGGTCAACCCCTCTATGTGTTGTTGGAGCTCAGCAAGAGTCTCAGCCATATCAAGGTCTTGAAGGACTGCTCTCCCGACAGCCCTCTCTGCTGGCGTATCCGCTTCATGCTCTGGTTCCTCTACTGGTTGAATGCGACTGATATCTGCATTACATTAAAACATTTAGTTTAGTCTTGGAAAGAAATCAAAACACAAAAAAAAATTGTATAAACCTTATAAAAATAAAAAAACATGGTCAAATCAATCTTACTATTGCACTCCACTGAGCGCCTTCTGGTAAAACTAGATCTGGATCTCCTCGGAAGTCGACGCCTGCATATGCATACTCATCGATGGCGACAATCTATCGCTGAAACCAGGTGAAGAATGCAGTCGAGAACACAATGGTCGATTGGCTTGAATGCCGACCCATGAGTTCTACCCATCTCTGCATTCGAGGATCTCTAGGATTGGATATATCCAATGTTACATATTGTGGTTGCATCAGTGGAATCCGTTCCAAAGAAAAAGAGATAAGGATTGAACCATAACTGAAATTTTTCTTCCTTCCTCCCTTTTCTTTATTCAGTTGTTCCTTTATCTGAGATAGAACAACTTCAGACCAATTGAAAACTGTTGGCTCTAAACATTCCAGCGCATACTGCATATATGATCTGTTCGCTACATGGAGTGTAATGGTGCTAGCCAGTTTAGCAATCGTGAATAGGATGGTCCTCAAAGGCAAATCCGTGACATCACGGATGTTTATTTTTCCATCTTTGCTAGGTTCTGACCCCGGATAGCAATACTGCATAACATAATCCCAAACTGTTTCTCCTCCAACGGTAGATCCTGTGAGTGAAATGGGCAAGCCTCTCCTCGACAAGCCTGTGAGAAAATACACATCCTCAACTATTATGGATAATACTTGATTTTTTATGTGAAATGCCTCTATCGTTGGATCCCATGCTCGAACAAGGAATTCTAGGAGTTGTATTTGTTGCCTCATTCCTGACAGTTTAAAGTACGTAAGCAGTCCGCAATCTCTTAAAGCTCTTACAGTACCCGGATCATTCAAGGAAATCATATCTTGTTCTTCATGTTCTCTTTCTCTCCATGTAATCGTCATTATAATCCGATGGAAACCTGAAAATCAACCATAAGATCCATTAGATACCATTCATTGCAAAAAACTAGGCAAATTTTGGACACAGCATGAAAACAAAAAACTTCAACTACACCCAACACACTCCCTGGGCTGAGACAGTGCATTGCACATGCAGGTACACTTCACTATACTTTCTATGCAACGCAGGCTTTGACATTCAGCGGTGCATTGCCCTCAATTTTAGCAAAATTTACCCTAGGGGCCTCAAAAACCTAAAAATTTGTAAGGAATGGTAATGAAATGAATACTTAAAGAAAGAGGAGGTTTTTACTACTGACCTAGATCAAACAGTGATGAAATTCGTCCACTGAAATGACCGTAATCAACGACTGAAGTTCGAGGGCAAAATTAGGTTCAGAGCTCCAAAATGCAAATGGTAACTATGGAATGGTAAAAATGAATAGTGAAACTTCTTTATATAGTCATTTAATTACTTGCAAGTTAAATTTATTGCTATGAGTATGGTTTTATTATGTTTTTTATCATGAAACAGGTATTTTTAATCCATTTGATGTTGTTCTGAACAGAAAATACAACTGACGAACAGGTTAATCATGCAAATTTATTTCAAGAAAGACTTGACCACAAAGCATGCTTTTCTCCTTATTTTTCGAGCTTTGTTAAAAACGAAAAAGGATTTGAAGCGCACTTTTATCTCTTTTTCGAGCTTCGATAACAGTGAAAAAGGAACCCATGGAGTCTTCTTTCAACTCTTTTCAGACTCCAATAATGTGAAAATATTGCCGAGCACTTGTCATTTCGAGCTCGTTAAAGTAAATGAATTGATATCTACTCAGTATAAGTTTAACCCTTTTTCAGACTGAAATAGATTATTTACGAAAAAGGAATACCTTGGTTAAACATGACCAAAGAGGTACTTTCACACATCATTTTACACTTTTTCGGATCTGAGAGACAAATTTACAAAAAAGTACTTTTGGAGTCCTCTTTCGTCCTCTTTTTCAGACTCTTTAAACATGAAAAAGGACCGGGCTATCATTGTCGTTAAGCTCGTTAAAACATAAAATAGCGACGGGCTTGTAAATCATGGCAAGAATCGAGTTTCATTCATCGCTAGACTCGTTAAATTATTAAATAGCGATACTTTATTCTTTATTCACCCGAAGGGTTGAATTATATATCAAACAAATGTTATCCTCCTCAAGCTTGTTAAAAAATAAAGAGGTACTGGTTGACAAATGACCAGGGAAAATTTGGGAAAAGCAAGCAAAGTTTATTTTTGGTAGCAAGTCGCTCTTGAACATGACACTTCTTTCACTCCATGTCTGTGACTGTTTGGGTTGGGTAATCATCTTGACGGTTCATTCACACCTATGGTTCATCATACCTTCACTTCGGTTTTGGGTCAATGCTACCAACTCATCACAGTGTCGCCGATATGTTCAAGAGGATTCATCTAGTGATTAAGAACTCATCCATCTGCAATACTCGTAAACCTTCATTTTCATGACCGTCATCCCTGAAAATTGCTATATCAAGTCATACCCTTTTCTTCGAAATCAGTAACTCCAGTTTTTCAATAAGGTGACTTCCTGTCGACTACAAATCAATATCCAGGAAGTTCACTTAGAAACATCAGATTCCAGTACCATGAGGCTTGTTACAGCATCGACAAGATCCTCGCTTCCGGACTTTTGACCGAAAGATTTTGTTTGGCGTTCGACATCAAATCATCTATTCACGCCTTACGAAATGTAATGCAGTACCTTGAGGGCCATTGACATTAATGGTGGTTCTCTCGAATTTGTTAACGGCTTTCATTATTGGCTGGTAATCAAACGATGTCTTTCCATGTTCGACGACAAATCATATATTCGCATGGCTAGACTTGTACCTGAATGATCGAGTGAATGAGATAAGAAGACCCCGGATCTAGTTTTAGCCATCCGGGCTGTGATTTTAGGATTTTTGTACACATCATCTGTACGGTGACCTTACATACAGATTTTCATCCAAACATGGGCCTATATCTGTAGGTGTGTCTGCATCTGGGCAACATTCCAATGTAGACGACTTTCTGAATTATGTATATGTTATTAGATTGTTTTATGTGCTGACTACGGGAATGCCTACCCTCAGCAGTTATGATCAATAGAGGATTTATCATGATGTAATGTATTGTAATATTGATGCAGGTGACCGCTCCGCTTTGTTTCCAAGCTCATCACAGTGTAAAGCATCTTAATCAAATGTTCTTATTATTTGGATCTCATGATTTAGGGGGCAATTGTTATAGGTCAATTTGAACACCATTCCCAATGACTTGGTTAACTGGGCATCATCTCGAGGACCGATGATCAAGGGTCCATCATTCCCTATCATCTCAGTTGCTATATGCCCTAAGATAGGAAACAACATAAATCAAACAAGACTTTCATCAAGCAAGGATTTTCCATGGTTTGAAGCTTATTATTAAACATGTGGGAGCTCACCAACGCAGGCTCTAAGGGGCCTAAGTGCGTTGCATATGCAGGTAGCCCCATTCAAGGCTGCTCTACAAAGCACTTCCCGACATTCAAAGGTGCGTTGATCACATTGGGAGCGAAATTATCATTGTTCCAGAATATCCACTTGGCCAGTGTCTTCTAGAAGGGTTCACATGTGTCAAGCTTCGGATCCAAGTGTCCATTTGACATCTGCATGAATGGAAACATGTCTTGCCTATATTTGGAATGTTATTGATTACAAAACAACCTACAGTTCATCTATAAATTGAACACAAATCTAAGTGTTTGGAAGGAAGAATTTGAGTAGGGAAATGCTGGAGAATTTTCAATAGAGAGTTTGATTTGTGGAGCTGTTGCTAGAGAGATTTATGCTCTGATGAGACTTGGGAACTCTGCTGGAAGGTCACGACAAATCAGTCACTAGGTTGTAACCTCTCCTTATATCATCAATAAAGAGTACTTCTTTTTTTTCCCTACATGCATCTATGATAACTTTGATATTCCATGTTGTAAAATCTTGGTTGATGAATGTATTTTATGCTTAATTGATTTAGCTAATTACCTTGAATATATATCTATATTATTGCATCTTCTGTTGTTTCAGTGTTCTTTCTTGCAAGAAGCATTCAGCTATTTGAAACAGCTTGAATTTGAAGCTGTCGTGGAAGCGACAGAAAGGAGCCATTTGGAAGTGAATGAAACAAGTAATCATCCAACCCTCTCTGTGTATCTGTTCTAAGTTAGGAAAAAAGGTAGTGTAGTCTTTCATGTGTTGTTCTAGACTATACATCGGTCTAGGGAAGCGTATTTTATCCATAGATTACAATTCTGGCCCAACATGGAGGGAGGAGTGGAGTTGTATAATTTGATTCTGGCAATGATTTCACATGAGGAGGTCGTCATAATAGTGCGACTGAGGCCCTCAGCCATTAGGATAAAGAGTAAGGGGGAGATGGGGTCTCCTTGCCTTATGCCTCGGGTAGGGTTAAGAATGGGGGAGGGGGATCCATTGAGAAGAATGGAGAGAATGCTCCTGAGACCATGGCCATGATCCATTTAATGCATTCCTTGTTGAATCTGAAAGCTTTTAGCAATTCCCTGATGTAGACCCAACTAATTTTGTCGAAGGCCTTGGACATATCCAGTTGTATAAGCATGCCAGGTTTTTTTTGCTCTTTGAGAGAGTGAATGATTTTTTGGAGAGAGTATTATGCTATCCGATATTTGTGTGCCTTCAACATAGCCAGTTTGATGAGGAGAGATGAGGAGGGGTAAGATTGTTTTTATTCTGTTAGCCAGTACCTTGGATATTATTTTATAGATGACATTTCATAGTGCAATGGGCCTAAATTGATTAGGGGAGTCGGCTTTGTCGGATTTCAGGATCAAAGTGAGAAAAGTGGAAATTAGTGCCTTTAAGACTGACTTTTGAATTCGAGATTCTTCCACAAGGTCATGAACCTCATCCTTAAGAATTGGCCAACAAGCTTTAAAGAAGTCAATGGTAAAGCCATCCAGTCCAGGTGCTTTTCCATTTGGCGTGGTCATGACAACCTCCTCGACCTCTTGCAGAGAAAACTTTCTTATGAGAATTTAGTTGTGCTCCTTTGTGATAATGTTTGGGATGTGATCAGAAATTTTCTTAATAGCATCCACCCTTGCATTGTTGGTTTCAGTGAGGAGATCACCAAAGTATTGATTGAGTTCTGGTTCCAAATATTTTTTAGTATTGATGATATTGCCCTGCAT